>AP025061.1:4749202-5047820 GCA_036186865.1 Eustoma russellianum | reverse complement strand
CTCAAATATCCGATGTAGCTGCTAAACAAACGATTTCCAACCCTGCATGCTCCAATCGCCACCAGATATTGCAGAAAACAGCACCGGATTGTAGGTCCTAGCCCTAGAGCGTTTTCGTTCCCAGCAAAACCCCAGAGCCCGTTTTCCCCTTTTCTGAAATTTTGAAATTGGTTTTTCTGGCAAAAACATATATATTGATTCATTAAGGTCATTTCGGTCACTTTACATTTCAATCGGTGAATCCACCGGTAAATCCACCGGTGCAATTTTAACCCACACCACAAGGTATTTTTTTGGCTAATAACAAACGATAGGGGATAATTTTATAATTACGCAAAACTACAGGGGAGGAAACTGTAATTTTCCCTAGAGTTAAATCCGGTCAAAGGTCGATTTGAGCAGTCAACGGTAAACCAGCAGGTCATCCGGATGCCAAGTGTTAATTTCACCTATAAGTATGGTTGGTAAGTGAGTTTTATGAAAAAATAGATGCTACTTAAAACTTAGTGGAAAAGTATGGATATCAGGTGCAATTAATTCAAGAAAGAAAAAGAAAAGGTTCATGAGGAAAAGTAGTAGTTTTTTTCCTTCTTGTTTTCCTTTCCAGGAGATCACGTTAACGATTAATCAGGCCGAATTCTATTTATTGGGCTACTCATGAAAAGCAACATACATGAAGAAAGTGACATTCATATACCCCACTACAAAATGACCCACTAAATTGAAATCTGGACTCTATTTTTAACGGAGTTAAGGACACACTTTTTCTTGACTTTGAAATCTGATAGAATAAAGTAAAATGACTCACTAAATTGGCGGCGCTTCTTATATTGTGAAGTAACAGTTGATCGACACAGCTTGACGCAATTTTTATTATGTGTCATCGGAAAACCTCTGTGTTTTCAGACACATAGATATGGTTGCATACACCTGACCCCTCATACCCTGCCATAGGCAGAAACCTTTAAAGCGATGGTAATAAAGTAATGTTGTGCTTGTTGTTGTGTAAAAGATTATAATATTTGAACTTTAACTTTATTGTTGAAAATAATCTCATTGCAGTAATCAATGAGATTATTATCGCGGTTTATTTAGCAGATTTAATATATTATACATTTTAGTCTAAACATGAAGAGGATTAAACATGTATTTTCAAACATGAAAAGGATTATTGACGATTATACAAACATCAAAGTGTAAAGATAATTAAACCCTAACATAAACCATCAATATATCGATATGTCAATAACATCACACTGAACACATTTCCATAAAATTTTTTTATACTTTTTATTTCGTAGGTTATTTTCAGTGTGTAAATGTATGTGTGCTTGCCTACACACGTGCGAGGGAAAAGCACAATAAATATCAGAAACGTAATATCTCTATAACCAAAAAGAAAAGGAACAGGCACATACATTTATCCTTTAAAAGAAAAAGTTGAAACATACAAAAGTCTCTCTTATGCCATGAGCTAGACAGCAAGTCTACTGTTACAACTGAGCAGACAAACTAGTTGCATAGCCAAATACATGATACACAACAACGTACAATTGCATCCAAAAGATTTCCAGAAAGGATCAGCCTTCATTGTGAATCTGCTGGTGTGCTCAACAGCAAACATGTCTTCATCTTGTTTTCGTATTTGCGCGATATATTGCGTATTTGCAGGCCATCAAGAGCTTCAGCATTCTGTTGATAGACTAATCTTTGCCAGCCAAAAGCTTTTACTTGATCAGTTGTGCTTTCCTCAAGTCAGATACAACTCCCCTATCTGCATTTCCTCTTTCATTGTACACAACCTAAACAATATTTTCAGAGAGCAAGTTTTACAAATAATTCATGGAAAACTAAAATGGAAGAGAATAGTTCCTATGCAATACCTTGTCAATTATACCATATTCAACTGCCTCGCTTGGACTAAAATATTTTGGACGCCTTATGTCAGCTTCGATCTGCTCTGGTGGTTTTCCGATATGTCTTGAATACAGTTTCACCTTAACAGCAAATGTAAAAGATCAAGGTATTAGCTGGATGTTATCAGAATCTGATGCAGGGCGTCTTTGCTGGTAAGAAGAATGATATTTGGTGGACATCATTATACATGATGACGCGATGCCACTATTCTTGGCATTTAAGGACCAACTGGAAATGATAAATCTAATTACAACAACAACATTACTATATTGCCTTAGAGGCTCCCACCTATGGCGAGGTATGGGGGGAAATGATAAATCTAATTAAAGAACGTTAATTTACCAACTCTTCCTTCACGTTGTTTACTTCCTTCCTCATAAGATCAACATCTGTTGCTTGACCTTGGAACCTTCCAATTGGCTGCAAGACAAAAAAAAGCACAAAGTCATGAAATAACAATTGTCATGAAATCATAAATTGAATAACTTGATGAAAAATATGACAAACTAAACCTGCTTCATCATTATAGTCGACGAGGGGAGGGCAGAACGATTTCCCTTTGCACCAGCTGCCAAAAGCAAAGCAGCCTCTCCCCAGGCATTGCCAACACACAACGTGAAGATTGGTGTCTTGATATACCTGCAACAAACATAAGATTCAAGCAATTCATATTTCTTGGGACATGACGCAAAATATCTGATTTATTAGTTAAGCCTCCTAAACCTTGATGCAAGATAGATGTTAGCAAATGAAAATTGGCACTACGAAATTCACAACTTTATTCCATGAAGTACTACACATGATTGAAAAGACTAGAATGGAAATGAACAATACAGTGAGACAGCTATGAAGTTAAGCAAGCTCACAAACTAGATACTCGTGAGATACAGCAAAAAGGGTTCTGCTCGCATGAATTCATGCTCACAGCCATTAAATCTAGTCATATTTGTGTACCAGGAGCTCATGTACATTATTTACATTCTGCTTGAAGATTTATCATGCAAAATACCAAGAACTTGTTTCACACAATGAAGACTAATTACCTCATTACATCATAAATTGCAAAAGCCTCCGTCTCATAGCCCAACTTCTCACCATCCTGTACGAAGCACAAATACATACATCAATAAGACATGCACGAGCATGGATTCCATAACACAAGGAATAACCCCTAAACAATATTTGACATGCCAAAAGATCCATGGTAGCTTTCACACGTACACTGATGATACTGCTTCAAAGTGCAAATAAACTTCCCATATTCATCACTCGTAATTATATTCATCCTAGAACTATAAAGACACATTCTGTCTCACGCAATCAATATTGCTAGAGAAAATGCTGATTTAGTTCTGACAAGTACGTTCAACTTACAAATCTAATGTAAGATCACCGCTATTAAGTTTTTTCAACAAGATTTTCTGACCACATCACAAATATCAGAATCAACACCACAATCAGAAAAAACAAATACAAGATATATGATATTTTTCCTGGTCTACAAGTCAAATGCAGAAACATAATGAAGTTTTCTATTATGATCTGTCAAAAGAAAAGGACATTACAGGATAACATGAATTATAAGCAAATGGTGTTGGCAAGAAGAAAGGAAAGAGAGAGATCAGTTTTGGGAGGATAAGTTCTACTCAGTACAAGGTCACCAATGAAAGGAAGTTCTATAACGACAAAAAGCCTTGATAGGGAGCAGTTTCTTCAATGCAGTACGTTTCAAAAATTTCTAGGTCGTACATTACACATTTCGTATGCAGTATTGTTTCATAAAACACCAAACATTCCCGATAAATCGTACTCATGAAATAGATTAGAGGAGAGCCCCATATAACAGAACAGGAGAAGTGTCAGGCAGGGGCAAAAACATAAGAGAATGCCAGTGGAAAGTTCAAATCTTTGATTTGTGGTAGAAGTAAGTTAAGTATATAGAGTATAGTAATATTGTAAACAAAATCGGTTCTGACCTTGGTTGTTCCCGTCGAATTAATGTAGAGGTAAATTGGCTTATCCGCATCTTCATATTGGAGGTAAAGAAATTCTGCAAAGATCAATTCTGTGACAGAAGGAACTAAAGACATGCCCAAGTAGACAATACGGTTCTTGTACAAGTAAGATGCTAAATCAGGTGGCGGTTGCTCCCATGCGCTTCCCCTTGAAAATGGAATGACCTGTTGAAACATAAAACTCAAAAAAACCAAAGCATAGAGAGGCACTAGAACTCGACAAAGCATACAATACCAGCTACTATGCATAGAACATAACAACAATACTCAAGCCTTTTCCCGCTATGTGTTTGGCTATATTGATCAATCATTTCTCTTACGCTTTATTTATTCTATTTTATTTCTTTTTTATTCTTATTTTTGTTTTTGTTTTAGTGTCGTAGTCCAACTCCTACTCTCCTTGTGTGTCTCTTAATACCTAAAGCATAATATGCACCTTTAGAATACGCATATTTCAAAACTATCATATCATCTCAAACGTGATTAAGCCTAAGTACCTAAAATTCTCACTTAAATCTTTTACCGCCTAAGTACCTAAAATTCTCACTTAAATCTTATACCTCTACATGACATCGGCTACATCAATCAACTGTCTTCACCGTGCACTATCACTGACCATATGCTCTCCAATTGTCACATATGTCATATCCTTCCTTATTGTCTTTCCTCAGGTCTTCTTTGGTCTCTGTTACCTACGTTTAACATATGCATGGAACATAAAAAGATTCAAAAATTCGAGCCCGTTTCTGATGGACTTCAAATTACCCGAAATTTACTGTCAAATTTAAATGCTTAAAGATAAATACTTTCTTCCTTTGTGAATAATATGGCCGCCCCAGATCAACACCTTAAGGACTTCCCACTAACATATGACTGAACTCTCGAACTTCATTTTGTATATAACAACTAAGGAAAGGAGAAATTTAAGCTGAAAAAATGAATACTTCGCTGCCAAGTTTTTTTTTGGTATCAGGGTCACAAAGTTAAGTAATAGCAGGTTTTGTTCTCACCATCAGATCCTTCAGAAATGTATTGAATACTCGTAAACACACAACTCAACGGGAAAGAGACAATAAGTATGCAACCATTAAAACATTAAACAATTGAGGTAAGCTCTCATGTTCAGGATAAGAACATCATCTTTATAAGCTCTTCCAAGACACATTTAAAACATCTCGAGAGGTTAACAGTATCAAGAATAACGAAAGAAACTCTTTTAGGGTTCCCTACATACCTTTATTATACTAATTGTAAGCACAAAGTAAACAATGCAGTAGCCATAGGGCGTTAAATCAAAATTCTACGTAAAATTAACTCATTACAGAGAATTGATCGGCGAGAACAAATTTTTTTTTGCTAATGAATTACGTTATATTGAGGATTCCACCACAAAATTATCATTTGAGCAAAAAATCTTGGCGATAAGCTCGAAAAAAAGACTAAAAAGATCAACAAAAATAGGCTGAAATAAATAGAAAAAAGTACCATGGTGACAACTCCGCGTTTGGGACGAGAGGTAGAAGGACGGGTAAATAGATTGAGGGAATCGGGCCGGATCCTGAGGCCGGAGAATCCATTAGAGACGGAGCCGGCGATGGTCGGAGAAAGAAAGCTGGTGGACAAAGAAGTTTTCGGAGAGGAGGAGGAGGTTGAAGCACGTGAAGACTTCCGTGTCACGTGCGACGACCGTGGGAGTGAAAAGCGGTGAGAGGCCACGGTGGCGACCTCCATAGCTCGACGGCAAGAGCTTGTATCTTTACTGATGAATTGTACTAGTAGCAGTATTCTTTTTCACCCGACCCGCCCAGTACTTTCCCTTTTCTTTTTCTTTTCCTTTTCTCCCCAACCCTTATTACAACAATAACATTACCCTTTCTCTTAGAGGCTTCCGTCTATGTCGGATCTATGCAATTATACTCATGTGTTAGAAACATATTGTTTTTCGAATATCCATAACGATAGTTCACAATATAAGAAGCGCGAGTCTTTATTATTAATCTTTTTTTAACCCATTACCAGTAGCTTTTTTTGAGGGACTGTTACTAGTAGTCTTGTATTTGCTTTTGGTAGTTATAATCATAAGACAATCGTTGACCATGTACAAGAGATTTATCTTTTGCTTAGTGTGAGATCTGGCTTCGGAAATGACAGGTGTAAACGATCCAACTCGATCAAAACATTTATTTATCGAGTCATGTATTTTTAATTTTTTAAACTCGAGTCCAAACATAATCTTTATATGTTATTCGGTTTAAATTTGAGCTTGGACGCCCTGAAATAAGTAATTTTCTTATTCTAAAAAGTGTATATACAGGTAGAAACATGCATTTTTAGCTAATATGTTTGAATGATAATTAGTTTTTATATAAAAACTTATTGTCATTACAATAATTGTCATGTCAAAATTATGTCATATGCAGGACGCCTTTACACATGTCCATAACATCATATCATGCATAATTTTTATCATTCTATAAGCTCGAGTGTACTCACGAGTTAACAATTTGAGTATCAATATATTCAATATTAGCTCACTTAATATTCGAGCCGGTTGAATATGATTTCGAGCTTTATTGAACAAAACTAATCGAACAAAAACCGAATCAAACTCGATCAGAAAACGAGTTGCATGACTCATTTGTAGCCTGGTTCACGGTAACAATGTAGAAATTTAGAATTCTCTTGATACATCCCCAACTTCTTTTATTTATTTATTTTTATTTTATTTTGTAAGTCTGTAGTTACTAAAATCAACTATCTAATGCAGCGTCGTTCTCTGAACAAGAAAAGGTTCACATTTAGATATTGTATCAAATGATATTGTTAACTTATTATAGTCTTTCTAATATAAACTCTAGTTCGTTATAAATATTAGTTTACATCTTAAAACAATACAATTGACATGACACATTATACAATTTGATAAGATTTATACCGATTTCTAGTTGCAAAAGGTCATACTCTGACACAGAAGCCTCCACCATCTCCGACATAAAGAGCTTCGTAGAGAATGTAAATCAGAAACTCAATGGCCTCCTGAATTGGTAAGGCTTTTTATCGGACAACCCACACAAGCCAGCAACCCTTTAATCCAATTGGGTCGAATATATGGTCTAAGCCAGTGTTGCATCCACACTGAGTGTCCTGGTTCGAATGTGTGTTTTTCTAGTTGCAATGCCTCAAATCTGATTACCAACTGAGCTATGCTCCGAGAACATGTAATCATTTCTGAGGTGGCGTTTGGTTGGCACTTGGAAATCGGAATTAGAATCGGAATGGGTATGATAGGGAATGGGTTTGGAGGATATGAGTTTGGGGTTAAAAGTGATAGTTGTTTGGTATTAAAATGGGAATGAGAATAGTGACTGGTCGGAGTAGTGGTCGCCGCCGCCGGCGGACCGGCGGTGGGCGGCGGCGGACTGGTAGCGGGCCGGCGGTGGACGGCGGCCGGCGGCGGTGGCCGGCGTCGTTGACCGGCGTTGACCGGCGGCTCCCCATTCCCACATTTTGATAGATAAGGGGGCCTAGTATATCAAAAAACGATATCCATTTCCAAATAATTGGATATCAAAATGAAATACATTCCCCCATTTACCCCAAACAAATAGCCGGAATGGGTTTGGATTCCTCCAAACCCATTCCCTCATTCCCATATCCCCCAACCAAACCCCACCTGAATATAGTAACAAGTGAAAAACAAAACAAAGAACAGATTCTTTGTAATGTTCTTTATATATTGATTGGTGCTCCTGTGCGTTAAAGAGTCGTTCGTTAGAGAGTCTGAAACATAGAATACAAGAACAAGAAGCTAACTAGACAGACCTACATTTTAGCTAATCTGGAGCTGAGATTTCAATCACTTTGAAGCTTCTCAATTTTCCGAATACGCAGAGGTACAGGTTTCTGCAAGACTGCCACATCAATGTTGTTCCAAATATCTGATTTTGTAGGAAGCTGGGCGATCTTCTCAGCAATGACCATGTCCTCAGGTAGAACATATCCAAAAACAGTGTATGATTTCTTCCACTCGTCATGGTTTGCTAGACTTATAAAGAACTCGGGACCAGATTCAACCCATGCCACTGCTCCGCGTCTCAGTCTTGGACAGAACTCGGTTGGTACTGGATCAAATGTTGTTTCTGGAGTGTCAAGTGTTCCTTGAATCAAAGCAAACGGAGGCCCATAGGAAGCCTAACATGAAGAGAAAACCAATCAATCAATCATATCCATATCCAGCATATTCCAACGGCAGCAAAAGCTATCGTTAGAACTAGTATGAAGAGAAAAACGATCATTATATCACATTTAAATTAGATAAGAGAAATCAATCAGTCACAGACATATAACAAGAAACACAAAATCAAGAATTGCCTCTTTGAGTAGATCCTATTAGCTAAGAAGTAAGAACCATGTTCCCTGGCCCTTCTCCCCTACTCCCGGACCCATGTCACACCGAAAAGAAAGGTATACACACACAAAATGGTGGAACCTTCACTACCACTTTCATTTACACAAAGATATATCTCAAGTGATATGCTTTAACTACTACAACAACAACATTACTCCACTGCCTTAGAGGCTCCCGCATATGACGGGGTATGAGGGTCGGATGTACGCAACCATACCCATGTGTTAGAAACACATAGAGGTTGTTTCCGATGGACCATAATGAAAATTGTGTGTTGATCAACTGCTACTTCACAATATAAAAAGCACCAGCCAATTTAGTGAGTCATTTTGCTTTATTTCATCATATGCTTTAACTACTTGCCTTAATCTTACCTCAACATATTCCTACTGTACACAAACCAGAGTATGCCAACTCTACTGCAGCTACTAGGCTTTTAGAAATTCACTTGTGCTCTCTGTTGGGAAACAAAGTTTTGTGACTAGCAGTTATGCAGGACAAGTGAACCTTAACTATTACTCAAACAAAAAGATGTATAAGCACAGGTGAAAAATCATGCATGTGGCATGTGCAATCCAATCAGCAAAAAACTCAATTTGTTCTGTTGATGGGAGTCTTGTCATACTGATGCATGGTAGGATCACCTCAATTTAATTAAGGAATACATAGATATCAATCTCAAATGAGTAGAGGATTTCTTCAGGGATGTGTCGAAATAAACACCAATTCTTGAAACTCGCAAGAGCACTACCATGACTTTGTTATATATGGTCCCTGCATACTGAGAAAAATCTATAAGGACATGCTCGAGTGGGTCCTAAAAGCTAAAAAAACAAGTCACCAGAAGAGAAGTGTGCTTTCCTCCGAATGTCGATATACAACCACTTGCTTGACCATCTACTTATCTACCTTGTCTCATCTGATACCAATTGAATTTACTTTCAATGTAACAACTCCTCCTTTTTCGCGGGGGGGGGGGGGGGGGGGGGGGGGGCATATAGATACTTCTTTATAAGTGAATTTTTATTCATGTTGCATTAGCAAGAAATAAGCCTCACATCAGTAATATGATTTCCATGTGAATCCCACAAGCGGCCTCGACCTTCAGCACGGTAAAATTGACAACCAGCACAGTGGCGCAACTTCAACATCTCTAGTATTTGCCACACTGAGTTCGGAGAGCATTCGGGTAAAAGCTGCAACAAAGGATGGTCAATTAAGCATAAAAGGGAGACAGGCAAACGACATGGAACAAGTTTCCAGCATGCTTAGGTTCAAACGGAAAGGATAAAATCATAAAACAGAAGACCACTCATGCGGAATGCACTGTACTAGAGATTGAACACTAGTTCATTTTCCACATTTCATATTACACCCAAATTAACTAAATTTGAACCATGGATAAAGAAGCAGAAAACCTAAAGAGATTCATATATGAAAGCTATTTAAAATTAAATATCAAAGAAGGTGATCAAAAATCAATCTTTGTGAACTGAAAGGTTCTTCCATGGGATGACCTAGACAGAATACTTTTGCAAAAATTGCAAATGATATTGCTGTCATCTACCTCTAATTCAAACCATGAAACATTCAGAACTTATTAAAGAAAATTACCTTAATATGAAGGGTTCCGTACTCAGTCTCCAAGCCTATAATGCCCTACAAGTAACAGAATCAGAAGTAATTATCAAAAGCACAGACTTTTGCGGTAAAAGAATGCATGCAAAGGGTTTTTCCTACCATTGAACAACTTGCACACAAACACAACTGAATCAGAAAAATAAGGGTACACATCTATAGACAAGTTCTTCATCAAATTTTACAAGACTACAGTATGTCTTGACAATGATTCCCAATAAGGTTTCCAAAGACGGAGACAAAAGCTTAAATCATTAATGAGGAAAGCCAAGCTGCTTATAAAAACATAAGGTCCTTATTTCTAAGAAGAAGCTCAACTGATGGCCCACTAATGTTTTTATGGAAGCACAGCTAGATTTTATCAATTGAAAACAGAGGTTAACTACCAGCATATGCATGGAAATTGGATTTCTGTGCAACAGATCAGTTCAATAACACCAAAGATGCACAACATTTGTGCATCTCTAGAATTGCAACCTGTTACAAACAAGGATAACTTTGATATTTGGTTCACGTAAGTGTCCAAGGATATGGCAAAAGGCAATAGGACAACATAAAACAGAACTCGGCGGGGACGGGGGATGGATAAGAGAAAAGCATAAATTCTTTCATTTAATGCACTACATGACAGACACTTCATTGAACGTAAGGAATAGTACATACACAAAGAATAAAATGTGCAATCATTCATCTTGAAAGTAAATAATGAACATACTTCTCCTCTTCCGAAAACCAGACCAGAAGTCCACATGATTTTGTTTCCTCCATCCTGCCGATCAGGGATCCGGGGGTCTTTCTGTTTCTTCAACCAACACTAAATCAAGCAAAAGGATCGAGGGAATCAATCACCTATCACAGGAAACAAGAAACAACAAGCCAAACTTCAATTCTAGGCCTTCTTGTTGTTCCCTTCTAATTTTCTTCTATGTTGATTTAGTCTTATAGCTAACTATTATACACTACGAAGCTAAAGATTGGCCTCAAACTATGATCATGTCCTTTCAGTTCACATATATCTACACAAAATCCCAAATGTAAAATGCTGCATTAGTATTAATTTTATCATGGATATCAAATATTCTAAAAATACTGCTGCTTAGTTTTTCAAGTTTCATTCCTCCATTTCCAAAAGTTAAAAAGATGCAATGCAAGTCAAAATTCTGCCTTATCGACATTCCCCGTTCAATCAAAATTACCAATTATTTCAACCACCAAACTTAAGTCCAACATAACAAATTTATCAAAACAAGCACCTAGGTTATAGAAAAGATCAAGAAACCACAAGTTACCTCACCAAATTTTGACCCACAAGCCTCTTTGTTTCCGCAAAAGACCCAAGAATCACACAAGCAAGGTCCATCCTTCCCAGTGCACATTGCTTTGCAAGCCTTACAACACTCCTCTGAAGAATTAAACTTAAAATCAGCACCCCACTTCACAACAGGCCCCCAAAGCTCCAATTTCTCAATCCCTTTACAGCAACCACTCGTTTCAACATCAAGATTCTCACTTTCACCATCCAAATTCACCAAAGATTCGATCTTTGAGCTCCCAGTAGGTCTTAGCGCAACAGACATGAACCCATACACTGCAATACATGCTACAATTCCCAATACAAGAAGGATTTTGTGGCCCAATTTGGCGGGTTCGGAGTCAATTGGCTTCCGACCCATCTGAGAAAAAAGGCAGAAGAATAACACCCAGAAATGGTTTTTGTTGATTCCGTTTGGTTCCCGGTATTTGGTGAAGATTTTGTCACTCTGTAGGGGGGGCTGGACTCTTGAGGGTGGTTGATAAACCAGACGGCAAAATTTAAAATGTGAATGCTTTATAGTTCTGATGCAATTATGTTACATGGAAATTAGTGTTATAGACTGTCGAGTAGACTCCGATTTTAGTGTCCATGAGGACGGAATATTAAACCTTCCATAAACAATTATTTTCTTCCAGCAAAAAGACGAAATCCATCTGCCAAGATTTTTAGCATTCCAGCCTCAATAAGCATGGTAAATGATGGAAATCAGCAACCCAGCGGTCTTTTGGTTAGGTGAAGACTTATACAGTAACCTATACACGGTGTCCCTGTGACGACGGTTTCCAACGCTCCAGTTCCAAGAAACATGATGGAGGATGCAAATCAGGAGTCCAGCAACCTACTAAGTTAAACGAAGACTTACACAGTGACCCACACAAGCTGCTCTTGTGACGACGGTTTCAAGTGCTCCGGTTCCGTAGGTCGGACGAGGACTTACACAGTGACCCACATAAGATGCCCCTGCAAATAGGCCTTCGGTCTAGTAGCAATGAAACACCCACATTATACGTGTCCATGGAATCGAACTATTGAATTCTTTGAATAAATCACAAGCCCACCAAATGGACTATTTCCTTACAATTAGTAAGTTGATTTTGCTTTTAGCTTTTCAAAAATACCATTTATCACCTGAGACTAATCTCGGAATATCCTCGTGGAATAATGAAATATTGATCGACAGACATCTTCAACCGTAGTTTGATTATGTATCATTGATTCCAATGAAATTTCATTACCGGTAATACTAGAATGTCTTATTAGAGAGCTACTACTAATTCCGATTATAATATGGAGAAGAAATCTTCTTCTAAAGTTTTTTTTTTTATAAACAAAAATATTTTATAGACACAAGTGTGTAATACATATGAGTCAAATGGAAAGTGTCCCTTACAAATATACTGGTGGAAGAAGAACACCTCAACTTAAAATTCATATCTATGCAAGATGTTATTATCAGTCTAATGTTTTTTATTTTATTTTATATGAGATGTGATACATGGCAAAGTCCTAATAACGATACAAAGATTGTATTTTATCCAAAGGGAGGAAAAAATTGAAAACAACTCATAAGCGAAAGAGGAGGGGGGTGGGGGGTGGGGGGAGGGGGAATATCTCTAGAAGGGAACGACGAAAACAACATTATCCCATTTACTTAGAGGCTTTTCTCAATAACGGGGTATGAAGTTTGGATGTACGCAACTATACTCATATTTTAGAAATATACAAAGATTATTTCTCGATAACCCATAATGAAAATTACGTCAAGTTATATAGATCAACTGTTACTTAATCGCATCCAATTTAGTAACTCATTTTGCTTTATTATATTATAAATTTAAGAAAGAGTGTTTATCTAATCTATTGAAAATGGAAACATCAAGAGGGAACAAGAAAGACAATAGTTATGGTACAACTATTACGCCTTGTTGTAACGTTTTAATTTGTCCTTAGACATATCCGTAATTTTTGACACAAATTGAAGACCAATTATACACGTGCCAAAATAAAATAAGGTTTTCATAATAAATGTATGTTTTGATATTAAAAATTACGACATAAGCTCACGGTTTATATAGAATAACACTTAGGATATGAACTTTTGGAAGAATATAATTCCTTTTGCCTTTCATACTTCTGGAAATAATAATCAGTCAGGCTATCAGTACCGCAAACTTAGATTGCTGCCGCTGCTGGAATTGGATTTCTTCACCCTCAATCTCCTCACCTCACTCATGACCACGCGACACGTTGCAGCAGGGTAGGGTGGTGAGGCTAGATGCGGGTGACCCTCATCTAGCCTCACCATCCCCCCTTGATGCCACGTGTCGTACGATGAAGCGTGGGGTGAGAAAAAATAGGTGAGGAGATCCTATCCCGACGGTGCTAGGCTCCAATTAAAAGTTGTCCCAATCCTAATTTTAGACCAGGTCCAGAACTAGGTAGAAAAGGAAGGTTTATGTCATGGAGTTTTTTATGCTGAAGATTCAACGTATATTTATGGGGCAAACGGTGTTTCCTAAATTGGAACAAAATGTCATATTCTGGTCGTGAGACTTACACCGTTTTAGTTTCAATGAACATTATGGAATATGCAAATCAGTAACTCAGCGGACTCCTGGATTGATGAGGACTTTACGCGAGAACACACACAAGGTGTCCCCCGCAAACTAGGCATTCAACCTAACAGTATGTGCGTGTCACTGGAATGGAATTCTTAAGAGTAAATACAACTCAAGTACCAACTGAGTTATGAGGACTTTACGCAAAGACTGTGTTCCTCCGCAAACTAGGCCTTCGGTCTAACAGCAGTAAAACGCTCACACTGTGCGTGTCTCTATAATCGAACTCTTAACCTCTTAGAGCAAATCCAAATTAAGTATCAATTAAGTTATGCCCTGGGATCACGGTATTTCCTAATTTATATTGATATCTGTATGTTTTCAAAAAAAAAATTCTTTGTCGCAGATTTACCTGTCATATGAAATGTGCATTTGAGTATATCAAAAGGGCTGCAGTTGATAATTCAAAAACTAAAAAGGATTACCAAAATAAAATAAAAAGGCGTGAAGATATTAAAGTTAGCTGGTGATCTCAATCTCTCTCCTTTTTTTACCTTTGAATCTCTTGTTGAGTTCAATATAAAAGTTTGGGTAAATTATGCCCAACTAAAACATGTTGAGGCGAAATTACTTTGTGAAATTGATCTTTTTTTGGGGTGAAATTGGTCCGTACTACACAACAGCAACATTATCACATTGTCTTAGAGGCTTCCGCTTATGGCGGCGTATGGAGGGTCGAATGTATGCAATCATACACATATGTTAGAAACACATACATGTTTTCCGATGACCCAGAATGATGCGTCAAGCTGTGTCGATCAACTGCTACTTCACAATATAAAAAACGCAGCCAATTTAGTGAGTTATTTTGCTTTATTCCATAATGGTCTCTATTACACAATTTTGTCTTTTTTAAGAAATGCCAACATTGCCCGACGGGGTGATGTTTCTACCGAGTTTACGATAGTTCAACAAATAACCACTGAGATTTTGATGGTAAAGTTGGAGAATTCACGTTAGTGATTCCGATAATGAGAGTTTTAGAATATCTATTCTTCACAATTGATCCTTGTGATGCAGCGGAACCATGGCAATTAGGATCTCAAGCGATCCTGCATGAAATTTGCGATATCTTGACCTTGAGTCCGACTTCTCTGTCCGGTAATACCTTCCCAACAGCAATTAATGGGCTTTTCTTTCCTCCCTATGCTATGCTTCCCCGGCGTAGGCCTACCACGCTTCGCGCTTGTGGCATTTTCGTCCGACGGTTCAATTCCATTCAGTAGGATCTTTCGTTCATATTTTTTTCCACCAAGAACGTTTTCTAAAACTCTTTGACTTCCGAATTTGGAGTATCCTACTTTCACGCAATTCACAAGATTCAACAAGCAATTGATATTTCACGATCAAGGATGTAATACTCTTTGTAGTAACGGTTCTTATGTATTGTATTAACAATCGAAATATGGACGACAAAAAAATCTCTATTTGATATGTTATAATCGCACATATATTAGTATGCTAGTTTCATTGGGCTATCGGAGATCGTGGTATTGCATGATTGTTCGAGTTTGATAAATCTTTATTAAATCATGATACGCAACACATGTGGTACACCATACTTCCTCCCCCAATGGGTTAGGATTCCTTCACCGGCATTCTCCTCATCCCACGTGTCACCGCGCGATAGCAGAGGTGGATGGTAAGGTAGATGAGGATCACCACCCCACCTTGCTGCTACGTGACAGGCGATGGGCAAGGGGGTGACGGTGTGGGGTGAGGAAATCCGCCCCCCCTCTCCCACCCTCCCCCACTCACTTTTATATATTTATGTGGGTTTTCCTTTCTATAACTTGAGGTTACGGGTTCGAACCGCAGAAACAGCTTATTGCACAAAGTATATGGTAAACGATCCGGCCTTTTTCCGGACTCTGCGCAAACGCAGAAACTTAATACACCGAAAACATCTTTTTTGTCTATTTGTTTACTTTTGTTTGCGAAAGTAAAAAAATACTAAAAATAAAAAATATTAGTCTTACAAGACTGACTCGTACTTGAAACCTCTCTTCTAAAAGACTTTAGGTCTTACTATTGACGGAAAAAATTGAGCCACCTTCTTCGTTGATGGAGGGTGGATACCTTCGGATGAGATCATAAGAGGCTAAAATTGAGGCTAAAAGTGAGGCCTTCAATCACGCGTCGCCACGTGTACAAAAGTTAGAGGGTGCTGCAATTTTTTTTTTAAAAAAACTTGCTTTTGTACACGTGGCGACGCGTGATTAGAGACCTTATTTTTAGCCTCACTTTTAATCTCTTAGTATCTCATCCGGGATACCTTTGGGTCAACTCGTTTTTGTCTTTTAAAAAAATGCAAAGGGAATATTTTATTCATGACAGGAAAAACAAGAAATGTACACACACATATATATAGATCTTTTTTTTCGTGTCATGAATTACTATATATGTAAATGTGTACTCCATAGTAATAAAGCCTCACATGTTTGTATAACTCCACTAGTAACTTATTTGAGGAATAATACAAGATTTTTGTGGCTATTTTTACTTGGAGAAGTGATCCAAGCTCCTGACTTATGCAACAGGGGGTTGATCATGGCGTCGTGATACCTGAAAAAGATGATCACAGAAACAATGAATTAAAAAAAAGAAAAAGGAAAAGAGGGAGTGGGGTAGAGAAATAATCAAATAAGAAAAATGAACAATTGAAACTGCTCCGCATTTCCCGCTTTCCACATAACCGTTATTCCCGTAACTACATCGCCGGAAGTGTACCGGTGCGTTCATCTTCTCCGGTATGGAGACTCTCCAACCTGAGATAAGTATGGAGGAGACGGATCAAATTGTCCGGAGCGTGAAGAAGTATAAAAGGCCTGCCATAGAGGATCTATCTACGGAGGCTACTGCAATTTGGAAATCTAAAACGGCTTGGGCAGATTTGGTGCGACAATCACCACAATCAAATGCATTGCCTGGAGGTGATCTTTACATGGGTGATGATGAGGAAGATGAGAATGATGGTGAGATCGAGTCTCTTCTTAAAAATTACATGAACCACGATACTGCAGCACCAGGTCCAGGTAAAGTTGTAGTTGACATCCCTGTAGAAGAATGTAAGAAGCTTTGGCGACCTTGGAGACGTGCTTTGATCGTAAAGCCATTAGGACGGACGATTTCCTTCCGGGTTCTCTCGCAAAGATTGACTGATCTGTGGGCATTAAACCGTCGCATTGATATTATTGATCTTGAGGATGGTTTTTATGTAGTCCGATTCTATGCGAAGGAGGATTATGCACATGTGCTCAAAGATGGTCCATGGACAATTCAAGGCCATTACTTAACAGTTGCAAAATTCCGCCCGGGCTTCCTGCCGTCTGCTGCAAAGGTGTTGTCCACACTAGTTTGGGTGAGAATCCCTCGCCTTCCTTTGGAATTTTTTAATGAATCTGTTCTCATGCGTATTGGAGATCAATTAGGAACCGCCATGAAAGTTGATGGTAATACTACTGCGGTTTCCCGGGGAAAGTACGCCCGAGTTTGCGTCGAAGTGGATTTACAAAAACCCCTTATCTCCATGGTCATTGTGAATGGTTATCAGTTGAATGTTGAGTACGAGAATCTTCACCAGATATGTTTTAAATGTGGGAAGTATGGACATCGATTGGAAGTATGCCCCTCTGGGAATGATGAGGTCAGTGGTGAGGATCCCTTGCATCTGAGATCGCCAAGCATCCCTGCTAACCCTCCGGATCCATTTGGCCCTTGGATGATTGCACGAAATAATAACAGGAGAAGAAGCATAATTTCCAGAGATTCAAATGAGGCTCCTAAGATGAAGGAAACTGCAAACGTAAGAAGAACACAGTTTGGGGATGCTCCCTCATCTTCGGTGCTGCATGATGGGAATGGCCGTGGTTCACGCTTTACACTCTTATCGGAGGAGGATGATGGGGAGTCTCATACAATGCTGCCTGAGTTGCTGGCCTCCAACCTGGAGCAGATTCCTGATTTAGGCCCAATACCCACCTTTCGTACTGCTTCAAAATCTTTTACTGCAAAACCTAAAGAACGCAAAGCTAAAGGAGTCTCTATAAAGGATCACACCAAGGTGCGTGTGAATATTCCGCGACCTGCGGCTACTGCAACATCCAGTGGCAATACAAGTCGGCAACCAGCCATGCCTCATGAGAACCGCCGTCCAGTATTACGTGAACCCATAACCATTTTGCAGAGGCCTTTAAATGATATTACCAATGTAACTTCATTGGAGGACACAATGATGAGAGGTGACTGTGAAGAATTGCAAACTCATCATGCTAACTGTACCCAGCCACCTCCCTTGCCTAAGGGTGAACACATAAAGCAGCACCCTCCTGATGCAGGTAAGAATGTGGTCATGGACACTGATGTTTTGGAGTTAGTTGATAAGGGTCAGACCTCAATGATTGATGTTGATACATCTATGAATGAGCCCGGGGAAGGGCCTTTATGTTGATCTAATCTTGTTTTTGCTTATGAAGTTGATCTCATGGAATTGTCAAGGTGCGGGGTCACCTGACACAAAACGTGCAATTATTAGATTGTTACGTGATCATATGCCAAATGTTTTATTCCTGATGGAAACAAGAGTTTCTAGTGTGCAAGCACGTCAGATTATTCGCATGTCACATCTTACACACTTAGCGGCAGTGGAGTCACGTGGTTTTGCAGGAGGTGTATGGTGCTTTTGGGACCAAAACACTATAAATTTGCGCATCCTTTCATACACATCTCAACTTATCAACTTTGCAATTTTGAAGGATGAAAGGGTGTCATGTGTAGTCTCCCTTATTTATGCTTCTCCGTCAGAGGACATACGGGATTTCTTATATAGCTATGTTGAGGAAATGGCACCTCAAATTACTTCTCCCTGGGTGCTTATCGGTGATTTCAACCAAGTTATAAACCAAGAAGATAAACATGGCGGCAGAGTTTTAAGGGGGCGCGGGGTGGTTCGCATGAAACAAATGGTGGATGCATGTCAGTTAATGGCAGTGGAATATTCCGGCCCACGGTTCACATGGTCGAATGGGCAACAAGGACATCTTCGGATTGAACAGCGTCTTGACCAAGCATGTGCTAATCAACAGTGGCAAACGAGGTATAATTCGGCTACCTTGCAACACCTCCCTAGGACACACTCTGATCACAATCCACTCTTGCTCACTTTTCAAAGTGTTGCTCATGTAACCCCTCGAGATCATACTTTTAAATTCCAAGCATGTTGGATGGAGCACAAGCAGTTTGGCCCGTTTATGCAAACGGCTTGGAAGTCTTATAAGGGGGATTTTTGCCGAACTATTTCCGAATTCAAATCAAATATGGAGGTGTGGAGGAAAGAAGTCTATGGCAGCCTTAAGCATCGCAGATTAAGGTGCCTAGCTCGAATTGAAGGTATTCAACGGACCCTTGCTTCTAAACCTTCACGTTTTTTGAGGAAACTGGAAAAGGAACTTTGTGCTGAATATAACGACATTTTACATCAAGAAGATATTTATTGGCAGCAAAAGAGTAATCTGAAATGGTTGTTAGACGGTGAAAGGAATAGCAGATACTTCCATTTGTCCTTAGCAGCTAAACGCCGGAGGAGCAAAATCATGAGACTCAAAGATGGACATGGTAATTGGACTGATGACCAAACATTCATTTGTAACAGCTTTACAAACTACTACAAACAGCTCTTTTCCCAGCCATATAGCGAGGCTTCGGTCGATGAAGAACTACCTATTCCAACCTTGAACCATGCGGATAGAAGTTGGTTAAATCGCCCGGTAAGTGCAATGGAAATTGAAAATGCCGTTTTCCAAATGGGAGCTTATAAGGCTCCTGGTCCAGATGGTTTATCACCGGTGTTTTATCAACGTAATTGGAATATTGTTGGTCCAGATGTTATTGATTTTGTGCTGAAGGCGTTTGAGCATCAATCCTACCCGAGGGAATTAAACTCGACCATTATAACGCTTATTCCTAAGATTGACAACCCGGAGGGGCCATCACATTTTCGGCCGATTGGGTTGATGAACGTGGTTGTTAAGATCATTACAAAAATTATTGCGAATCGCCTTAAAGCAGTGATTGGGAAGCTTATTTCGCCAACCCAGTGTGCCTTCGTCCCGGGAAGACAGGCTGCAGATAATATTATTATAGCCCAAGAAATATTGCATACCATGCGAACAAAAAAAGGCCGAAGAGGTTATATGGCAGTGAAGCTTGATTTGGAGAAAGCCTATGATAAGGTTAACTGGACATTTTTGAAGAATATCCTACTCAAAGTTGGTTTTAGCAGGGAAATAACCAACCTTATCATGTTCACCATCACTTCAGCATCCTTATCCATTCTTTGGAATGATCACTTCCTAGAGCCGTTTCAACCACAAAGAGGAATCCGTCAGGGTGATCCACTTGCGCCTTACCTGTTCTTGCTATGTATGGAAGTATTATCACAGAAAATACAACAGGCTGAAAATGAGAGTTCATGGCATCCGATCCGTACGTCGCCTAAAGGACCACATATTTCTCATCTTTTTTTTGCGGATGACTTGTTACTTTTCGCTGAGGCAACAGCGACACAAGCGTCGGTAATAGAATCGGTCATGAGGGATTTTTGTACACTTTCCGGACAAAATATCAGTGTATCCAAATCACAGGTTTTGGTTTCAAGAAATATGAGGTTAACATTCATGCCCGAGACTTTTACAAGAATGGGGCTGCAGTGTACGTTGGACTTTGGTAGGTACTTGGGCATGCCGCTGGTTAATGGTCGTTGTAGTCGAAAGTTCTACAATTACATTATTGATAAGGTTCGCGCGAAGTTGGGCAGTTGGAAAACAAAGATCCTGTCACATGCAGCAAGATATGTATTGGTTCGTAGTGTGATCTCCTTGATGCCTACCTACGCTATGCAGACGGTAAGCCTACCTCGGAGTCTCACTGATGAGATCGAAAAAATAACCAGACAGTTTTTTTGGGGAGAGACGGCTAACACTAAGAACATACATTGGATTCCGTGGACCAAAATCTGTCAGGATAAGTCACATGGTGGTTTGGGGATTAAAAATCTTCAAGGGATGAATAAGGCATTACTTGCAAAGTTAGGATGGAAATTTTTGCATAATCCGGAACTTTTATGGGTGAGGGTTTTGCGATGTAAGTATGGTGATCTATTGGAAAGCGGTACTACATCTAATGTTTCTTCCTTATGGCGACATATTCGTAGTACCATCCCATTATTAAGAGCTGGATTGATGTCCTCGAATCTGGTTGATGCATGTCAGTCTCCATTGACCCGCTGGAATGCAACGGCCTCAGGGAAGTTTACAGTGTCAAGTGCGTATGATTTAGCCACCGGTACACATACTCAAACTTCATCACAATGGGATAGTATATGGGCAATGAAAGGACCCCTTCGACTGAATTTTATGTTATGGAAAATTTGTCACAATGCGTTGCCCGTTGATGAGAGGTTGCGGACTCGGCATATTGATGTAGTGGGGAAGTGCACACTGTGTGGATATGTCACAGAAGATATTCTGCATGTTTTGCGAGATTGTACATGGGCTAAACAATTGTGGTCTTCACTGCTACGTTATGATGATAGTGATATGGCTTGGTTCTATAGCCCCTTGGAAGCTCAATCCTGGGTCATGCGAAACTTGGATTACAAATGGCCGTTTGAGGAGTCTGGAACTCGGTGTTGTTACATATTCAGGGAGGCTGTAGTGGCGATATGGTTTTGGCGGAACCAGAAGGTGCATGGATGCATTTCACGACTACCCCCTTCGTGCCATGTTAGGGATGAAATCATTAGACGTGTAAATAAGTTACTTGCAGCGAATTGTCAAGCTACTTTTGCAGATTAGGGTGCTATACGTAGTTAGTGAGTAGTTTGTTTATGAATGATTGTACTGGAAGTTTTTGTTTTATCATCAATAAAGATCCCTTCTTTCCAGAAAATAAGAAAAATGAAAGATAACATAACTGTGTATTTGTTGTCCTATTTGAAACTATTTTATTTAAAAGATAATATATTTTCGACTCAACCAAGTACCGATGACTACCATTAGCTACCTAAAGAAATGAAATGAAATTCAAGATCTGTCCAATCGTTTATGTTATGATTGGTGACTGTTAGAATTAGAAGCCATCAACAATTCAATAAACTTATCATGCCACGTAATATATCAACACACAATTTTATTGTTCAAGATGGACGTCCTAAGCGTTTTCGGTATACTAGACTCCCGCGTAGGGTCTAGAAGGGTCACATCACTTTGCAATCTGATATACGCAGTTTTATCTTACATTTTATGTAGTAGTATGTTTCTGCGGCTCGAATCCATGACCTCAAATTCACATGGAAAAACGAACAAACGCTCAACTTGAAGAGACACACTTGTACATATTATCATTATTCTCCATTTCATATTAGCATGCCAAACAAAATAAAAAAGACACACACACGAGGTTTTCTTCCATCCACCAGGCAACCAATAAACAATGTTCATCCCGATAAAAATCTGTTCGTCAAACAAAAAAATTATACGACAATGATAATATAAACCATACGTGATGTATTACAGATAAATCTATTGTTTTAATCTAATTATTAAATATTTTATTATTACGTTGAACGATTGAAATAGACACTAAAGACGTTTCCGGTGCAGTAGGCTTCCGCGTCTCCACATAGTCTGGAAAAGAGCCGAATTGTTTCACGATCTGATATACATAGGCCTGTAAATGAACCGAGTCATTCGGTATGTTCGGCTCATTTGGTTCGAATTTGGTTCGGCTAAAGGGTTAATGAACCGAGCTTGAACTACTTTTTTGTGTTCGAACTCGGTAAGTGTCACCGTTCGTTTAAGGTGTTCGGTTTGTTAATGTTGTTCGTCAGTTAAACGAACCAAACCTGAACATTTAAATATGTTCGTTTATTTAAACGGCAAGCTCAGCTCGTTAGCTAAGTTAAATGAATCGAGTTTGAGCAACGTAATGTTCGGCTTATTCGGCTCGCATGCTGTAGCGCCCCGCTCCCGAATCCTATCATCGGGAACAGTGCACCCGCCGTATCTCACTGAGGAGGATACAAGGCGTCAAAACAATTTCTGACCTGTCTGAAAAGACGTAGAAATTTTTCGCGGAAACGAATTACCATAACATCAAATTACATAAACAAGGACATCCTCAATAAAGTACTACATCAGTGATGGCAATAAAGTCACCGTGCCAACCTCTAAATGCCATCAGTCTAAACAGGGTAGTGTCTGATGAAACCCCAATAAAATAACGATAGACAGCCGCATGGTCTCTTCGTATCCTAGGTGCGACCATCAGTCTGCCCATACTAATGTGTCAGCCCCGTCCTCAGCAAAGATATAGTCGTACGCTTCTTCGTTTTTACCTGGTGGGGGGGGGGGGAGAGTAGGGGTGAGTGACTGGGAAATCACTCAGTAGGCACCTGCCTCCAAGTAGTACAAGACGAGCATCCAAAAATGATATAACACATAGCACATAGGACATGATATCACATAAGCATATGAAATAATGCGAAAAGGTAATTCACTCCAGATAAAGAATGCGCAACGTCGTGATGCATGTCCTACTATGCATGTCACATGCAACAAAGTCATGTCACACAAAATGCCGATATCTCCGCCATGCAATGCATGATCCCGGGACCTAACTGAGTGGCTGTGAGTCGTACCCACCCACAGTCACCATCCTGAGTGTACTTGGCCCTGCCACCGTACACCATCCTGAGCGCCCGTGACCCGTACGTCACGACCCACCATCATGCAATGCACGTGCCATGAATGCAAACAACACAATCGCCTGAGGCCCCTGGCCCATCCTCACCATCCTCCGGCACTCAAATCTAGGTTCATTTAATGATCGCCTGAGGCCCCTGGCCCATCCTCACCATCCTCCGGCACTCAAATCTAGGTTCATTTAATGGTCCGAGTAATGATTTAATGTTGTTTGATGGTAACTTATTTTCCATGGCTTGTATATATTTATTATTCATTTTCTATATTTTTCCTCATTTATCCCTACTTTATTTCTATTTATTACCTAATTATTCAAATTAAATAAATTACCACAATTACTAAAATTTAATAAAAATAATTTAATTTCAGTATTTTATAATTTCTGGAATTTATATATAATTTCTAATTTTATTTATATTATCCCTGTAATTTTTGCTATTTAAAATTAATTAAATAACCTTTCTAGAATTTTCAGAAATTTCAGAATTATATCATTATTATTATTATTTTTCGTTTAATTGGGCCAGCCAACTGGGTCCGGTCCGTTGGCCATTCGGCCCGGCCCGCGGTCGGCTCAGTAGGTTATTTTATTTTATTTTATATATTAAATAATTGAGTCACTTGCGCACAATCGGCCCGCTATACAGAAATTTGATGAAAATAATTTAATTTCAGTATTTTACAATTTCTAGAATTTATTCATAATTTTCTGATATTTACTTATATTTTTCCTATATTTAATACTTTTTTTTTTACCAATTAAATAACATTAATAAAATAAATCCTAGAAATTCTTTTGGTATCAAATTCATCCCTAACCTCAAATTAGGTAGACGCAGACGCAGAGTAGCATTGCGCATTCCACAGAGCACGCAGCATCTGCGTATTCCAAACAAAATTTATACTATTTTGATTATCAAATTTTTCCCTAAAATCAAATCCTTATTATTTTGATTATCAAATTTTTCCCTAAAATCAAATCCTTACTATTTTGATTATCAAATTTTTCCCTAAAATCAAATTCACAATCACAGCAACCATTCACACGCATTAGCGTTTAGACATTCTGACATATTCCAAATTTCATGCTTTTCACAGATTAAGCAACATAGTATAGATTTCAACAATCAAAACAACAAAAACACATAATATATCACCAAAGCATGCTTGAATTTGTACCATTTGGAGGGGGAAAAGAGAACCTACCTGGATTGCAGACAATTTCACAACTATGCAAAATAGCGAGTAGATTAGGACCCCAAGCTTCCCCTTTTTCCTTTTCTTCTTCCTTTCTCTTCTCTCTCTCTTCTCCTCCTTCACGCTGTGCTTCTCCTCTTTCTCCTTAATTTACTTCCCCCTGCTGTTTTCCCCAATCCTTCCTATTTACATTCAGTTGTGCAGATTTAGTGGGGGCAGTTACCCCCCACTCACGCCTCTTCTTTTTTTTTTTGTTTTTCAAACTAATTTATCTTTTATCCTCTCACCTTTAGTTGCTATCCTATTTTATAATATTTTTCCTTTTTTTTTCTTTTTCTTCCTTATCCCCCACACGGTAACCCCCTTTTTTTTTAGTATATCTTATTTATTTATGTTATTTCTTTTCCTTTTGATTTCATTGTCTTATTATTATTATTATTATTATTATTATTATTATTATTATTATTATTATTATTATTATTATTACTATTACTATTTTATTATTTCCTTTGTTTTTTTTCCACCCCATACATATATGACAATTTCATACGATTATACCATTACCTGGATATGATCGACACGCTATAATTAATTCAATTTTGAATGGTCGTTACCCCATACGACTACCTAATTTCTTTACTAATGCATAATGGCTAGTTCAAAAAAATTCTCAGGTGTAACACATGCGTATCGTATACTTTGTGGAAAAGACTATTGAGACTAAGAATTTTCACACACATACATAGGGGAAGGATCATAGGAAGGTGAGAGACTTACTTCCACACTTGAAGTGACGAGGAACTCTCCTTCCACACCCTTCGACGATACGAATTGCACGATTGACATCTATCAAGGCAGCCAGCTTCGGAGTAATGTCCGGGCAAATACATTTCCAGTCAGTAACTCTAATACGCCGGCAGCACCACGACGACGGCGGCTTTCCGTACAAAACGGACTTGCAAGCATTTATCCCAACCCTTCTTTGCAGCCTACACTCTGCTGCACTTAGCCCTGCTTCACCCCACCCTGCAAACATCACAACCACTAAAAAGATTGTTATTGCTATAGCAATTGCAGATTTCTTTGCTACTTCGCTCATTTTTTCTTTTCTTTTTGCAGTTTGCTGTAGTCTATCAGAAATTTGATGGTGTTTTATAAAGGATATAGTAAGGAAATCTTGGAGAAGATTTTCTGGGAAAGTAGTGTGAAAATTACAATAGTCAAAGTACTTAGTAGCATTAAAGAAGACTTTGGCGACCGCAGGGCCCACGTAAGTAGGGTGGAAAGAGTCTCCCTGTCTAAAGACATGCGCATTTGACACAATATTCAAATATCGATTTATAGGTAGTAAGTGAAACAAAATATGAGACCTCTAATTACTCACTGTCATGTGTACAAAAAAAGAAAGAGATTTAATTTTTTTTGAAAAAAGAGTTGTTTATACACGTGACAGCACGTGATTGGATGTCTCATATTTTGACTAGCTTTCTGTCTCTTCTAATTTGAACCCTTCAAATATTGTTTGGATTTAAGTTATTTATGATTATGTTGAAAAAGACGAGTTTTAAAGGAGAATATTTCTATTAAGACAAATTTTACTATTTATTTCGTTCAGAAAAAACTTTAAAAACCGTTGAAACTTAAGTTTACCTAAAGTGAGGTGCCAACGTGACTTGACATATATACGCGTTTCAAAACCCGTCTCAAATCACAAACCACAAGCTTGACATATATATGTAATTATTTGTGGAGAGACAATAAATGGCCAACCATAGACCAGTCAAGGTGAGTCCATATCTTAAAGATATCATGTTGAAACTTGAGCTTATATGAAATGATACTCATATTCATTCAAAAATTTAAGACAATAGATGATAATACCTCATTTTTATATAACCTATATATTTTTTTCAAAATATACGATTTAAGAATATATTCTCAATAAGGACCAGGCAGTGAAAACCGAAAAATCTTTTGTTTGGAGGTTAAACCTTTTCACTAAGAAAGACTTTGGCAACGACTAACCTTTTCATTAAGGGGATAGGATCCCTCACCGCAAGGGGCTACGGTGACGCGTGACTGCACGACATATGGCAGTAAAGGGGGTGGTGAGGCTAGATGCAGCTGACCCTCATCTAACCTCACCACCCAACGTGTCGCGTGGTCACAAAAGGGTAAGGAAAATAGGGGTGAGGAGATCCCAACCATTCGTTAAGAAATACTTTGGCGACGACTTCAGGGGAAGACTTCAGTTGCATTTATTATTGTCATTGTCGTGATGGGAAAGTTGAAATTACGTAATGTATTTTACTTGTGGTTTTAAAAATTTAACATATAGATTTAGAAGATGCTGGGAAAAAACACGATGAAAAATAATAGGTTCCCCATCTTAAAAATATCATGGCAGTTGACTGGACACGTAATGTAAAGAAACATAGTTTAATATAATGGTTGTTGGTGTATTTTATTGCAATGTTCTCATTTTATCCTTATTGTCAGAGTTTTATTCTCTATCTCATGCACTAATTGTAATTACAGTTGCAAAAGTATTATAAAAACATTTATCGTTCACTTTCTTTTTTGTAAAGCCAATATTCTTAATACTAATCAAGTAATTCATCAAGGAGTATGCAGAAACCAGGGATGGTTTTGATAAACATATATGTATTAGACCAGATATAGTGTCATCTATGCAGATATACAAAGAACCGGGGGTCTCGCTGGAAACAAACTCTCTATCCTTTTGGATGAAGGTATTGTTTGCATAACTCTCACCCTCCTCAGACCCACAGCGATAGATTTTGCTGTCGTTGGAATATACTGAGTATGTATTGTTGTTGTATATGTATTAGACCAATTCTCTTCAATAAATTATATTTTTTCAAATTTGGTTATAAAATTGAGACGCATAGTTATTAGTCTTGTCAATTGGATTTTGTTAGGTAGGAACATGTTTATGTGCAGACGAGCTCCTCCTTTAAAAAACTATAGTTTACTTCTAAATAATAAACAACATCGTTTTGTTCAAAAAATCACACGCACTACACGTTTAGCGTGTCTCTTAAAGAAAACAATTTTTGGGTTTTTAGGATTAACGAGAGTTTTACTCCCATTTATAACAGATTCAAAAACACATTTTTTTGCTGGAAATTGGATCTTTTATTCAATTGTCATCCGAAAAGTTTGTACATAAAGTAACAATTGCGTTTTTTATATTATAAAGTAATAGTTGATCGACACAGCTTGGTCATCGAAAAACAACTTCTATGTGTTTGTTTTTAAAACATGAGTGGTTGCGTACATCCGACCTTTCATACCCTGTTATAAGCAGGAGATTCTAAAATAATGAGTAATGTTGTTGTTGTAGGATTAAGGAGAGTTTTATCTAGAGAAGAATTCAACGGTTCCTATGGCACATTGGTTTCCTATCACACATTTTTACGCGTTTCTATGACAAAGTCATAATATTATTTAATATGAATGGACAAAAATGGATCTGTAAAGTTAATGCCTACTGCGATCAGTTCCTTCAGACTGAAACCCTTTTAACGCTTGTTCGGACCATTATTTATTTTTAAATCATCAGTTGAGCACAAACATTGTAAAATAAGAACATAAAATTTTTTTAATCATCAAATCAAGCAACTTTTCATTAAGTTGGAGATGATAAAAGTAACGTTCTGGATACACTAGGCTCGTTCGTTTGCGCAGGGTTTGAGAAAGGAATGTGCGACCGGATCGTTTCGCGATCTGATGTATGCAGCCTTACATTACACTTTGTGCAAGTGTAACGGAATATTCCTACCTATCATTTCGGAAGATTTCAATGTACAGCTCAGCCGGATATGTTCGAAAGTTATTGTACATATGACTAGAATATTAGCTGTATATGATTAGCAAAATTAGTGGTAGATAATTAGCATAAAATTAGGGTCTTCAAATATTTGCTTTGACCTGTAGTTATCGCATGCACGGCATGCAATAGTCTGTATAAATTGGCGGCTAACTTGACGTAAATAAGACAAGGGAAATCTTTTGCATATTTTATTTTCTATATGGTATCAGAGCAAGAAACGCTCTAGAAAATATTTCTAAACAACGAGATATGGCTGATGGACAAACTACCGTCGCAGCTACTATGGCTGCATCAGCCTCGACGAACCGAAGGGCGGTCTCGCCCTATGATCTGTACTCAAGTGATCATCCTGGACAGGTGATTACTTTGGTACAATTGAAAGGACCTAATTATGACGAATGGTCTCGTGCCATTCGGGGATCTTTACGCGCAAGACGGAAATTTGGTTTCGTGGATGGCAGCATCAAGCCACCATAGGCCGACTTTCCAGACATGGAAGATTGGTGTACTGTCAACTCTATGGTGGTTGCTTGGATCCGCAACACCATCGAGCCGGAGTTGTGTTCGACAATATCCTATGTCGAAAATGCAAAGGATCTTTGGGATGACTTACAACAACGATTTGCGGTAACCAATGGACCAAGAATACACCAAATCAAATCGGATCTGGCAAACTGTAAGCAGAATGGTCAGCCAGTGGCGAATTACTTTGGTCGTTTAAAGAAACTTTGGGATGAGTTGCAGGATTTTGATCAACCCCCCGTGTGCTCCTGTGCTGGATGCACTTGTGCTATTTCGTCAACGTTGACTAAGAAGCAAAATGAGGAACGTCTTCATCAATTCTTGATGGGACTGGATGAGGTAATCTTTAAATCTGTTCGTACCTCCATATTGAATACTGATCCGCTGCCTAGCTTGAACAGGGCATATCAATTTATAATCCAAGAAGAGACGCTGGGGACTATATCACGAGGACGCGAAGAGAAAGCAGAATCAATGGCCTTCGCGGTAAAAGCACATGTGGCGAAATTGTCCAAGAACCAGGACGAGGAGGTTTGTGCCAATTGCAAGAAACCTGGACATATTGTGACATCTTGCTTCAAGCTTATCGGCTATCCAGATTGGTGGGCGCAAGGAGAAGGAAGGGGGCGTCCAGTATCCAAACGAAAGGGAGGTACCTCACACACGGCTCGTGCGCATGCAGTTCAAATTGATCATTCGGTTGAAACATCACCACAGGATGGGTATCAGCCAACGTCTGGATTCACCCCCTCTCAATGGAACGCATTGATGACTGCCTTCAATGCTCATAAGGTGGACTCGAACCCTCGTCTGAACGGTAAGAACTTTTGGATAATTGACTCTGGTGCCTCACATCATATGACGGGGGATCAAACCTTGTTTAGCTCTCTTGTCTCTACACAATCTGTGGTACGTTTACCAGATGGTACTTGCACTAATGCCACTCATCTCGGCACGATTAAGCTTGGGGCACACTTGATTCTTTGCAATGTCTTGTTTGTCCCTGGATTACGTTGCAGTTTATTATCTGTTTCTCAATTATTACGTGGAAGTAAAAATATGGCGATTTTTACTGATGAATTTTGCTATCTTCAGGACCGCACTTTGAAGATGCTGATTGGAGTGGGTGAACAAGCCGGGGGGCTTTACTATCTGCTTCCAGAATAGCAAACCAATGCTACAGTTGTGCTTACTGAAGATTCCTCTGCATTATGACATCAACGACTTGGACATCCTTCTGGAAAAATTATGGGTTTGGTTTTTAATAAACAGTTTTGCAAGGATACTCGTGCTTTTCATAATTGTGAGATCTGTTGTAAGGCTAAACAAACTAGAGAGCCATTCCAAATAAGTACCTCTTACGCCTTAAATTGTCTTGAGATTATTCATTGTGATCTTTGGGGGCCATATCCTACTCTTGCGTCGTGTGGTGCTGCTTATTTTCTTACAATTGTTGATGATCATTCTCGTGGTGTTTGGGTATATCTTTTGCGTACTAAAGATCAAGTTGCTTCCACCTTGCGTAATTTTATTTGCATGATAGAACGTCAATTGAGTAAGAAAGTGAAAACTGTTCGCACTGATAATGGCACTGAGTTTAAGGCCTTAAGTTCATATTTTCGTGACAATGGCATCATACATCAAACTTCTATTCGCTATACACCTCAACAGAATGGTCGTGTGGAACGCAAGCATCGTCACATACTCAATGTGGCTCGTGCTTTGCGTTTTCAAGCTTCTTTGCCATTAACTTTTTGGGGAGAATGTATATTGACTGCTTGCTATCTCATCAACAGAACCCCTTCTTCATTGCTAAATGGTAAAACTCCTTATGAGCTTCTTTATGGAAAACCACCTACTTATGACAATATCCGCATTTTTGGTTGCTTGTGCTATGCGTATAATGATGCCATTCGTAAGGATAAATTTGATGCTCGTGCTCGACGTTGCATTTTTCTTGGTTACCCATACAACAAAAAAGGATGGGACGTTTATGACTTGGACACTAAAACCATGTTCACTACTCGCAATATCAAATTTATGGAGCATGAATTTCCCTTTGCCGTCCCTGTCCCACCCCAAAACCGAAACCTCAGTGCACCCGTGAACATAGAAGCTCCACTGGACCCCGCTGATGACATTTCTGAAATCCCAGCCGAGAATTCCAATGATGTGCCTGTCGTCCTGGATCGTGACCCGCCTCCTGTCACTCATACTGAATCTTCCGAATTAGGCCGTGGACATCGCATCTGTCGTCTTCCAAACCGATTTCAGGACTATGTGCTCAACACTGTGACGACAAAACCCCCCGGACGCTTCATTCCCACCCGTCACATCTTCAGGTAATGTTCTTAATATAGCAAATTTCCTTCCATGTCATAAATTCTCCATGTCTCACAGGGCGTTTTTAGCGGCTGTCACCTCTGCTACTGAGCTGAAATCTTACAAAGAGGCCGTCATTCATCCTGAATGGCGAGCCGCAATGACAGATGAGATACGCGCCTTGGAGGACAATCATACATGGCGACTTGTTCCACTTCCTAAAGGTAAACGTGCTATTGGGTGTCAATGGGTATTCCGTATCAAGTATCGCTCCGACGGGTCTATTGAGCGACACAAAGCTCGCTTAGTCATACATGGCAATCGCCAATTGGAAGGCATTGATTTTTCTGAAACTTTTGCCCCTACCATTAAATTGGTCACTGTTCGCGCCTTTTTAGCTGTAGCCGCAGTTAAGGGTTTTGAGCTTCATCAGATGGACGTTCGCAATGCTTTTTTGCATGGCGATCTTGCTGAAGAGGTTTACATGTCTCCACCACCCGGCTTCTATCCGAATGCTACTGGTCAAGTTTGTCGCCTCCAAAAGTCTCTTTATGGCCTCCGCCAGGCACCCCGGTGTTGGTTTGCTAAACTCTCGACCGCTCTCAAAACCTATGGCTTCGTCCAATCTGTTTCTGATTATTCTCTGTTTACCTTATGTACTCCTACGCATGTTCTTTATGTCTTGGTGTACGTGGATGATCTTGTCATTGCAGGCAATCATTCTGCTTCTATTACTAAGTTTAAGGCGTATTTGGACACTTGTTTTCATATGAAGGACTTAGGCAATCTAAAATATTTTCTGGGCCTTGAGGTTGCCCGTAGTTCTGCCGGTATTTTTGTCTGCCAAAGAAAATATGCTCTTGATCTTATTGCTGACTGTGGTCTTCTGGCTGCCCGCCCTATATCTACCCCTATGGTCAAAAATCACCAACTTGGCACAGTCAAAGACCAACCTTACTCGGATCCCTCTTAATATCGACGGCTCATTGGTCGCCTGATTTATCTCACTATTACTCGTCCGAAATTGTGTTACAGCGTCCACATCTTGTCTCAGTTTATGCATGATCCTCAAGTGCCTCATTGGGATGCGGCAGTTCGTGTTGTTCGTTATCTCAAGTCCTCTCCTGCTTATGGACTTCTTTTTCGTTCCACTGCATCCTTAACTTTACGTGGCCACTGCGATGCGGATTGGGCAGCCTGCCCTTTGACTCGACGGTCTCTTACTGCCTATATCGTCTACTTGGGTGACACACCAATCTCTTAGAAGACAAAGAAGCAACCCACCGTGTCTCGTTCATCGGCTGAGGCTGAATATCGTGCCATGGCGGCACTCCTCTGCGAGCTCAAATGGTTGCACGGTCTGTTCCACACTTTGGGTGTCCAGATACCTCTGCCGATCCACATATTCACTGTTAGCCAATCTGCGTTACATATTGCTCGTAATCCGGTTTTTCACGAACGGACTAAACACATCGAAGTGGACTGTCATTTTTTCCAAATGAAGTTTCTCGTGGCCTCATTCAGCCACATTTCGTCCCCTCATCCAATCAAGTCGCAGATCTTCTCACCAAAGCTCTCGGCAAAGGTCCTTTTCGAACACACTTACCCAAGTTGGGCGTGACGGATCTTCACTTTCCAACTTGAGGGGGGGTGTAACGGAATATTCCTACCTATCATTTCGGAAGATTTCAATGTACAGCTCAGCCGGATATGTTCGAAAGTTATTGTACATATGACTAGAATATTAGCTGTATATGATTAGCAAAATTAGTGGTAGATAATTAGCATAAAATTAGGGTCTTCAAATATTTGCTTTGACCTGTAGTTATCGCATGCAAGGCATGCAATAGTCTGTATAAATTGGCGGCTAAGTTGACGTAAATAAGACAAGGAAAATATTTTGCATATTTGATTTTCTACAGCAGGAGACTGTTTCCGCAGCACGAACCCATGACTTTCAGGTCACAAAGTAGCAACCTTACAAGTTGTTCCAAAACCCGTCCTCCAAGTTGTTGATGATAATGTTTAACTAAATGTTGCAATCTACTGATCGAGTTAGTGATACCTCTAACATTCCAAGACATGAAATTCATTGAGTAGAAGTAGCTAGAGACACTTGCTTGGGTGTTCGTCTGGTCACCATGGTTGTTGGATTTGGGGGGGGGGGGGGGGGGTCTTCATTGCCTTCTTTTTCGTCTAAGGATCACAGGAATAAAGCCTTCTGCAGAAGGTTCATTCATTTGATTAGACAATAATTTCCTGAGAAGCTCATTATCTGATTCAGGATGCTTGGAAATAGATAAACGCTGCTCAATTTCTTTTGATGTTTTAATCTATTCTTCCATTATCTATCTGTTGTGTGTCTGCTAGAAATACAAGGGCGTTTTCAGTCTACTAGGCTCTCACGTTTGCGCATGGATCGAGAAGAGGCCGGATCGTTTCGTGATTTAATGTACGCAGGCTTACTTTACACTTTGTGCAAAAGACTGTTTCTGCGTCTTGAACCCATGATCTCAGGGTCACAACCAGATACAAGTCAGATACGCAAAAGGACTTCCCCATAAGCATATCGGCGAAGGATAGCTCTAAGCTGACTCGTAACGTCACAGGCCAAAAAGTAAGCCGGTTGATGAGAAGTACAGGCAAGGCTCGCAAGCCAATCTGCTGCTTGGTTAGCCTCACAAAAAATATGCATAAAAGTAGCTCTAGTTTGACGAGGAAAAAGACTCTGAGGAGCAAATGGAATAAGTGCGAGGGCAGAGAACTCGACGAATGATTTGCAATAGAACTGCCGAATCACTCTCAACAAAGACACGCATGAACCCCAAAGCTGGCACGTTTAAAGGCCATCCAACATTGCTTGCATCTCAGCCTCATTTGGACGAACAGTAGGCATAGAAATGGGCAAAACAAGCCACTGCACCACCCTGTGAATCAAGCAATAAGCCACCCCCACCAGCAACTGGAAACATTGGCTTGCTGGCCCATCAACATTTAATTTAAACCGATACGCTTGTAGAGGCTTCCACGAAACAAGCACTGGTTTACTATGAACCAGTGCTTAATAAGTTGCATCGCATGGAGAGAGCATAAGTGCTGCTCAATTTGCCATAGGATCCTCTGTAGAATTTCATAAAAGAATCAGAGAAGTGAACATGAAAAATTCTTCCATTCATTCTTAACTTTACAGAGAAGTTTTTTTTTGAGAAATTCATGAACTTCATTCAGATGTTTAAGTCTGCCATTGCAGCAGAGGTAACAGAAGGCGGAGGTGTTGTCCCCCAAACCTTGAGTGTACAAAATGTGTCCTAGACACGCTAGAATGTGTGCAGGTGAATTGTCAGTACGCTTTACAAAAGAGAATTTGACATCCAAGAAACTGAGGGTTAAATGTCTAATTCTAGCAGCAATATCTCCATGAGAGGAGAGGTCCTCCTCCATAGAAGAAAGGCGATGGAAGCCATCGAGGCAGTCAGTTTCGATAATGACCCTATCAAATCCAAAGTCGAGCGCTTTTAATAGACCCATGTATATGGCATCTAATTCGAGTAAACCAACATCCAGTAGTCGGTTACGCGGGCCAGAAAAAGCTTGCAATATAATGCCATCACACTTCCGAAAAATAGCACCAAAAGCACACTTTTAGTCTTTTAGTGAAGTATCAACATTCACTTTGATGAAATGTGGGTCTGGCGGCTTCCATTTTATGTCCCACTGAGGTCCAGGTGAGGTTGATCGCAAGGAGTCCAAAGCAGAGATGTATTCATCAGCTTGGGATTCAGCAGATGAAATGAGAGAGGATATCCTAACATCTTTGCCTTCAAATACGAACGAGCATCGGGCTTTCCATAATTGCCAAAGGAGATTGCAGAAATGGGTTAGGCCTGCTCCGCCATTCGAAATATACACAGAAAATAATGTGTGTTGAATGCTAATAGCATCGCAGGAAAGCCATATAGTTGATCTGGTGTTCTTCAAGGCCAACGCTCGTGGGATGATGCACTGACCGAAGGTGTGGGAACGAGTCTCAGGGGCATCACCACATAGTTGGCACGTGGGGCTGGTTAATCCACGTCTGCTGAGATTTTGGGAGGTTGGCAAGCAATCGTGTAACAGTCGCCACACAAAGTGTTTCACACGCGGTTGCATAGGGGAGGTCCAGAGGAATTTCCATAACTTGGAGCTGATGGGTTCTGAGGACGATGGCCCCGGCACATCACGTAATTGCTGTTTCTGTTCAAGGACTACTTCATAGCCTGATTTCACCGTATATTGTCCTTTGGGATGGAAATGCCAAATCAAATTCATCCGCATTCACACAAGTCAAAGGAATACTGAGGATTTTATCACAGTCGAAATCCTAGAACATGTTGCGGATTGTTGATTCATTCCATGTGCCTTTCGGGGTAATTAAGTCCGAGGCCATAGATTCATCGTTGACGGCTGCACTTGTGCGGGATGGAATGAATGCGGGTGGAGAAGGGAGCCACGGATCATTATGGACATTGATGCTTCTGCCATTTCTGACTTTCCAACGAGAGCCAAGTTTTAATAAGTCCCGTCCTTTGAGGATGCTTTGCCAAAGAAAGGAAGCTCTATTAGGACATTCAACAGTCAAGAAACAGGACGTGGGGAAGTATTTCGATTTGACTAGCTTTCCAATGGGAGAATCAGGAAAGCGTATAAATCTCCAAGCCTGTTTAGTGAGCAAAGCAAGGTTAAAGGCTTCAAGGTCCCGGAAGCCTAATCCACCCATTGTTTTTGGTTGGCAACAGGAAGACCAAGCCTTCCAGTGTATTTTCCTCTCGTTATCCTTTGCCCCACAGAAGAACCGCCGTATCATAGCTTCAATTTCTTTTAGAAAAGTCTTTTCTAAAAGACTTTACAGAGAAGTTTGATACACTTATATATACAGATAACTTCTAACGGCTAGTTTCTAGTAAAGTCACTAAGTAAGTGATTTGTTGCTAATCCTGTGATTATTATACAAAAGTACATAAAGACAAAAATACAAAGTAAGACTAGGATTTTCTACACCCCTCCTCAATCTTGGCATACATATTATAACATCCAAGCTTGGACAATAATCTACGAAATACCCCTGGAGAAATTGACTTAGTAAGAATGTCCGCTATTTGTTCAGTTGAAGCCACATGCCAAATATACAGTGATAACTCTTCTAGTTTTTCTGGATAAAGTGCCTATTAATCTCCACGTGCTTCGTCTTATCATGGGGAGTAGGATTTTCCGCCATGTGGATGGCAGAAATGTTATCACAGAACACTTGAATTGGTGATGCAGACGGTTGAGCCAAATCCTTAAGCACCCTCTTGATCCACATACCTTCGCATACCCCAAGAGCCAGGGCACGCAGCTCAGCTTCTGCGCTGCTTCGGGCCACAACATTCTTTTTTTACTCCTCCATGTTACTAAATTACCCCATACAAAAGAACAGTAGCCTGAAGTGGATCTCATGTCCTTCTTTGAACCACCCCAGTCAGCATCAGTGTAAACTTTAATTTCTCGATCTCCTTGTTTTTTGAAAAAAATTCCCTGTCCAGGAGCTCCTTTAAGGTACCTTAAAATTCTCATCACAGCTTGCAAACGAACATTAGTAGGTGAATGCATAAATTGACTAACAAAGCTAACCGCATAGTATATATCAGGGCGAGTATGTGATAGATTAATAAGTTTTCCTACTAGTTTTTGATATGAATTAATATCAGTTAACACAATACCTTCAGCCATACTAGAAGCACAGTTGAATTCCAGTGGACTGGATGCTGGTTTGCAGCCCAACATACCGGTTTCCTGAAGCAAATCTAAGATATACTTCCTTTGAGATATACACATACCAGTTTGATTTCTACCAACTTCCATTCCAAGAAAATATCTTAACGTTCCTAAATCTTTTACTTCAAATACTGTTGACAGATGTGCCTTTACCTTGTTCATATTAGTGACACAATTACCTGTAAGTATAATATCATCTACATAGACAATAAGAACAATGATTACAGTACCTGAATTTAGCACAAATAGCGTATGATCAGACTGCGTTTGCCTGAATCCATATTGTAACAAAACCTGCGTAAACTTGGAAAACCAAGCTCTAGGAGACTGTTTTAGGCCATAAATTGCCTTCTTTAACCTGCAGATTTTCCCTTGTGCATGTGCATTTTTATTAGCAGGTGGAATTGTCAATAAACTTGTTCCTTCAAATCACCATTAAGGAAAGCATTCTTTATGTCTAGTTGAAACAGTGGCCACTCTAAATTAATTGCCACAGAAAACAGAATCCTTATTGTATTTAACTTTGCAACTGGAGCAAAAGTCTCCATATAGTCAATTCCATATGATTGTGAAAAACCTTTTGCAACAAGTCTAGCTTTGTACCTGTTTAAAGTTCCATCTGAATTATATTTCAAGGAAAAAACCCATTTGCATCATACTGGTTTGTGTTCTCTGGTCCTGTGAACCAGTTCTCATGTATTATTTTTGATGAGAGCATGCATCTCATCATCAACAGCTTGGAAGTGTTTGTTACTCAAAGCTTCCTTAATACAGTTAGGCAAAGATTGATCTTGAAGACTCACAGTAAAACTTCTGAAGCTAGGACTTAGTTTCTCATAGGACACGTAATTACACAGTGGATAGTTAGTAGAACAAACTTTAGAACTAAGAAGGTGATAATCCTTTAGTTTTGAAGATAAATATTTAGTACACTCACGTGAACTCTTTCTTAATGCAATAGGTAACTATGGTTCTATAGGTGGAATATGAGAAGCAGTTTCAGATGATGAAGAGGAAGGTACCTGGTTCCTCCTTCTGGTATAAACCTGTGTAATAGGTGGTAGCTCTCTATGTTGATGCTGTACTGAACCTGCTGCCTCTGGATCAGAGTTAGCCTTATTTGATGGTTGTATACCTTCACCAACTTCTGAGGCAGACACGTTTTCTCCAGTAGAAGAACCATGTACAATGGAAACATCAATAATGCTCTAGTAATTTTCCTGTTCTAAACTGTGAGAGCTAACTTGTGTATTAGATGAATAAAAAGGTATATCTTCAGTAAAACTTACATCCAGTGTGGTATAAATTTTTCTAGAGATTGGGCAGAAACACTTATACCCTTTCTGAGTCCCTGAATAGACAATGAACATGCACTTAACTGATTTTCTATCAAGTTTACTTTTATTCTGTGTTTGTAGATAAACATACACAGAACATCCAAATACTTTATATGGCAATTCAGATAACAGTAAGCAATGTGGATAATACTTAAGTAACTTCTATTTTGGACTATCATATCCAAGTATTCTAGAAGGAGTTCTATTGATTAAGTAAGTAGCTGTTAGAACAGCCTCTCCCTATAGGTATTTTGGGACATTCATAGAAGACATGAGTGATCTAGCTACTCCTAAGATATGTCTATGTTTCCTCTCAGCTAATCCATTTTGTTGGGGTGTATAGACGTTAGAGGTCTGATGATGTATTCCCCTATCTGAGAGAAAACCTTTTAAATCCTTATCCAAATACTCACTACCATTATCAGATCTAAGAGTTTTAATCACTACATTAAACTGATTTTGAATAAGATTGACAAATGTTTTAAGCACAGTTGATAATTCAGACTTGATAAAAGGTTTACTCTCTTGATATGTCTTTGCAGGATATGAAACTTTAGTCAGTTTAGCATACTGACAGGTTTCACATTTGAGAGACTCCATACTAACACCACAAAACAAACCAGGTTTGATCTTATTAAGATACAAAAAATTAGGATGGCCCAACCGTTTATGCCATATAAAAATGGCAGCTATTCTAGAACTTAACTTACCTATTCTAGAATCAGAACTGATAGAAGAATAGGTACTAGAATAGCTTGCCTTAGGTACATTACATGACCCTGGTATTAAAGATTGCAAAAGAAACAGCCCATCTTGTAATCTAGCACATCCAATTTTCTCCTTCACAAATGTCTCCCTCATAGCTTTCTCCTGGAAGAAAGAAGAAGAAGCAGGCAGAAAGTAACACTCAGATGTAGAAAACACGGTCAGACAATTATTATCAGACATTAGTTTTCGTACATAAATGAGGCTACAGTCAAGACTAGGAACATATAGAGCTTTCTTTAGTACTAACTGATCTGAGAGTTAAACATCTCCATGACCAAGTATATCAATATTATGACCATTAGCAATCTTTATCTTCTTTGGAGTATTAAGTGGTGTAAATGATTTTAGCATGGTTTTATCAAATGTCATATGATGAGTGGCCCCTGAATCAATTACCCATAGTGTTGATTTACCTCATATACCTGTAGCCAATGTGGCTCTAATCTGACCAGAATTTGCATGGGCCTCCTCATCCTGAACTTGAGCTCGCTGGCTCCCTAGAACTTTTAGCACTGCATCAAGTTGAGCCTTAGTAAACATTGAATCAGATGTGTCCTTGGACTGTGCATCAGCCACTGTTGCTCTTGGAGATGATTTCCAAGAGTCAGCATCTGTCCTCCATGAGCCACTGGAATCAGACCTCCCTGTTGTATTGTGCCTAGAGTTGTAATTATTTTTATAGAAAGATGGTGGTGGTTTCACTTTTGAACCTGGACGCCTATAACATTCGTCTATCACATGACCAACTCTGTGACAAAATTTGCAGAATTTCTTCACATACTCACCAGATCCTTGCCTCTTAGACACAAAGTACACTTCTTTCCCTTTTTCACTACTTTCTTTATGTGTTACAAGAGCAGAAGACTCAGACACCATTGTAGATGAATTTGAGTTCGTCCCATCATTACCTTTAGTCTACTTTCCTCCTGTCTTACCTCAGAAAACACAGTGTTCATTTGTGGTAGAGGTTTGGTGCCTAAGATACAGCTTCTGACTGCATCAAAATCTTTGTGCAGTCTAGACAAGAATCCAAACACTCTTTTGGTGTCTTTGATAGTCTTAAAAAGATGACCATCAGTGTTGCATGTCCACTGATACATCTCAAGAGAGTCAATCTGTTGCCAGATTTGTGATAACGTGCTAAAAAACTTGCTAACTGACTGGTCACTCTGCTTCAAATCTTTTAACTGAGCTTTAAGTTCATAGAGTTCTGAAATGTTATCCTGTTTAGAATACATTTCTTTCGTAGCCTTCCATATCTCTGCAGCAATTTGGTAGAGCATAAAAGTGTTGATAATTTCTGGTGTCATAGAGCCAAGAATCCATGACATAATCATGGAGTTCTCAGCCTCCCAGGTTGGGTATTTTTCATTTGTTTCAGCAGGAACACTCATCTTCTCAGATAAGTATTCCCTGTTTCCTCTTCCAACAATAAAAAGTTCCACTGCCCGACTCCATGGCAGATAATTGTTACCGTTTAATTTTTGGTTGGTAATGCTAACAAGAGTGGACAGATGTAATAATTACTACGTGTCTATTTCTGTGTAAAATTTCATTTCACCTTTTTCGGGTTTTGTTGAAAAATGGCTATTCCCGTGTAAAATTCAATTTTATTGCTTTTCGTGTTTTGTTGCTTTTCGTGTTTTGTTGAAAGCAATTTTCAAGAATTCAACAATAAAGTCCAGCTGGCAACCACCGAGACTGAGGAAGAAAAATTGTGTCAACAATTTATGAGGAACACGTGTCACAGAATAACTGGACTAAGTGTCCACTAGCAACGACTTTGTCGTCTTTTTTCTTTTTCCGAAATAAAAATACCAGAAAAGTTTCTTCTTCTCCAGAAACCTTCTTCGACTTCGACGTCTTTCTTCCTCTTTCTTCCTGTATGCTTGTACCTCCTCTTCCGTATCGATTTCCTTGGATTTATGGCAGAACTTCGAGTTCTGACAATAGTGTTTCTTCAAAGAATAAGTAGAAGGAAGTACGAGAAAGTTTTTCTTCAAAGATTGAAAGTTTAAAATTTGTTGCTGAGATCTTGTAGGTAAGAATCGGAATTTCAGTATGATCCTTGATCACAGAGGAACTGGATTCTCAGCTCTGATACCATGTAGAATTTCATAAAAAAATCAGAGAAGTGAACATGAAAAATTCTTCCATTCATTCTTAACTTTACAGAGAAGTTTGATACACTTATATATACAGACAATGAGAGAAACGCTCGGGGTGATAATAGGAAAGACGTCTGTACATAAAGAGACGTGGTGGTGGAACGAGGATGTGCAACAAAAAATAAAAGACAAACAAAAGATTTTTAGAGAGCTGTTAAACTGCACAAATGAGGAAGAAAAAGTGCGATTGAAGGAGAATTACAAAATCGCCAGGAAGGAGGCGAAGAAGGCAGTGACAGAGGCAAAGACTGCAGTTTATAAAAGGATGTATGAGAGACTAGAAACAAAAGAAGGAGAGCATGATATGTTCAAGATTGCCAAAGCTAGGGATCGAAAAAGGCAGGACCTAAGAGGCGGGAAGTTTATAAAAGGAGAAGATGGACATGTGTTAGTCAAAGCACAAGACATCAAGTTGAAATAGCAAACATACTTTCATAATCTTTTCAACGGCAGTAGTGCCGACTACGAAGAACGAGAAATCACCACTAACCAACAACGACAACATAATAACTCCGACAGTCAGAACATCACACAAGAAGAGGTGATCAAAGCACTAAAGAAGATGGGAAGAGCTAAAGCGGTCGGCCTAGATAAAATACCCATTGAGGCTTGGAAGTATTTAGGAGAGGAAGAGGTTCAATGGCTAACTACTCTGTTCAACCGTATTTATAAAACAGGGAAGATGCCAGATGAGTGGAGAAAGAGTGTCATCGTCCCCCTATATAAGAACAAAGGAGACGCACAGTGTTGTGGGAACTATAGAGGGATTAAGTTGCTAAGCCATACCATGAAGTTATGGGAGAGAGTAATCGACACTCGAATTAGGAGAGAAACTCAGGTTACGGTGAACCAATTTGGTTTTATGCCAGGAAGGTCAACAACGGAAGCAATACACATCATCAGGAGATTAATGGAGAAGTATAGGGAAAAGAAGCGCGATTTACATATGGTTTTCATCGATCTTGAAAAAGCGTAAGATAGTGTGCCACGCAGCCTGATATGGGATAGTCTGGATGCAAGAAGGATCCCTGTGAAGTATATAGACATAATTAGAGATATGTATGCTAGGACAAAAACAACTGTCCGTACGCCTGTGGGGAATACGAACTTCTTTCCGGTGGAGGTCGGTCTCCATCAAGGGTCTGCGTTGAGCTCATTTCTTTTTGCAGTTGTCCTTGACGAGTTGTCAAAGCCAATACAGGAGGCAGTTCCGTGGTGTATGCTTTTTGCTGACGATATTGTATTAGTCGCATAAAATAGACATACCCTGAGTATGAGACTAGAGCAGTGGAGGGGTGTTTTAGAGAGAAAAGACTTAAAGATTAGTCATTCTAAGACCGAGTACCTGCACTGCGACTTCAGCGGCGTAGCAGACAGTGAGGATAACCAGCTCACTATCGATGGTCAAGTGGTACCACATGTAAGTAAGTTTAATTACCTAGGATTATTTATGCAGCAGAATGGCGACATAGATAATGATGTAGCGCATCGAGTCCAAGCAGGCTGGTGTAGCTGGAGGGCGGCCTCAGGGGTGCTGTGTGACAAAAATTTCCCAACTAAATTAAAGGGAAAATTTTATAGGGTGGCAGTGCGACCGGCAATGCTATATGGGACAGACTGCTGGGCCATCAAGAGGTCACAATTACAGAAGATGGAAGTGGCAGAGATGAAGATGTTGAGGTGGATGTGTGGGCATACAAGGCTAGACCGGATCAGAAACGAGGTGTTTCGAGAAAGGTTAGGTGTGGCTAGTATAACAGATAAGATAAGGGAGAGAAGAATGAGATGGTTTGGGCATGTCAAACGGAGACAGACAAAGGCGTCGGTCAGAGCAATTGAAAGCCTCATTGTAGAGGGAAACAGGAGTAAAGGCAGACCCAAACTTATTTGGGATGAGCAGATTAGGCACGACCTACTAGATTTGCACCTCTCTGAGGACATGATCCAGGATAGGAGTTCATGGAGAGATAAGATTAAGGTTAACGAGGTATAGGTCATATATAGGGACACTTTATAGTATATTTAGGGACATAGATATGCGTAGACACTATCTACACTTTAAGTTGACTTTCCATTTGGTTGCGTATGTTAGAACGTTGTTTTACATTACATGTACATATACATCTGATGTGTATTTTAATATCGAAAGTCTTTTCTTTGTATTTTTTGAATTTCTTCACTAACACACTAGCACATCATATCTATATTATTATGTCATTTATGCATGTACGTATAGAGCCGAGGGTCTCACTGGAAGCAGACTCTCTATCCCTTGGGATAGAGGTATTGTCTACCTACACTTACCCTCCCCAGACCCTAACGATAGCTTTTGCTGTCGTTGGGATATACTGGGTCTGGATGATGATGATGATATATACAGACAACTTCTAACGGCTAGTTTCTAGTCAAGTCACTAAGTAAGTGATTTGTTGCTAATCCTGTGATTATTATACAAAAGTACATAAAGACAAAAATACAAAGTAAGACTAGGATTTTCTACATCCTCTCCACTGCCATAGGCACATTATCATGATGAGCCCTATTTGGCGCCATCAATATATAGTATACCATTGCCAGTGGGACAGCAATTGGAATAGGACTCTTGAATACAATAATCTCCTGACATGGCCCAACATTAAATCATTTGCGGAACAGTAGTCACCTGAATATATAAAATACCAAATGTCCGCATAAAATATCTTCATACAGATAACGCAACCTGGCAAATGACTAGTGGACTGGATTCAGAACAACGATAGACATCGCAGCTGTAAGATGTTATTGTTGGAGACAAGGAGAGCATCATCTGAGCCAAGAGGCATCAGCAGCAGCAACACAGAAGAGCATTGAGCTCAAGGTAGCTGCAGCACAATGGCATCCAAACTTACGCTGACAGGCATAGCAGAAAAGCTTGTGTCGGTGAGGAGCTATGATCAGGTGTGAGTTAACATGGAGCGGTAGGTGATCAAATGCAGCTCAAAAAAGACTGTCGCCTCAGCAGGAAACAAGTTACACTTCCAAGTTTGTAGGAGTATCTTAGTAACAAATACAACAACAACATTACCCCATTGCCTTAGAGGCATAGACGGGGTATTGGGTGTTGGGTGCAGCAATTGTCCCGTGGCGCATAGGCCGTGTGGGTCAAGTCACAGTCGAATGCCGTGGGCGCTTGTGTGTGCTGAATGCACTATAAGGCTAGGGTATGCGCATCTCCTATCACTAATTGGTTTTGGGAGAGTTGGTAGCGCCTGAGGTCCTACATTGGGGTTAGATGTACGCAACCATACTCATGTGTTAGAAACACCCAGAGGTTGTTTCCCGATGACCCATAATGAAAATTGCTGTCGATCAACTGCTACTTCACGTTATAAGAAGAGCAGCCAATTTAGTGTGTCATTTTGCTTTATTCCATCATATTCGAAAGTCAAATAAGGGTGCGTAGTAAGGGTGCGTCCTTGACTCCATTGGAAATGAAAAGTTAGCTTAGTAACAAATCTAGACGGTTAAATTGTATTCTAGCACCTGGGAATTCAGTTGTAATGCTTGTATATATGGTACCAATTTACTGAATTTCAATTCAAGTAATAAAAACTGTCTTTTTCTCCATTGCAGTTACATGTCTTCCTTATTTCTTCCTCTGTTTTTGTGTTCTTCTGTGATCATGAGCTCATGTGATCTTTCATGCTTATGATCGCGATGTTATTGTATGTTTAGCTTGTTTACTTGATTAGTCCATTGCTTAGTTGATGAATTGTTGTTATTCCATTATGGTTGATGAAGCCGGATCTTCACCAAGGGTCAAGTTGACCTCAAATTAACGTCGTCAGCTGATGAGAAGAGAGTAGCTGGAATAGCTTCCAAAATATCCTGCACAAGGAAGCACAGATCAGAGGTCCCGGGGGGATGACCCCGGGAAAAACCCTCCGACGCTCAAGTCAGTTTGGGCCATTTCTCACTGAGAATATAATTTAGATGGTGAGTTAAGTGTTTCTCACAGTATGAGCTGAGGAGCAAAGTGTATGAATTTGCTTTAGGATGTCAATGTTTTAATTTCGGATCGCTTTTCAGGTCTGTATTGGCTTGCTTTTATTAATCTTTTCCCGCCCTTGGCCTCTGATGGCGGATGAGATGTTTGTTTGGGGCAGAAAGCCTAGGACATCGTAGGTCTGCTGATGTGACTGATAGACCGGCTGATGTCCACCCGTTGGGTATGAGGCAGTTTATGAAGAATACTTCATGTCAGGGTTTGACCTTCCTGTTCTTGGCCCTCTTCTTCAAATACTTGACTTTTATAATCTTAGTTTACCTCAAATCATGCCCAATGGTTTGAAGTTCATTGCAGTTGTTTGCTCTACCTAAGAGCAGCTGAGGCTGAGTTCGACTTAGTCGTCTTTAGGGGGATGTTTGTGTGTAAGCACAAAGAAAGCTGGTACTACATTAGTAGGAGACATCTTAATAAAGCTATTAACCACGCTATAAACATCCCCTCTTCCGTCAAGAACTGGAAAGGCCGATTTTTCTTCGTCAAGGCCATAGGGTTACCTGAGAGAACTCTATGGAAGTCCGGCCCTGCAGATAACAAGAGGCCAAGCGAAAAAGCCTGCGATGAAGCCTCTAAGTTACTACAGCTTCCCCAAGCCGTAGACTGGAAGATGGTAGACAGGTCGATTGTAAAGGCGGCCGATCTGTATCACATCTGGCCGTCACACCAGTTTGAATCCCTCGGCTCATCTGCTTTAGCCTTAATCTTGGGTATGTTTACATGCTTTAGATGTCTATTGACCTTTCTTGATGTTGCGCACACATTTTGACTAATCTGTTGTTATGTTTTGCAGGAACCATGGTGTCTGAAAATCTTGGAAAACTAAATAAATTGGTTCCCAAGAAGAGGAAGAGAGAGGACGGACAACATTCTTCTGCTCAGCCGTCCTCCAAGACTCCTTCTGAGATGCAGGCCCTGCCTGCTCCTCCTGTTGCCCCCTCACCCAAACAAGGTAAGAATCATCAATCTCGGTGTTTATGCCTTGTTTGTGTTATTCCTGCATTTTTAACTTGAGTTTTTTGTTGCAGCCCGGACTTCAGTTGGCACATCTGCTGCAGCCAAGAAGCATGTTCAGGCTGCTACTCAGTCTGTGAAGAAGAAGGCTTCCGGGGCCCCAGCCTTGCCTCCCAAATCCGTTGCAAAGGCTGGGGCAGGTGTCAAGAAGACTGCCCCCCTCCTAAGGTCATCATCAAGGCTCCTCAAGCCAAGGTGACTCCACCAGCTGTGTCAACCAGTTCTGATCCAGCTCCTGCTGCTCCGATTTCTGTTACAATTCCTGCTGCACCAGTTCCTGATGCGGTTCCTGATGCACCAGCTTCTGTTCCAGCCTCAGCGGCATTAACTTCTCCTCCAGGGGGGTCAATTATCAGGGACCCAAAAGATGCCTTTACTGGAGGAGTCATTATAACGTCAGGGGAGGCCTCTCCCAGGCACCCTCTTGGGAAGGCCCCATCTGAGGGGAAGCCCTCCCATAAACACCGCCGGGCCTGGAAGAACCTGGTGTACTGCATTGCTGACACTGCAGCTCATCCAGGGGTGGCAAGAAAGTTGGCAGACCTGCCAGTGTTGCCCGTGGATGGGGATCTTTTTGCACGCCAGGACTGGGAGTCTGCTTTTGATACATACTTCAGAAATATGTCCATGGTGAGTTTCTTTCAAATCCTCCAATCCTTTTACTATTGTTGAAATGATGACTTGACCATGTTGGTTATTACAGTACCGTGCCCAGGAATGTGACATGCTGAGGAGAGCAGATGAAATGCGCAGCTTGGTGGTGAAACTCTCTGTGGCCAACGCCGACCTGAAGAGGGCCAATGATGAGTTGGCTGAGACGGCAACACCTGATAATTCCAGGCTGGAAAAAATAGACGCTGAGCTGAAGACGTTGAGGTCAGAAACGGACTCAACGAAATCAGAGTTGGACTCCTTGAGATCCGAAAATTCCCAACTTAGAGAAGGCAAGGAGGAGTCTGACACTCGGCTGGCAGTAGCCAATTCACAAGTGGACGAGCTGAAGGGAGTTATCTCTAACTTGGAGCTGGCATCTACCAAGACCCAGGCTGAGTTGAAGTTCTTCCAGAAGGGATTCCATGATGTGGAACAAGAACTGTCCCAGCTGAAGAGCCAATCTGAAGCAGATCAAAAGATCAAGGACGAACTGGCCCAGCAACTTGAAGCAGAGAAGAAGAGCAAAGCTAAGCTCATCTCTCAGTTTGAGTCTCAAGCTGAAGAAATCAAGAAATCTGCTGTTGCTGAGTTCAGGAAGTCTCAGTACTTTGAAGAGAATCTTCTGAAGATGCAAGGTGCTGTTTTGGCAATGTGACAGACTTGTGTAATTGACGCCTGTCAAGAAGTTTATCCAGACCTGGATAAGGATCATCCTCAACTTGCCGACCTCTACAACACTGAGGCCGAAGCTGTATTTGATAAGCACCTTGAGCAATTCAAGGAAGGGGTTGACCTCAGGGAGGCCGACCAGGAGGAGGAGTAGTCTAGGATGTTTTTTGTAATCTTTTGTAGTTGTAATAGATGAATTGTTTAATGAAAATCCACCTTTTTCCAACTCCTGCTCTTCAGCTTGTTTCAATTTCCTTAACTGTCTTTGTCTTTTGCATGCGAAGTTTCATTTGCTTTATTTCAATAGTTAATACAAATATTTGTCCTCGGCTCTGAGAGAATCTTCTTGCACTATTTCCATAGTTTGCAAATGTTTGTCTTCGGTTTGAGAAACTTTCATTTGCTATATATCTATAGTTATTGCAAGTATTTGTCTTCAGCACTGCGAAGTTTTACTTGCTCTATTTCCATAGTTTGTAAATATTTGATCTTCTGCACTGCGAAGTTCCATTTTCATTTGCTCTATATCCATAGTTATGCAAGTATTTTTCTTCTGCACTGCAAAGTTTTACTTGCTCTATTTCCATAGTTTGCAAATATTTGATCTTCTGCACTGCGAAGATCCATTTGCTCTATTTCCATAGTTAATGCAAATATTTGCGAAGTTCCATTTGCTCTATTTCCATAGTTAATGCAAATATTTGATCTTCTGCACTGCAAAGTTCCATTTGCTCTATTTCCATAGTTAATGCAAATATTTGATCTTCTGTACTGCGAAGTTCCATTTTCATTTGCTTTATGTCCATAGTTGTATTTTTCTTCTGTACTGCGAAGTTTTACTTGCTCTATTTCTATAGTCTGCAAATATTTGATCTTCTGCACTGCGAAGTTCCATTTTCATTTGCTCTATATCCATAGTTATGCAAGTATTTTTCTTCTGCACTGCGAAGTTTTACTTGCTCTATTTCCATAGTTAATGCAAATATTTGATCTTCTGCACTGCAAAGTTCCATTTGCTCTATTTCCATAATTTGCAAATATTTATATTTAGCCTCGGCCCTTGGCTCTGGCAAAAATATTTCGCCGTTTGACTGAACTGCAGCTCAGTCAGGCTTTAACTTGCCACCGATAATAATTTTTAGATAAAGTAAACCTGTTACTTGATCTATTTAGGCAGAATGAATGAATCATATGTTGGCTTTGTCCGAACATTGTTTTATTCAATCTTCAATACCACTGGTAATCAATAATTTACATTTTTCTAGCACTGCTAGAAAAAGGAATACTATGAAAGACTTCTTCGGGAAAACCACTCAGACCTGCTGAAGTGAAATTCATCAATGATGTAGAAGCCTTAAATGAGTAGAATGCCAAGTTATTGGTAAAGTTTTGCCTTCCAATGTTTGTAATTTATAAGCCCCATTTGAGCGCACCTCCTCTATCCGATAAAGTCCTTCCCACTTAGGATTAAGAGTTCCAATCGGTGCTGCATGGCTTGCTTCATTGTTGCGCAATACCAAATCTCCCACTTGATAGGATCTTGGCTGTACCCGAGAATTGTAGTATTGTGCAATTAGATTCTTGTATTGAGCCATGCGGACATGAGCCCGCTCCCTTTTTTCTTCCAGTTCATCCAAATTCAACCGCAACTCTTGGTCATTGGTTCCAACAGAATAATAATCTATTCGGGTAGAGCTGGAACCAATTTTGGCTGGGATGACCGCCTCAGTGCCGTACACTAAGGAAAACGGTGTTTCCTTAGTGGAGGTAGAGGGAGTAGTTCGATATGCCTATAATACGCTCGGGAGCTCCTCTACCCAACTTGCTCCAATTTGGTATAGACGCTTTCTCAGTCCATCCTTGATTGTTCTATTGGCCAACTCAACTTGTCCGTTAGCTTGAGGGTGTGCTAACGAAGTGAAACGCTGTTTAATCTTGAGCTCGGTACTCTAACTCTTAACAGGGTCATCAACGAATTGTTTTCCATTGTCGGATATAAGAACTTGTGGAAGGCCGAAGCGGCATATGATGTTCTTCCACAAGAACTTCTTGATCTGATTCCCCGTTATTGTAGCTAAGGGTTCTGCTTCCACCCATTTGGTGAAGTAATCAATGGCAACAACCCAATATTTGACTGATCCTAGAGCTTGGGGCAGAGGTCCAACAAGATCTATCCCCCATTGTACAAATGGCCAGGGACTCACAATGGAAGTGAGCTCTTGGCTTGGCAAATGTGTCATTGGAGCATTGACTTGGCATGCTGGACACTTTTTACCAATTCTTCTGCATCACGTCGCAGAGTGGGCCAGTAGTATCCAGCAAGATAACATTTCCTTACCAACGACCGGGCACCAGAATGATTTCCGCAGATTCCTTGTTGCATCTCTCGAAGGATGTAATCTCCTTCATCTTCAGTCACGCACTTCAACCAAGGCTGCGAAAATGACTTTTTATAAAGGTGGTCGTTGTAAAGGGCATACCTTATTGCCTTCAGACGAAGGCGCCGAGCTGCACGTTTGTCCTCAGGCTGAACTCCATGCTGCAAGAAATTAACGAGTTCGTCCATCCAGGTATTGCGATAGTCCACTTGCAGCACTTCATTAGCATCATAAGCTCGATACTTCACTAGCTCCACAACTATCTTTTTTCCCAAAGTTGTTGAAGAGGACGATGCTAGCTGAGATAATGCGTTAGCTCTTTTATTGGCAGATCTGGGGATATGTTCAATGCTGAAGTGTTCGAATGCCTGTCCGAGCTGCAGCACTTTAGCCAAATATTTTTTCATGTTTTCCTCTTTGGCCTCATAATCCCCATTGACCTGAGAAACAATCAGTTGTGAATCACTTCGGGAGATGATTCGTTCTGCCTCCAACTTTTTCGCGAGGCCTAGTCTTGCTATGAGGGCCTCGTATTCTGCCTCGTTGTTAGTTGATTCAAAGTCAAATCGCAAGGCGTACTCAAATTCTTCTTTGTTGGGGTTGATGATTAGGAGTCCTGCTCCACAACCATCTTTAGAGGAAGACCCATCCACATATAATGTCCATTCAGCCACTGGCTTGATATCTTCCTCCACGGATATCCCTTCAGCCAAGAAATCTGCTAATGCCTGGGCTTTGATGGAAGTTCTTGATTTTTATTGGATATCATACTCTGCAAGTTCCACGACCCATTTTGCAGCTCAGCCAGATGTGTCTAGCCTTGATAAGATTTGTTTCAAGGGCTGGTCAGTGATCACTATAATAGGATGAGCTTGCAGGTAAAGCCTGAACTTCCTCGCTGCCACTACGAGTGCTAAGACCACCTTCTCAGCATTGGGGTATCTCACTTCAGGCCCATGTAAGATTTTGCTTGTGAAATAGATGGGCCTCTGCACATTATCCTGCTCCCTGAGTAGAACTGCGCTAACAGCTTCTTTGCACGTTGAGAGGTATATATATAGCTCTTCTCCGGGTAGTAAGCATTGGCACCTCAACCAAATGGGACTTTAGCTCGTCGAAGGCTTTTTGACATTGATCGTCCCACTGGAAAGCTGGTTTCTTCTTCAGAACCTGAAAGAAAGGAAGGAATCTTCCGGCCAACTTAGATAGAAATCTGCTCAGCGCGGCAATTCAGTCCGTTAACCTCTGCACTTCCTTTACGTTCTTAAGGGGATGCATGTTTTGTAAAGCTTCAATTTTAGCAGGGTTTGCTTGTATCCCATCTTTGGAAACCATGTATCCCAAGAACTTTCTAGTGCGTACTCCAAACGTGCATTTCTTCGGGTTTAGTCTCATGCGTGAGTCTCTCAGTACAGTGAAAACTTCCCTTAAATTTTGAATATACTGATCAAGAGTCCTGCTCTTGATAAGCATATCGTCGATGTAGACTTCCATTATCCGGCTAATTTGTTCACTGAATAATGAATTGACCAGACGTTGATAGGTGGCCCCGGCATTCTTTAATCCAAATGGCATGGTTACATAACAATAAGTGCTTGACTCTGTTATGAAAGCAGTTTTCTCTTGATCTTCTATTGCCACGAGAATCTGGTGATAGCCTTTAAAGGCATCCAAGAAATCAAAGATTTCATGCCCAAGCGTTGAATCCATCAACCTATCAATTTTAGGAAGTGGGTAACAATCTTTTGGGCAGGCTTTGTTGAGATCTGTATAATCTATACACATTCTCCAAGATTCATCCTGCTTGGGGACCACCACTGGGTTAGCCAACTAGATCGGATAAAGCACTTCAACAATGAATTTTATAGCCAATAACTTTTTGACTTCTTCTTCAATGACTTTATTCCTTTATGGAGCGAAGTTCTGCTTCTTCTGCTTGACTGGCTTTACCAAAGGATCAACATTCAATTTATGCTCAGCCAGATGTAGAGAGGTCCCAGGCATATCTTCCGCAGTCCATGCGAAGATAATCGCGAATTCCCTTAGCAGATCCTGCAGCTGAACTAGCAGTTCGGATGGCATCTATGTCCCAATCTTTATGACATTTTCAGGTCGATTCGAATCAAGGACGAAGTCTTGCACTGCATCATCCAATTGCAAGTGTTCCTCGTCTGAAGGAATCAGTTCATCAAGACTGACTTGTTGAACTAATTCATTTCCTTTGGTGGCAATAGCGTAACAACTCTGTGCCACTTGTGCATCACCTTGAATAGTTGCCACTCCCCCTAGAGTGAGAAACTTCATGCTGACGTGCAGGGGTGATACAATGGCCTCCAAGGCCACCAAAGCTGGACGGCCCAATATGACATTGTATGGGGATACGTCCTTCACGACCAAAAAGTCTATCCATATACATCGATAGGCCGGGGGTTTGCCAAAACTGCAGGTGAGTGTGACCAGTCCTGCTAGCCACACTGCAGCTCCTGTGAATCCGTACAAAGAAGAGGTTACCGGCCTCATCAAGGAATCGGGTAACCCAAGCTGCTGATATACCCGATAGAACATTATATTCACCGCACTGCCGGTGTCCACGTAAACACGTCGGACCTCCACAACTTTACTAGGAGCTAGGTGTATGCACAGCTCTATCACTAAACTTGTGTTATTGGAGTCCAGAGGAATGGGATCTTCTGGCCCATAAGTTAGCTCTTTTTCCATCTTGGCTCTTTTTGATGGTGGATCTGACGAGGTTCCTGAGGAACTAAGTGCTCCTTGACCTGAGTGAGGTGGACCTCCAGAGATTGTATATATAATAGCATTGACTTGGGGCTGACCTGCAGCCCCACACCTTCCTTGCTTCTCATCATCGTCAGTCCTACGATGCCGAGGTGGGGACTCTGGTCGGCACTTGTCCTTTTGAGGATCCTTATGGAAATCCAAGTGGTTGTGCAGGCGTGAGCGCGGGTCATAAAACTGCTTTAAGTGACCCTGTTCGATCAATCGCTTGATGGCTTGAGCCAGCTGCCTGCAATCCTCTGTATCATGGCCGATATCTCTGTGATATCGGCAATAAAGTTTTGGGTTTCTCTTTGTCCTAGGCCCGTACAAAGGCTCTGGATCTACCCTCAAACCGTCTTTTTCCATGACGGTCAGAATATAATCTTGTGAGGCCAACAGGGGTAAGCCCTCCCTACCACCTTTGTCCTTACCGCCTATGCGATCAAACGCACTGCGCTCCTTCATGACGCCGATCTTCCTTTTTTGTACTGGATCGGCTTTATTGCCAGGCTCCATGCTCAGCTTCTCTCTTCAATCTGTTTGCCTCCTCTCCTCGGGCAAACTGATGAGCTTTCTCCAAGCATTCTCTCAGAATTGTGGGCCCCTCTTCAGCTAGCTGAAAAAAAAGGCGGCCAGCTCGGAGGCCGTTAATAAAGGTAGCAGCTTTGACACCTTCGTTTCTGTCACTGACCTGCAGCGACTCATCTGAGAAACGCTGCAGATACTTTAGCACAGATTCATCTTGACCTTGTCTCAAGGTCATCAGATGAGATGAGTTCTTCACAAATGGGGTGCTGGACACGAACTGTGACTTGAACTTTTGTGCCAGCTGTTTGAAAGACTTCACAGATTTTGACGGAAGCTCTTGGAACCATCTCCTGGCCTTTTCCCTCAAATACAAAGGGAAAATTTTGCAACGCAGAGGAACTGGGACGTTTTTTAGACTCATTGCAGTTTGGAACTGGAAGAGATGATCTATTGGGTCAGTGGTCCCATCATAAGTATCCATCTTTGGCACCTTGAAGCTGTCTGGTGCCAAATATTCTGCAATATCCCAAGAAAAGGGACTTTCTTGGGCTGCTTGCACAAACTCGTGTCTGTGCTCTTCGTAATAAGCTCTCGGCCTGCGAAGAACTTCCTCGTCCCTGGGGACGCTCTTTAAAGACTTTGACCTTACACTTAAGTGAGGTCTGGACATATGTTCTGACTCCTCGGTTGGAGCTTTAAAACTGTGTCTTTTAGCATCCGCCATAAGACCTTTAGGCGGTCTAGAATACTGGCCTTGTGATAATTCTCTATGGGGAAGAGGTGGATCTACCTACATATTTTGCACCTCTGGCTGCTTGCCTTTGAGATGCTGTACCATAGCTTCGAACACTTCCATGTTCTCAGCAACGTATTTTATCGCTTTATCCCTTACTTCCCTTGAAACTTCCGGGACATGATTAGGATTAGGATTAGGCATAGGCGATTCAGGTACCTGAGAAACCTGTTCTGGGATTCCTGAACGCGTAACCATGCGTCGTGGTTGGTTAGATGACTCACCTAAACCTTCTCGATGACATTTTGTCATAGGTAAACGTTGGCTGTTTTGAGTTTGAACTTTTTTACTGGATTAAGGGACTAAGTGGCCCTTCCTCTAGCGCCAAATTATGAAGCCGGATCTTCACCAAGGGTCAAGTTGACCTCAAATTAACGTCGTCAGCTGATGAGAAGAGAGTAGCTGGAATAGCTTCCAAAATATCCTGCACAAGGAAGCACAGATCAGAGGTCCCGGGGGGATGACCCCGGGAAAAACCCTCCGACGCTCAAGTCAGTTTGGGCCATTTCTCACTGAGAATATAATTTAGATGGTGAGTTAAGTGTTTCTCACAGTATGAGCTGAGGAGCAAAGTGTATGAATTTGCTTTAGGATGTCAATGTTTTGATTTCGGATCGCTTTTCAGGTCTGTATTGGCTTGCTTTTATTAACCTTTTCCCGCCCTTGGCCTCTGATGGCGGATGAGATGTTTGTTTGGGGCAGAAAGCCTAGGACATCGTAGGTCTGCTGATGTGACTGATAGACCGGCTGATGTGACTAATAGGCCTGCTGGAATGACATTGGCGTGTTCAGGCTGAATAACCAGTTGTAATCATTATATTCGAATTGCACTTCTGCCTGATGGTTTCTCGATGTAACGATGTGCTTGATTCCTTTGCTGAAGTGCTCAACTAAGCCTTGCCGAAGTGCAAGATCAAGTCTTGCTGAAGTGCAACGCTGAATTCTGACTGAAGTGGTCTGAGGTGTAGCACTCGAGCTGAAGCTGATGCTGGGGTTCGGTGCTGAGGTGCAGTCCTTGGCTTATTCTTCGATAGCAGAAAAGATGTCATGGGACTCAGCCGAAGTGCCATCACAGCTGAACAGCAATACTTGGGGTGCTGACCTGCAAGAATTATATCGTTGACTGTTGTTGACTAACAGATGATTAATTATGGTTTATCAATGGTATCAGAGCATTTGATTCTCCGTTGCGAAAGATTTCTTCTCCTTCCCCTTCTCTGCATGTTCTTGATCAATTGATTCAAAAAACCTTCATTTCTTTGCTTTCACGGCGTCTACATGTCATTTTTCTAACATTCCACCTAATCCTACAATGAATCATTCACGAGTTCTTGAAAATCTTGTATACGATCCATTCTATCTTCATCCAAATGATAGCCTACAGTGATATGAGTGTGACGACCATTAAGTGCACATAATATCCATTCATAGAGCCATACTTTTCAAATGACATTACTTATCAAGAACAAAATGTGTTTCATTGATGGATCAACGTCTACACCTAGTCCTATAGATCCTCAAATATCATGTTTGGAGGCAAGTTAACATGATAGTGCAATCGTAGATCATGAACTGTGTGTCTCCGTCTATTACCCAAAGAATAATATGGTATGATAGTGCATATAACGTGTGGAAGGGCCTTACACTCAGGTATGGTAATGGAGATTCTTTTAGACTTTTGCATTTGCTCGAAAATTTTTATGCCCATTAGACCGGAAACCTTGAGTATAAATGATTACTTTACCAAGCTTAATGCGGTATGGGATGAGATGATGGCTCTAAGGCCTATCCCTAAGCGTAGTTGTCAAAGGTGTAAATGTGGTGCAACTATTAAGATGTCTGCGACTGTAGAGAGTGATTATGTAACCAAGTGTGTTAAATGATTGAATCAGGACTTTGAACCTAGGAAGTTTCAGGTGTCCGTCAGGACTCCTTTGCATGATATGGGCTCTGCGTTCCTTATGGCACTCAAGTACGAAAGGAAGACAATGAATATGAACGTTTAAGATGTCACTCTTCTTAAAGGATGTCACTCTTCTAGTCACCCAGGCAAGATGGGCGTTGATTAATGATCACAGTTCCGTTGAGAATCGCTTTAAATTAACATCACGCCCAGATATTTTTTTGGTTCAGCAAGCTAAAACTCTTTTTATTTTGTATGTTTTTAAGCTCCTTGTATATTTGTATTTATGTGCTAAAAATCACTAGAAAAAGATTCATGACTGTAATTAGTCTCATCTTTCACAATCTGTTACCCTATTGCCTTAGAACCTCCCACCTATGGAGGGGTATAGGGTTCGGATATATGCAACCATACAGAAACACACAGAGGTTGTTTTTCGATGACCCATCATGAAAATTAAGTCAAGTTGTGTCGATCAACCGCTACTTCATAATACAAGAAGCGCAGACAATTTAGTGAATCATTTTGTTTTGTTCCATCATATTACAAAGTCAAAGAAGGGTGTGTCCTTAACTTCATTGGAAATAGAAAGAGTTTACTAGATGATAGTAAATCACAACATGTTATGCCCCGCACTCCCGTAGAATAATTTAAAAGGCAAAGAAGGAATTAAAGGAGATTAATGACGGTCAACGGTAATGAATTAGGAATTAAGTATGGGATTAATTAGAAATTAATGAGAGGATTAAATATTAGAATTAAATGGTATTTAATTTCAGAATTAAATAATTAAAGTTTATCCTTTAACATAAATAAGATAATAGATATAATTTAGAAACTCCAAATTTTCCCATTTCCATATAAGAACTGACTGAACGTCAGTTTCTCTATTTCTTTCCACAGCAACCGACGCCCTTCCCCATTCCATAGACGACTTCACGCTCTTGGAAACCCTAGGCAAGGATTACTTCAAGATCCTCAATCCAAACTTCAATCGTTCTTCGTTTCTTCTCCAAGTAATCAAAGGCAAGTAACTTTCTTATAAGTTCCTATGATTTGTGAAAAGAAAACTGGCCTATTTTGTTATCAAATTGGATCACCATGCAGTAGTTTCGTTTTGGAATTATTTGTATCTGATCTATGTGTTTTGGTTTTGAGATTTGGCCGCTGTATATGAAAAAGTATTCGTTGTTGTAGTTGATTATGTGAAATCATGCGAATCCCTACCCCGAAATCCCTTTGGATGTGCCTTCATGGCTGGATAGGTTTGGGAATGGGAAAAGGAGGGATCTTTTGGGTGCGATGTGAGGAACAACGTGCGTTTAGGATTGAACGTATGATGGGTTCCGAGAGGGTGTTGCGTTGATGAATTCTGCTTGGATTGATAGAGTGGTTAGGCTTGGAATGATGGGTTGGAAATGGGGGAAACGTTGGTTGAAGAATTGCATCTTCTGCAGAATTCGCAGAACAAAGTTTACAGGAAACGCTGACATCGATCGATCGATGTCAGAGATCGATGTCCCCTGCTGGACATCGATCGATCGATGTGGGGTGAACTGAGAGATCGATGTCCTCTGTTGGACATCGATCGATCGATGTAGGAGAAGGTTTAGAGATCGATGTCCTCTGTTGGACATCGATCGATCGAAGTAGCAAAGGGCGGAGAGATCGATGTCCTCTGATGGACTTCGATCGATCGATGTGAGGGTATGAAGTCACATCGATCGATCGATGTGAGGGAATGAAGTCCATCAGTTTTGTGGGAAATAGAGGAAGAAAGAGGGAAGCTCGGGGAGTCTTTGGGTGACCTTAGAGACTTCTTAAGACATGATTAAAGGTAGTCTAAGTCTCGGGAACATGACTTAGGATGGTGAATCAACTTGGGGAGTTCGAAAGGGGTTTTCGAATCGCATTTCAATGAGAATGACTTAGGAGGGTTATGAGATGAACGTACGAGGTGTTGAGAGTTCAACGAAGAATGGTTAGGGATACTTGCCTTAGGTTGTGAACCTTAGAGTCAAGACTAAGTGTTAACGAGATGGTTGAAGCCTAAGTTATGATGTGTAAGCCAGTGAAAGCTTGTGTGTTGCTTGTACTTGCGCATGTGTACATGAACTACTTATGTGAATTGCTTACGAGAATGAGAATTGAGAATGAAACGAGGAGTCTTGCATCATGGCACTTGCATTTGCATATTGATTTGAAAAGAAAGGTGCTTCGGCACAGATTTGCGAAGGTGACCTGCAATGTTAACCGGGATGGAAATTTAAGCCGGGGTGCATTGTAGGGCACAAAAGACTGTAACGTAAACCGGGATGGAAATATAAGCCGGGGCGCGTTACAGGGTATAAAGTTGTCTGTAATGCTAATCGGGATGGAAATATAAGCCGAGGTGCATTACAGGGTATAAAGTTGGCTGTAACGTAAACCGGGATGGAAATATAAGCCGGGGCGCGTTACAGGGTATAAAGTTATGTGAAGTGACCAGACATTGTGACATGCATTGCACTGTTTTAAAAGAGAAAGCGTTCATGCATATGTGAATGTGTAGTGTAGTGCATATTCTGACATGCATCACGAGGGTCGATGTGGCATGAATGTGTGCGTCATTTGATTGGCAATGAGTTGTTATTTGCGTGCAAACTGCTGTACTTGCTCTATTGCGTGATTTGTTATATATTTGAAAGGTTACAAGACATGTGCCCCACAATTCCCTTGAATTACATATTACTCATGTCTTGCCATGTGTTGATCCCGTATGTCTTATAAGCGGGTTACTTGCTAGCGTTTTTCGCTAAGGGTACTGCCTTTGTGTTACAGGAGAACCTGAGTATGACATGATTTTCATTGAAGACGACGGTGAGTGGGCAGAATGGGATGTTTAGACCTGATGGAGAGAATTGATTAGACAGTTTCTGTTATTTCTGTTTCTTATTTCATTTGAGGTTTTAGATGGCTGTGACCATACACAGTTCTTTTGGTATTCACATTGTCGGTTGACGTACTGTACTGATGACTTAGATTACCGAGATATGTTTCCGCGCTTATTTCTCTTACGTCATCGATGATGTGTATTCGAGAGATGAGACGTCTTGTAGTCTTCTCAGGAAGCTACGACGGGTGAACCGATTCGGATTCCGCTGTCTGGGTCGGGGCGCTACACAACACATCTTGCATGAACAAATACAATAACAGCATCATTTTGCCCATGGAAAATTCCTAACACCCATCCCATATCCATAAAGAAAGAAAAGATTGACTGAAACAGGCAACCACGCATGAACTCATACCAACAACATACACATAATCTTGAAATATTGTGAGAACCCATGAGCTCCATTTTTCAGCAAAGCCTGATTACTTGTCGGAGAAGTAATAATTCTCGTACCTCATTGAACAATCATTAAAGATAATCCTACCACCAACTCTGCCAGCACAATATTGAAGAACAGCTGAGTATTGCATGCAAGTGTCGCAATTTGGAGCGCGCGGTTAGCCCTGTAATGCAGGAACATGGCCAAAAGCTATATTGCCATGAGAAATTTTATTGTGGTCATTGATCAACTAGTGCCCAATAAAATGATGACAAATAAGTTTTATCTACATGCAAGCAGGGGGTGATTGGACAAAACAAGGGACCCATAAATTTTCTACACATTTCATTGGTTAATGACCAACTAATCATACTTGGTCATTGACCATTGTAAAATTTGTATATTGCCATCGGTGTTAAGCGACCGAGTCCAGCGATCCATGCCGGCGTTGTTTGCAGTCTCAGTCAATAAATCGTTAAGCACATAGTCGACGTTAGCGGCATAAGGATCGCCGGTGGGGTACGTCTGTAAATTGCATACTCTTTCCAACATCACTAGCAGATAACCTTTGGCATTGCTACGTTGGCAAGAAATTAATGCAACTAACACCACAGCTGTAATTGTGAAGGTCGCTTTCTTCCCCTGCATCTTGAGATGATTTTGGTTTTTTTTTTAATCTAGTTGATGTGTGATGAGTTTCTTGATTATCCAGCATTTATACACATTCCTAATACAGCATTAGTCAAAAACCAAATGATAAACTGTAGCGCCCCGCTCCCAAACCCTAGCATCGGGAACAGTGCGCCCGCCGTATCTCACTGAGGAGGATACAAAGCGTCGAATCAATTTCTAACATGTCCGAAGAGACGCAGAAATTTTTCGCGCGGAAACGAAATACAAAAACATAAGGTCTTCTTGACAAAGAAAATTCCTCAATACAATAACGAACCTAATCCTGACAATAATGTAAGTCTGAAAACCTAAACAAGGTGATGTCCAGTGAGATCCCAATAAAATAAGGACAAACAGTCGCATGGTCTTCTTATACCCTAGGCGCGACCATCAGTCTGCCCACTCCACCGTATCAGCCCCGTCCTCAGCAAAGATTTAGTCGTACTCTTCCTCGTGCTCACCTGGTGGGGGGGGGAGTAGGGGGTGAGTGACTGGAAAATCACTCAGTAGGCACCTGCCTCCAAGTAGTACAAGTCGAGCATCCAATAATGATATAACACGTAGCACGTAAAACATGATATCACATAAACATATGAAAGAATGCGGAAAGTAATTCACTCTAGATAAAGAATGCGCACATCGTGATGCATGTCCTACTATGCATGTCACACGCAACAAAGTCATGTCACACAATGCCGATATCTCCACCATGCAATGCATGAACCCGGGTCCTACTGAGTGGCTGTAGGTCGTACACCCCACAGTCACCATCCTGAGTGTGCGTGGCCGCGCCACTGCACACCATCCTGAGTGTCGTGGCCCCGCCACCGTACACCATCCTGAGCGCCCGTGACCCGTACGTCACGACCCGCCATCAATGCAATGCACGTGCCATGAATGCAAAAACACAATCGCCTGAGGCCCCTGGCCCATCCTCACCATCATCCGGCACTCAAATCTAGGTTCAATATTGCTCGAATGCTAAACTCAATATCTTCCGGCATCAAATCCACTTTTCCACGGCTTGTATACGTTTATCGTGCATTTTCTATATTTTTCTCATTTTCCCTTATTTATTTCTATTTATTACCTAATTATCCGAATTAAATAATATATCACAATTTCTAAAATTTAGTGAAAATAATTTAATTTCAGCATTTTATAATTTCTGGAATTTAATTACAATTTTCTGATATTTATTTATATTTTTCCTATAATTATTTCTATTTTAAATTAATTAAAGTTTAATTAATGAATTTCAGATATTAAAAATAATATATAATAGTTATTTTATCTCCAGTCTGGCCCGTCAGCAAGCAGCCCGCCGAAACTTCTTCTCCCTTTTTTTTTGTTAATTGTTCAATTGGGCCGGCCAACAACTGGCCCGGTCCGTTGGCCATTCGGCCCGGTCCGCTAACAGCCTGCCCTTCTTTTTTTTTGATTCAAAGCATTTTGGGCCTGGCCTCTGGTGCAGCCGGCCCGTTAAGGGCTGGCCTGCCGCCTGGCCTGGCCCGGTTTCCATTAATTTTTTTTTATTTCGATTGCTGCACCAGTGAGAGCGCGTGGAGGCCACGCGCGGCCCTTCCAGCGGCGCGTGAGGCACACTTGCCGCCTCTGGTGGCCGTTTTTCGACTCCGACGTACCTTTTTGTCTATTTCCAGTCTACGGGATCCTATTCTAAGGCCAAAACAATAACTAAAACACCCTAAACATACTAAATATGTGCTATTTTGATTATCAAATTTTTCCCTAAAATCAAATCCTTACTATTTTACTTATCAAATTTTTCCCTAAAATCAAATCACAGACACAGAGATGCACGCAACATCATATACGCATCACGCGACATCCAGAGTCTTCAAAAACTTCATGCTTTTCACGGATCAAACAACAGGCTATAGATTCCAACAATTAAAGAAACAACAAACACATAATATATATCATCAAAGCATGCTTGATTTTGTACCAATTGGAGGGGGAAAAGGGAACCTACCTGATTGCAGACCAATTCACGATTAAACTGGCTTCCCTTTCTTTTTTACTTACTGTCGCCGTCCCATCTACCCTCTCCTTCTCTATTTGTTTTTGTCTAATACTGCTGTCGTTGGCTTCTAGGAAGAAAAGCATATATTGGGGGTTAGAATCTAGAAAAGAGAAAGAGAAATATAAGGGATTTGTTATCCCCCAATGATCACGGCACTTCCTCCTTTTTTTTTGAATTTAATTTATCCTTATCCCTAATATTTTTAATTACATGCCATTTCTATTATATTATTTATATATATATATATTTATTTAAATTAATTATCTTCACCCCCCAGCATCCCTTTTTTTCGGCATTATGCAAATTTTTTTCTTTCAATTACTTTATCTTTATCCTATAGTGCATTTTGAGTTCCTATATATTTTATTTATGGTTATTATTTTGTTTTATCTATCCATCCCATATTTATCCCTTATATATATATATATTTAATACTCCATTTAAGATTATAAATCACTTGAGTACACACAACTCGCTACGATTAATTTCATTTCGAGGGGTCGATACACTCAACGGCTGCTCTAGTTTTAAATTACTACATAACAGCTAACTCGAAAATTTTCGGGGTATAACATCCTACCCACCTTACAAGAAGTTTCTCCCTCGAAACTTGACGTAGCTTAATCGAAGAGGTAGGGGTTCGAGCTCCTGTGTCGCTTCATTTTCCTTATGATTTCTCCATTGCACCTTGACATACGGAATGATTCTCTTTCTCAACTCTTGGTCTTTGCGGTGTATGATCCGAACAGGAGTCTCTTCCTATAACGCATCCGGTCTAATCCCCCAAAGGCTAGGCGTCCAACGTATGACTCGGATCAGAAACATACATTCCGAGCTGAGAAACATGCAATACATTGTATACTTGAGCTGGTGTCGGAGGTAACGTCAAGCGGCAAGCTAACGGACCACTCCTTCCGAGTACCTCGTAGGGGCCATTATAACGAGGCCTTAGCTTACTCTTCAGATCAAAACGTGCAACTCCCTTCGTAGGCAATACCTTCAAGTAAACCTTTCTCTCCGACAGTAACTCCAGGGGACATCTCTTTGGTTCTGCCCAACTCTTACTTGTGTCTTGGGCAACCTTACGTCTTTCCTGAAACAACTTTACCTTCTCCATGATTTGCTCACTCAGCTCTGTACCGATAATAGTACTCCCTCCAACCTAGTTCCCCTACACTGGGGATCTGCACTTATGCCCGCAGAGCGCCTCAAATGGCACCATGCCAATGGCGCTAGGATAGCTGTTGATGTAGGAGAACTCAATCAACTTGGTCCTACCATCCCAGTTCCTCTTGCAGTCAATGGCGCAAGCCCTCAACACATCCTCCAACGTCTGTATCATCTTCTCTGAATGCTCCTCAGTCTGAGGACGCATATACAATGCTTAACGTAGCTCCATCCGCTACATACATCGGCATATGCGAGTTTTAATATGTGCGTCGTTTTAATGGTTAATCTGTTTGAACGTGTTTGGTATAGACATATAGCATGTTGTGTATTAGCATGTATGACTTATGTATCACATGTAGCTCATGAATTCGCAATCGTTATCTGCAGTTTGTCACATTTATTATATTTATTTTGTTTATTAGTTGAGTTTTAAGTGGTACACATGTTGTGCGCGTTCATTTTATTCATTTATTTATTCATTTTTTTTCGTGATATCTCTTTTCGTACTTATGTTAGTCGTCGAAATTTTTTTTTAACAACTTAATATTTATGTATGGTCCTGACTTATCGTATATCTTGTACATGTTCACTACTCCCACGTTGCTATCGTATTATATGTATGTATTTTGTGAACTTTTTACCAATTACTTCGTGTTTTCACGTTGGTCGCTTTGTATGTATGTGTATATGTGTACATATTTAGGTATATGTGTAAATATGTATGGATGTATATATATATATATATACATATATATATATATATATATATATTTTGTTAACTTATGTTGCTATATATTCATAGTTCATTATGTTTCGTGATTTCTGTGTTTTTTTGTATTGTGTTATGTTTCTTTGTGTAGTTGTGTTGGATTTTGTATGGTTGAGATTGTAATATGTGTTAGCTATGTGGAAATATGTCATTAAGGAATGTTGTATTGATCAGTGTGTGTATATATAGTTAATTAACAAAAAAATTGTGTATCACGGTCTTGTGTTTTTTTTACTGTTTTTCTGTTATTAAATTATTTACACTCTAATCTATTACTTTGTTGTCATGCAATACTATGTTATTCCTAATTCATAATTAATATGCTTTACTACAAATGTGTATGTTAATTTTTTTAAAAAAAAAACTTGTAATTGTATGCCTACTTTTGTGATCCGTATCATGTATGCAAGGTTTTGCTATTGTATTCTTTGTAATTGCGTTGTTTGTTGTCGATATATCCTATGATGTTTATTACCGTTTTGTTGTATTAGTTATGTTGTGGGCTCATTGAACAGTTGTGCGTATACTTGTGCATATGTACTTAGCATCATTTAGTTGCTTTTGTTTCGTGTATCTATTTGTATATTTTCTTAAATCGACTTACTTACGCTATCTCGTTAACGTGGTAACAATTGCGTTTGTCTATATATTTCTTCGTTGTTGCAATAGACTCAGCGCTGTTTGATTTTGTTTTGTGTGTGTGTGTTTTTTTTGAAGGTCCAACGGAACTTTGTCGATATCAACCGTCCAATCGAACTTTGTCTTCTTCTGCTTCTGTCTGCTCCGGGACACCAATATCGATGCAAATCTTAAACGAATTCCATGTAGCAGCTCGCCAAACCAAGAAAGCTCCTTATCTCAGTCACTTTGGTCGGTCAATGCTACTCAGCGACATCCTTAATCTTCTTCTGTTTCACTGAGGATCACTCTTCTGAACTTACGTGACCTAAGAAAGCCACGCTTCAGCCGCGTAACTCCGACCATTATTTCTGAGGCGGATCTGAAGCCTCGGCTCTGATACCACCTGTAGCGCCCTACTCCCGAACCCTAGCATCGGGAACAGTGCGCCCGCCGTATCTCACTGAGGAGGATACAAAGCGTCGAATCAATTTCTAACATGTCCGAAGAGACGCAGAAATTTTTCGCGCGGAAACGAAATACAAAAACATAAGGTCTTCTTGACAAAGAAAATTCCTCAATACAATAACGAACCTAATCCTGACAATAACGTAAGTCTGAAAACCTAAACAAGGTGATGTCCAGTGAGATCCCAATAAAATAAGGACAAATAGTCGCATGGTCTTCTTATACCCTAGGCGCAACCATCAGTCTGCCCACTCCACCGTATCAGCCCCGTCCTCAGCAAAGATTTAGTCGTACTCTTCCTCGTGCTCACCTGGTGGGGGGAGTAGGGGGTGAGTGACTGGAAAATCACTCAGTAGGCACCTGCCTCCAAGTAGTACAAGTCGAGCATCCAATAATGATATAACACGTAGCACGTAAAACATGATATCACATAAACATATGAAAGAATGCGGAAAGTAATTCACTCCAGATAAAGAATACGCACATCGTGATGCATGTCCTACTATGCATGTCACACGCAACAAAGTCATGTCACACAATGCCGATATCTCCACCATGCAATGCATGAACCCGGGTCCTACTGAGTGGCTGCAGGTCGTACACCCCACAGTCACCATCCTGAGTGTGCGTGGCCGCGCCACTGCACACCATCCTGAGTGTCGTGGCCCCGCCACCGTACACCATCCTGAGCGCCCGTGACCCGTACGTCACGACCCGCCATCAATGCAATACACGTGCCATGAATGCAAAAACACAATCGCCTGAGGCCCCTGGCCCATCCTCACCATCCTCCGGCACTCAAATCTAGGTTCAATATTGCATCGAATGCTAAACTCAATATCTTCCGACATCAAATCCACTTTTCCACGGCTTGTATACGTTTATCGTGTATTTTCTATATTTTTCCTCATTTTCCCTTATTTATTTCTATTTATTACCTAATTATCCGAATTAAATAATATATCACAATTTCTAAAATTTAGTGAAAATAATTTAATTTCAGCATTTTATAATTTCTGGAATTTAATTACAATTTTATGATATTTATTTATATTTTTCCTATAATTATTTCTATTTTAAATTAATTAAAGTTTCATTAATGAATTTCAGATATTAAAAATAATATATATAATAGTTAATGGGCTGGCCTTGTCGCCAGCCCTATTTATCTCCAGTCCGGCCCGTCAGCAAGCAACCCGCCGAAACTTCTTCTCCCTTTTTTTTTGTTAATTGTTCAATTGGGCCGGCCAACAACTGGCCCGGTCCGTTGGCCATTCGGCCCGGTCCGCTAACAACCTGCCCTTCTTTTTTTTTTATTCATAGCGTTTTGGGCCTGGCCTCTGGTGCAGCCAGCCCGTTAAGGTCTGGCCTGCCGCCTGGCCTGGCCCGGTTTCCATTAATTTTTTTTATTTCGATTGCTGCACCAGTGAGAGCGCGTGGAGGCCACGCGCGGCCCTTCCAGCGGCGCGTGAGGCACACTTGCCGCCTCTGGCGGCCGTTTTTCGGCTCCGACGTACCTTTTTGTCTATTTCCAGTCTACGGGATCCTATTCTAAGGCCAAAACAATAACTAAAACACCCTAAACATACTAAATATGTGCTATTTTGATTATCAAATTTTTCCCTAAAATCAAATCCTTACTATTTTAATTATCAAATTTTTCCCTAAAATCAAATCACAGACACAGAGATACACGCAACATCATATACGCATCACGCGACATCCAGAGTCTTCAAAAACTTCATGCTTTTCACGGATCAAACAACAGGCTATAGATTCCAACAATTAAAGAAACAACAAACACATAATATATATCACCAAAGCATGCTTGATTTTGTACCAATTGGAGGGGGAAAAGGGAACCTACCTGATTGCAGACCAATTCACGATTAAACTGGCTTCCCTTTCTTTTTCCTTACTGTCGCCGTCCCATCTACCCTCTCCTTCTCTATTTTTTTTGTCTAATACTGCTGTCGTTGGCTTCTAGGAAGAAAAGCATATATTGGGGGTTAGAATCTAGGAAAGAGAAAGAGAAATATAAGGGGTTTGTTATCCCCCAATGATCACGGCACTTCCCCCCTTTTTTTTTGAATTTAATTTATCCTTATCCCTAATATTTTTAATTACATGCCATTTCTATTATATTATTTATATATATATATATATATTTATTTAAATTAATTATCTTTACCCCCAGCATCCCTTTTTTTCCGGCATTATGCAAATTTTTTTTTCAATTACTTTATCTTTATCCTATAGTGCATTTTGAGTTCCTATATATTTTATTTATGGTTATTATTTTGTTTTATCTATCCATCTCATATTTATCCCTTATATATATATATATATATATTTAATACTCTATTTAAGATTATAAATCACTTGAGTACACACAACTCGCTACGATTAATTTCATTTCGAGGGGTCGATACACCCAACGGATGCTCTAGTTTTAAATTACTACATAACAGCTAACTCGAAAATTTTCGGGGTATAACATAAACGATACAAGTCTTCTAGACTTTTTAGTGTCGATAATGATTGTAAAGCAAACAAATTGGAAGAGCAATAAATATTGAAACAGATAAAGACTCCCGCCGACCTGGAGAGGCATCGGATCACGATCCGATGTATGCCGCCTATTGCGGCTCGAACCTGTAACATCAAAACAAATTTAATAGTTGCTTCAAATCCCGCCATCAAATATTAAAACAAATATTAAGAGAAATATCTTAGGCCTCTTATTTAAAATACTTATTATCCATCAATATCACATTCATATTTCTTATATCTCAATATAATTATAAAATATAACAGTTGAGTGGACTGATTTCCTAGTTCCCAGCGAAGTACGATTCTGGGGCGGACTTGTCTTGTCTCATCCTTATTATATTGTGATATTAAATTTAGAATATCAATTGCTCGTGGACTGAGAGAGCTGATTTAGTAAAGGTTGAACCAACCCATTAAGTGTTGTTGTCACTCCTGATCCTACAACGTGTGTAGGGATGCAAATTATGTTATTATAGCCCATTAGTAAAAGTTTGTCATAGCACATGGACAGCACAAGGAGCCTATTGACACCGAAAAACAACCGACGGACTGACCTGTCAGCCTATCAGGTCATTCCACGGGTCAATAGTGCTCCCACACTATGCAGCTAGCCTAGGGGTTCAAACATTCTTGCCTTCGGCAAGGTTCGAACCCCGGAACGTTTCTTTCGAAACCCCATACTTAAAACCACTGAGATATGTACTGAGGACGAGAGAGCTGATTTACTAGTTACTTTATGCCCTCCCTAGCCTTGTGTCATCCTCTGTCAGATTATGAGGTTTAATAGTAGAGAATTCACAATTAGAATTGCGTTTCCCAATGGAGAATTAGATGGAGAAGTAATCTTGGGTTGGGATCAGAGGAGGTAAAAAATGAGGTTAAATTTGAGGCCTCCAATCACAGATTGCCACGTGTACAAAAATGGAAGAAGTTTAAAATTTTTTTGTTTTTAAATAATAGTTACTTGTACACGTGGCAGCGCGTGATTGGAGGCCTCATATTTTACCTTACTTTTTGCCTCTTGTGATCTCAACCGAGTAATCTTAGTATCTTCGATTACACAATTCAGAATGTTGGAAAAAGTATGTTTAAATACTTTAAGGTGTGCTTCAAACTTATATAAAAACAAGTGTTATATTGTTTGAGAGTTGGATTGATGATTTGAACATGTTTAACTTTGAGAATATCACTTGGATCAATCCAAGTATAAGTTGGATTGAACCAAGTGAAAGCAGGAATAAAGTTAAAGTGTTCTGGAGGACTTCGATCGTTCTATGTTGAGGACATCGATCGATCGATGTACACATCGATCGATTAATGTGTTGCGTTGTAAATCAGGAAGCATTCTGATCAACATGGATCGATCACATCGATCGATCGATGTGATCGATCGATGTGAGGCAGAATGAAAGTTGAAAGTTTCTGTCCAACTTCGATTGATCACATCGATCGATCGAAGTGACATCGATCGATCGATGTGATCGATCGATGTGCCAACGGACAGAACTTTTCACTGTGTGTTGCAACCTTTGGTCCAAGATTCATCTCCCTTCGATTGTGAACGTTATTCAACGAACTTGGGAGGTCTGAAAACTGCTGAAAGAAGTTTAAAAACACTGTTTTCTACTACCTTGAAGCTTATATATACAAGGCCTATCTATGTTGCAATCTAAGAAAGTTTTCTCTTGTGATTTCCTTAGTGCAGAACAACTCAGCAGCCTTCTTTCTCTTTTCCTCTACTTATAAACACTTCAACTTGCAAGTTTATTCCCTTTCTCCTAGAGCAAAGGAACAAGGGAAGCCGTTGAATCCTGGGTAGCATTCGCTTGTAGTTCACCTTGCTCACCGGTGGAGGCGAAATTGCTTTTAAGGACAGTGATTCCGTCACGTCTCGACGATTATTCTGCATTGTTTGTGTGCTATCCATATCTTTTGTTTAACATAGAAAAACGCAAGTTACTAGACATACTACATAGTGTATTCGGAAGAATGTTTCAAGAGTTCAGTGGTCTCAAATTTCTGTGTTTATTACTCTATTAGCAATAACACAGTCAGGTATTCATAAAAGCATGAAATATATGAGTTTGTGTATACATATATGTATATATGTATATATATAAATATGTACATATGTGTGTGTGAGAGTGTATACGTGTGTGTATATATATATGTATGTATGTACATATATGTGTGTGTCTCTGTGTCTTTGTGTGTTTGTGTGAAGAATATATACATACGTAAATATATACATAAGTAAATACATATATGTGAGTGTGTGCCTATATACATACATATTTTTGTGTGTATATAAACATACATACATATATACATATGCACATGCAAATATTTATACACACACATACACCATATATATGCAGGCGCATGCACACAGATATACGTACACACACACACATATATATATTACCACTATATATACATGTATATAAATACACATATATACATACATATATATATAGACATATATATATATATATGTACATATATGTGTGTGTGTCTATATCTATGTGTGTGCATATATATATATATATATATATATATATATATATATATATATATATATATGTGTGTGTGTGTGTGTGTGTGTGTGGATATACATGCACGTATGTATTACCAGTATCAGTATATGTATAGATATGTATATAGACATATATATTTTTGACATAGGATAGCCTGACAGCCTTAGCCATCCAGTGATCGAATATGCTAAATTCTGTGCTTTTCTTTTCTCTCATTTCTCTCTTTTTGTCATCTAGGATATGAAAAATTAAATTGCTCTGCCACTAATAAAAGGTCTCTTGAGTACAGTCTCATCTTTCATAATATATTATAGATGATAGTAAACCACATTTCACAATGAAAAAAAGAAAATACTAAATCACGAAAACTCTTGTATAAGCAAATAACAATAACACCATCCTTTTCCGCACCATTTGGCGTTGCTACATTGGCAATATATTAATGCAACTTATTACACGATGGTGGTAATTGTGGGGGTTTAGATTAAAAGATGCCAAATGCGAGGCAAAATATGAGGCCTCCAATCATGTGCTGTCACGTATACAAACTGCTCTTTTTAAAAAACAAAAAAAAATTAAACCTCTTCTCTTTTTCTACGTGTAGCGACGCGTGATTAGAAGCATCGTATTTTACCTTACTTTTAACCTCTTCTGATCTGAACCGATAATTGTGAGGGTCGCTCGCTTTCCTTCCATCTTTAGGTGGGTTTTGTTAAATTTTATGTCATCGAGGTTTGATAGTTTCAAGATTATATGGCATGTACAGTGGTTCTTAATATCAAGATTGTCTTCATATCTTATTTTTCTTAATCTCATTATATATAACATAGCATGTAAGTCATGTAATAAGACGGGGATGATTTACTGGTTACGCCTTTTGCACAAAGTATAGGGTAAACTTACGTACATCAAATTGCAAAGCGATCCAGCCCATTTTAAGACTATGTACAAATGCGCGAAGCTAGTCCACCTGAAACGCGCTTATTATAACATAATTCAGAAGGAATATTGCATTTCCAATATTGGAAGATTAGATGCAGCTGTAGTCGTAGTATCTCCAATTTGCGCAATTTAGTTAAATGCATACTATTTTTTTTTTTTTTTTTGGAAATGGGATCATTTTATTTATAACTGCAACAACTGTAGCTGTACAAGGGGTATGCAACTATCACAAACTACATACTATCATCGTTACGACTACAATCCATTTGCCATGCAAGTCTGAAATTCCGCACCCTATCAAATATTCGTTTGGTGGCCTCCGACACGCTTAAAGCAGTGAACTCATCTTCATATATGCTTTGATTTCTTGATTTCCATATGTGAGCAGCAGCTTCTCGGAAAGTATACGGCCATGGCAACTCCCCCACTTGCACACGACTCCATGCATCCAAATTTCTATCTATCCATCCTGCCACATCTCCATCTGCGTTGAAGAACTGCGACCTGATGTCCGCCGGAAGTATTCGCTGACAGATCGCTTTGGCATATTGGCAATCCCGTAGAGCATGTAAATTAGTCTCCATTTGGTTGTGGCAGCACTCGCAGTAAGGGGTGTCACTTAGGGTCCTGCTGCATAATAACTTCCGTGTTGGGAGACTGTCTAGACGAGCTTGCCATAGCAAGAAATTGCCCCTCTGAGGGCCGCGTAGTGACCATATCTTGGCCCAGTCTTTTTTATCCGAGCTGGGTATGTCCGGCATCTGCAGGTCATATGCGGACGCTACGGAAAATGAAGATGAAGGTTTACCCCGCCACTCGCACCTATCCCGGCTATCATCCTCTACTGTCCTCTCAGTCATACCAGCAATCACCATCGGGACTGCTGCAATAATGCTTCTCCAAGTATGAGTTGTTGCTTGTCGTGGGGGAAGGCTCTTAAAGTGCAGCCGTATTTAGCACGTAGTACCTTGACCCAAAGCACGTCCTCATTTAATATAACACGCCATAGCAGCTTCGCGAGCAAGGCTTTATTCATTTCCCTCAATCTCTTTATCCCTGTGCCGCCATTCCTCTTCGGACGACATATTGTAGGCCATGATACTGTATGTAACTTACGGTTGTTTTCGAATTCCCCCCAAAAGAATGAGCGATTTATCTTCTCCAGTGCCGTGATGGTGGACGCAGGTAACAAGGATGTCTGCATAGCATAGAAAGGTACCGTGGACGTGACTGATTGGATGAGTATATTTCTGGCCGCCTTTGATAATAACCTGCCCTTCCACGATGCCAACTTTCCTCTAACCTTTCCAACGATGCCATCATAAGTTCTTGTTGTAACACGTCCGTGTAGTAGCGGCATTCCCAAGTATTTCCCTAGGTCGTAGGTAAGTGGGATCCCAAACTTTTGGCTTATGGACCGCATTCTCTCCATGTTGGTGTTGGGCGACATATACAAATGGGACTTCGAGGTACTCACTTTTTGTCCTGAGATGAGGCAGAAATCAGTTATGACTCGGGAGATGGTCTCCCCTTGCGCATCCGAAGCTTCGCCAAAAAGCAGTATATCATCCGCAAATAGTAGGTGTGACACTGCAGGACCATGTCTCGATGTCTTGATTGGTTTCCATGCTCTTGCATGCACTTCTTTGTTTATTTGTTGGCTCATGACGTCTATACACAAAACAAATAGATAAGGCGATAGCGGATCACCCTGTCTCAGTCCCCTCTGTGGCTGAAACACTTCCAACTGTTCCCCGTTCCACAGCACGCTCAATTCTGCGGACGTGGTGAGATGCATGATCAACTCCACCATGTTTTTGTTAAAACCAGTATGCTCAAGTACTTTGCGCAGAAAACCCCAATGGATGCGATCATATGCTTTTTCTAAATCCAGCTTCACAGCCATGAGCCCCTTTTGTCCCGATTTTTTTCGCATGGTATGCATTATCTCTTGTGCCACAATGATGTTATCGCTCGTCTGTCTCCCTGGCATAAAACTGCATTGATTAGGACTCACCAGTTTGCCAATCACCAATTTGAGTCGATTTGCTATGACCTTTGAAATTATTTTGACCACCACGTTGGATAGAGAGATAGGGCGAAATTGGGAGACCCTTTCTGGCTTCCCCACTTTCGGTACTAGAGCAATTAGGGACATATTCATCCGCCTCGGAATTGACCTGTCCTGGAAGGCTAGTTCAAGAAACTTAATTACCTCCGAACCCACGATCTCCCAGTTTCGCTGGAAAAAGATTGGCGAGAAGCCATCCGGCCCGGGGCTCTTGTATGCGCCCATCCGACTAACTGCTTGATAGATTTCTGCCACCGCGGGTGGCCTATTCAGTGCATCTTTTTCTGCTTCTAGTAGTGCTGGGAATGACAATTCACACTCTTCGTTAAGGGCTGTATTTGTCTCCATATATAACTCTCTGAAGTACTTAGACACCATTAGTAGTAATTCTTGCGGATCCTCTACCCAAGTGTCGTCCTCCTTTTGTAAACGGCTTACCTGCATCCTTTTCCTTCTCATTATTGCTGTAGTGTGAAAGAACCTTGTATTTCTTTCTCCTTGTGTAACCCAGTTCAAGCGTGATTTTTGCAGCCAGTACGCCTCTTCCTGCTGTAGTAAGTCTTGAAGTTCAGCCCTTAAATCACTTTCTAAAGAATACAAATATGTGGATGGCCTCGTATACATGGCTCGTTGAATACCCTCTAGTCTTGCATAATACCTATTTTTCTTTCTGCCGATGCTCCCAAAGACATTCGTGCTCCACCCTGTGAGTGCCTTGGCGCACTTTGTTAGCGTTTGCTGCATATTTATGCCCTTATCCTACAATGTCGTCCGCAGAAACTCTTTGAACGCCTTGTGCTCCAACCAACATGCTTGGAACCGAAAACTTCTTTCCTTACATATCGTTTGCTTTGGCGGGTGGAGCTGCAAGAACAAGGGATGATGGTCCGAGCTTGTCATTGGCAAATGATGTAGTAGGGACTCTGGATACTTTTGGCTCCATTGCGCATTGCAGAAAGAGTAATCAATGCGTTCGCATATCCTGCCCACTCCTTGTCTCCCATTCGTCCAAGTAAATTTTGGTCCCGAGAATGGCATCGCCATTAGTTTACAGCACTCCAGAGTCAAGCATAGCCCGTTTCCATGCGAAAACCGTCTGCCTCCTTGTTTATGATCTTGTGCAATGACTTCGTTGAAATCTCCAATGAGATTCCAGGGACATCGTAGCGTGCTTCCCATTCTTCTTATATCACTCCATAAGTTTTGTCTAATTTTGTCATTGGGCGACGCGTATATGAGCGTCAAAACCCAATCCACCAATCCGTTCTGTACCACAGCCACGTTGATAAACTGATCCGAAAAATTTAGCACTTCTAATGACACGTCTTCGGCTTTCCAGAAGCACCATAACCCTCCAGCGAACCCTTCGGCTTCAACTGCGATGAACCGTGTGAAGGTGAAACTATGTAGGATTCGATTTCCCTTCCTGCGATGCACACGTGGCTCCATCAAAAAAAGCACATCCGGCTGATATTTACGCATTATATCCTTTAGGCAAACATAAAACTTGGGGGATGCGGCGCCCCTGCAATTCCATGATATTAGTCTCATTGATAAAGGCTGTCAGGTGGGGCTTAAACTTCCCCAGAATCATCCAGCTGCATCTGTTGCAGCAATTCATGAGTTTGATCACCGTGAGTGTGATCCATTCCCTGTACTTCCTTATGCTCCTTGACGTTCCCATGCACCCCCTTTCGAAATTGTGTAGTGGCCATGTCAGGAGGGTGGTCTTTTATTACGCTGCCCATTGTATCCACAACTACATCGTCAGATATGGTAGAATCTTGAGTTTTCTCACTTAACCTCTTGGTATGTAAGGCGGGTGCAACAAAATTAGCACGGTTTGTAAGATCACTGAGGGAGGTTTTTGTATGCGAACCCTCCATAGGTCTGTTAGTTGGTCTTTCCTGAGGTTCATTTGGTATTCCACTTTGTACATGTGCTTTGGCTGGAGCTTTCACTTTGACTGCAGTCTTTAATGGAACTACTTTTTTTCCTTTCGTTCTGCTCGAGCCACCTTGCTCTCTGGATATGGCAGTAAACTGGACATGATGGCCAACAGCCGGATCATGAGTCAACTTCTGGCGTAGTTCATCCACCCGCATGCCTGTGTCATCAATGTGCTCCTCCTCTTCAACTGCTATCGCGTCAAACCGCGACCCATAGGACGATCGCAATGCCTCGTGACCAGCCGGAGCCTCCTTCGGCTTCAGATTTTGCTGGGCATTTTGCGCTGGAATATTTAGTCGGGTGGTATAATTCTCTTGGTACCACCGCCTACGTGTATTCGATGCAACCATCCAAGGTCCGAACACTTCGCCTTCATGCACTGCGCTTTTCTTGGGGGTCTCCGTGCGTGCTTTGGTTCCGTCGTGTGATACTCCTTCGCATTCAGCATTGCGGTGCCCATAGCGTCCGCACTTAAAACATATTAAGTGCAAACCTTCATATTCCACCTTATAGTCATAACCATCCAAGTTCACAAGTGATATCAATGGTTTCGTCAAGTCCACCTCCACACAAACACGTGCATATTTTTCTCTTGCCCCTCTCAGTGTGGTGAAGTCGACTTTAACCCCCTTTCCAAGTTTATCACCAACTTGCATGAGCACACTTTCGTTATAGTACTCCAATGGAATCCCTGGTAGTCTCACCCATGCCATCGTTGAATTAATAGGGTTCCTATCAGGTTGGAACCGAGGTCGCCACTTAGTAACTGTCAGATAGTGCCCTTGGATGATCCACGGTCCTCCTTCAAGCACCAACGCATAGTCCTGTTTGGAATAAAATCTCACCACATAGTATCCCTCGTCCAGATCCGTTATTACGCACTCGTCTGCTAAACCCCATAGAGATGATAGTCTCAGCTGCAAGGTACGAAAGGAGACATTCCGGCCAAGAACCTTGACGATCAATGCTCTTCGCCACGGTTTATAAAGCGCACGCCTTTCTTCGGAAGATAACGCCATCTTTATCCTTCCTATCATCTGTTCTTCACCATTATGCAGGCACGCCTCCTGATCGTCTTGCGTATCATCCTCGTCACTTTCTTCCCCGTCGCTGGTATACAACGCTTTCTCCATTGGGGGACCTCTCACCACCTCTGCAAATTGTCTATCTCCTCATACTCCTTGCAGTTTGGAGGCATCGCTGGGTGGTACAAATTCACCATTTGCGTGGCGCTTGTATTTCTTGGTACTTCGGGAGAGTTGATCCGTCTCCTCCACTGATTTCTCGGTTGTTTCAGCATTAGGATCTATATCCATTGCAGGTTTGGGATGTGTTTCGACGGCCAAAGCCGGCGAAATCTGGCCGGCGCGACGACTTCGGGACGGTTATCGTCAGATCGCTAAATCGCTAAAATTTCGGAGCATTTCCAAAATGCATACTAATATCAATCGTTATAAGTGTACTGGAAGACTGTGTCAGTAGTTCAGTTGTCTCAAATTATGAGCAGTAAGCCCGCTAACCAGACACTAAGTAAAAGTATGGTGCTTCTTTTTAATTTCTTATTTTTTATTTGATAATATAAACAAATTATCAAAGTATATAATATAAAACACTTAATATAATAATCATTTTAACCATGAAAGTGAATTATCTTGTTATTTAATACTCAAAAACCTTTTTTACTTAATCTCTTCAGACGCTATCCTACGCTTTGATTTTTTTTTTTTTAACTTTTCAAATCACACATCTACTGAGAAAAATATTTTCTTAATAATAACAAAATATTTTGGTCCACTTGTAATTTATTTTTGAAAAGAATGTCAATTTTTTGGCTTTTAAAATCCTCATTCCTTGGGGTGCAATCTTCCAATGGGAAATTATGAATAGTACTAATGGAATAGTGAGCATCATTATCTTTAGGGTGTTTCAATCTTTTAAAGCATGTAACTTCACGTGCTCATCACCTATCCTTAAGATCATGTCTCCATTAGAAACATCAAATACATTTTTAGTCGTGACAAAAAATGGTCTTCCAAAAATAAGCTTTGAATTAGAATCATTAGCCATATCTAACACCACAAAATCCGTAAGAAAAATAAATTTATCAATTCTAACCAAAACATCTTCAAACATTCATCTTAAAAATTTAGTTTAATCATCAGAAAATTGTACTGAGAAATTGGTTGGCTTTAAATCATCCAATTTTAGTTTTTTAAATACGGAGTAAAATTAACACCAGCACCAAGTTCACATTAGTCATCGTCAAATTTAAAATTACCAACTGAACAAGGAATAGAAAAATATCCATGATCTTCATGTTTTGGTAGTAATTTATCTTGAATATTGTCCCTACATCCTTTCATATGATTATCAATCTTAAGACTTTGTATCTCCACTTACCTTGCTAGTATTTCTTTATAAAACTTCTTATAACTCCACATTTGTTCTAAGACTTCTTCAGAAAGAGTATTTGGATTTAATTTCTTAAGCTTATCATAAAAATTTTCGAATTCAATTTTTTCTCAATGTCGGTAGACATTTGTTCAAAAACATTTTATTTGTCTTAGGTGGCTCATTTAACATGTTCTCTTGAAAAGCATCAATGTCTTTCTTCAATAGTTCAGCTTTCTCATTTCTATTAGATTTGTTAGTTTTAGTATCAAGAAGAATTGACGGCTCATTTTTACTTTTATTCGACGCCACATCATTTTTTCGTTCAAAGAGTTTGTCTCATTAATTGTTTCTTTTCCACACCTAAGATTTATAGCATTTAATTCTTTATAATTTATTTCACCATTACTAGGTAAACTTTCTTGAATCCTACTCGAAAACATAATTTTTATTTGACCAATTTGAGTCTCTAAATTTTTAATTGAATTTTATTGTTTTTTTTTTTACTTGAAACTTCTTAGTTTTGAGATTTGGTTTCTCAACTTGTAATAAATGTTGCCAATACATCTACAAGATTAGCGGTTGGGATCACATGAGGTAAAATAATAGGCCTCCAATCACAGGTTGCCACGTGTACAAAAGTGGAAGAAGTTTAAAATTTTTTTGTTTTTAAAAAATAGTTACTTGTACACGTGGTAGCGCGTGATTGGAGGCCTCATATTTTGCCTCACTTTTTGCCTCTTGTGATCTCAACCGCAAGACTAGATTTATTCTTCCTCTCAAAAAATGTTTACCTTGCAAACAGTTATGATAAAACAGTTAAACATTGGACTTATTCCTAAACTCAAAAATGCCTTGTCGGTTTGATAAAGTGGAAGTCTGATAAAGCAGAAACTCTGTCTAATAAATCTCTGAAGCTTTTATCTATCAGGACTTGCGACTTTCCATTATATTAACACCTGATTTCTCAAATGTGACTGAAAATATGTACCTCTACGTGGTCGTTTGAATCCTTTGTTAAGGGAGTGGGTTCTCCCCCACCTGTACCAGAGGCCTTTTAGCCAGGTAGGATGTAAATCGAGGGATGTGCTCTACTAGCAGCCCTACAAGGGAGATGACACACGAGATTCAGAAGCCCAGAAGCAACCCTTGTAATATTTCAACAAAGTATTGCCTCTAAACGGGTTCGAACTCAGGACGTCGGGGTTCTTTAGCCCCAATCACCTTGTCACTTACCAGTAGACTATGCCCCTGGGGGCGTCGTCGTTTGAATCCTTTCACTTAACCAGAATGTATCACCATGTCGTCACAAACGTGGTGCTGAGACTGATTTCTAATTTAAGAGAGTGACTATTTCGTAAAAGATATGTTCTATTTATTTGGTATGATATATTATGCTAAAGATATGGACTACATGAACTCAAGGTTTTATTATTTCGTATAATATAGTCTCATTGATAATTGAATCGAATGCAGACAAGTCGAGCTGATACTTTTTAAGTTTTGGTATGATATATTATGCTAAAGATATGGACTACATGAACTCAAGGTTTTATTATTTGGTATAATATAGTCTCATTGATAATTGAATCGAATGCAGACAAGTCGAGCTCATACTTTTTAAGTTTTGGTATGATATATTATGCTAAAGATATGGACTACATGAACTCAAGGTTTTACTATTTGGTATAATATAGTCTCATTGATAATTGAATCGAATGCAGACAAGTCGAGCTGATACTTTTTAAGTTTGAATTCGACTTGAGTTGTAAACTTGATATGAAAATGTTGACCATCTCGACAGTTCTTAGTCTCATTTATAGCAATCTTGATGATACATGGCAATTGTCCATGTTAGGCGTTTCCGGTGTACTAGGCTCCCGTGTTTACGTTGTTGGGATATGAAGAGTTTTGATGAAGTTAAAAGATGTTTTTGAAAAAGACAAAAAGGAAATTAACACTTGGAATTTGAAGTAAAATAAGAAAAAACACACTGTGAGACATCGATCTCTAAACTGAGAGACATCGATTGATCGATGTATACATCAGTCTCTTGAAGAACACACATCGATCGATCGATGTGAGACAGAACAAACCCAGAAACTCTCGGTGAGACATCGATATCTACAATGTGGGACATCGATCGATGAATATATACATCAGTCAATTGAAGAAGAGACATCGATCGATAGATGTGTGACAGAACAAATCCAGAAACTTTCGGTGAGACATCGAACTCTAAAATCATGGACATCGATCGGTCGATGTATACATCAGTCTCTCAAGTAAGAGACATCGATCGATCGATGTACTACAGAATTCAAATTTTTTTGAATGTTGTAACAAAATCCAAGGGAGATTTATGATGTTTTCCCTATCCAATCTTGCTCAAATTTCTTGTGTATTTTACTCCAACATACTACATGCTACCTTGACTCTTTTATCCATGTCTAAGATTCTCTAGGGTGACTATTGAAGATCAAATCACTCCATAGGGTGGCTAAAGACTATTTGGACATTATCTTGACATTTGGTGTACTTGAAGACATGGAGAAGGCCTAAAAAACATGGTGAATTTCATCTATAAATGGAAGAAGCTTGGATGAGGCAAATACACACTTTCACCATCATTAAGCTTCATCATTTGTTGTATTATACCTCTCTCATATTTGTAAAAGTGCTTAAATCTTGTTAAGCCTTTATTTGTTCTTCATTGTTGTATATTGAGAGATAGAGAGTTTAGCACAAGGGGAACCATAAATATTTGATCTCTTGCTTGTGTTTAGACTAGTGAGAAAGTGTGAATCTTACTATTTCCTTCAACCCATTGTGATAAAGTTCTTGAGGGAACTTTGTTGAAGTTGTGAGGTAGCAAGAAGTTGTTCTTGCTAAAGTTGTAGTTGTTGTAGTTGTACAAGTGTATTTTGTGCAAGAAGTTGCTGTTGTTGTTGCTTACACTAAGATATTAGTGTAAGTGTTGCTGTGGTTGTTCTTATTATATTTAATAAGAAGAGCAGTTATTGAAAATCCATTTTGGCAACAAACCGGTGGTGGAGTAGAATCATTTACGATCTACAAAAGAAAATTCCGCAAAATTACCCAACACTATATTCACCTCCTCTAGAGTGCATTTCGGACCTAACAATTGATATCAGAGCCTAACCTTGATTACTTGGCCTATCTTTGCAAGTAGCAAGGTTAAAGATCATGGCAATGACAACCTCAACCTCTCCATCTCACACTTCAACTTCCAAGTCTACTGCACTATTTTTAGGATCAAACACTAAAGCACCTATGTTTGATGCCCAAAATTATTCTTTGTGGAAATTTCGAATGATCAATCATTTGAAAGGCTGTGGATTTGATATATGGAGAGCCGTTGTCAAAGGAATTGAAGTTTCTATGATTACCAACTCAAAAAGAGAATCAATGTTCAAAGATGAGGATGACTACACCGACGAAGAGAAGATAAACTCCGCCATCAATGGCAAAGCATTTGATATTCTCTCAAGTGCTCTTACCACCACCGAGCTCATAAGACTTCAAGGTCTTGAAACAGCCCATGAGGCACGGAAAAGGCTTGAAATGATACACAAAGGAACTGAGCAAGTAAGAATGACCAAATGACTCATGCTCATAAAGGAATATGAGATGGTAGGAATGAAGAGCGGTGAGAAGATTGAGGAGACAATCGACCGATTCATACGAATAGTGAATCAACTTTCCATGGTGGACAAGAAAATCTCAAATGAAGACATCGTCCCAAAACTCCTCAACTCTTTGCCAAGAGAATGGACATCTAAAGTCACCGTCATCACCGAATCAAAGAATCTCAAGACTCTTACCCTTGATGAGCTATCCGGTAATCTTCTTACTTATGAAATTCTTATTGATGAACAAAATAGGATGAATCATATCAAGCCCACACAAACATCACACAAAGGATTGGTGGTAGAGTCCTATGAATCGGATGGAGAAGTTGCTCTTCTAGTAAGAAAATTTAAAAGAATGGCAACAAGAAATAAAGCTCAAGTGAGAAAGTTTTTCAAGAGACCACCAAAGGAAAAAGAAGCAAGTACCACCAAAGGAAAAAGAAGCAAGTGAAAATTGCTATAGATGTGGTCGACCCGGTCACTTCTTTGCCGATTACCACGTCAAGGAGCCGTAAAAGCAAGAAAAGAAGGTCTTTTCTCAAAAGAAGAAAGCCCTCAATGTGGAGGTAACCACATGGGATGATCTTCTCTCCGAATCGGAAGGAGAATAAAGTGAAGATCAAGATGTTGGACTTGTTACAATAGCTGAAAATTCAAAGGCTCAACATACTTATTTCATGGCAATTGAAGATGACCTTGAGGTAAATTCTAATCCTTCTAATTTGCAAGATGAAATAGGAGACTTGCAAGATGATTTTGAAAAACTGAATTTAAAATATAAACATTTGAAGGAAGAGTTCAAGAAGTGCATTTTAGAAAATAAGAGCTTGCATGATAAGAACATTTTGATGTTTCAAGATCATGACATCATACTCACCATGCATAAAACCGTAGCTCTTGAAAATATAGAAATTAGAAAAGAATGTGAGAAACTAAGGTTAGACTTACAAAGACTAATCAATGGTAAAAATAATCTAGACAAATTACTTGAATACCAAAGAATTGGAAATATTAAATCCGGTTTAGGATTTAATTCATCACATTCTTCCATTAAGCCTAAGTCATTAAAGAAAAAGGCAAACAATAGAAAAACACAACATAAATCATCATCTTCTAAACCAATGCATGTAGCCACTTGTTTTTATTGTAACAAAGTAGGACATGTGAAGAATGCATGTAAAGCTAGATTTGGAAGTATGTATGTTTGGAAGCCTAAGGGTCGACAAGCTAACCCTAAAGGACCCAACCATCAAAGGGTACCAATGCATAAATCTTTTGGTTTTGTATGCTCTCAAGATAAATGCAGTAGCCAAAGAAGAAGGAACCAAATGGCTTATGGACAACGGATGTTCAACGCACATGATCGGAGACAAAACTTTGTTCACCAAGCTCAAGCTCCAAGATGGTGGAACGGTGTATTTTGGCAATGGGAGAGCCAAAATCCTTGGACATAGAGAAATTGATAACTCTTCTTTCACTATTAATAATGTACTACATGTAGAAGGGTTTAAATATAATTTGATAAATGTCAGCCAACTATGTGATGCTAATTTTCAAGTTGAATTTGTGAAAAGAAAATGCATTCTGAAAAAGAATGATAAGATTGTTTTTGAGGCTATAAGGAAAAATGATGTTTACAAATTTAGCACACATGATTTGATATCACAAAATGTTTCTTGCCTAGTTGCCAAAGACGATGTGACTCAACTATGGCATAGACAACTTGGACATATTAGTTTTAAAAATTTCAAAGAGATTCGCAAAAATTAAAAGGTCCAAGGTCTTCCAAATTGAATTTTAAAAACCATGGCTTATGTGACACTTGTCAAAAGGCAAAGCTTGTTAAAACAAGTTTCAAGCCCAAAAGTGAAATCTTCACCACCAAACCTCTACAATTGCTTCATAAGGATTTGTATGAGGATATTGGTATGGCAAGTCTAGGTGGAAAACATTACACCTTTGTGGTGGTAGACGACTTCTCTAGGTACACTTGGGTAATGTTTTTAGCAAAAAAGAATGATGCATGCCAAGAGTTTATAAAACTTTGTAGGAGATTATAAAATCAAAAAGAAGACACAATTAAAGAAATTAGAAGTGATAGAGGTGGTGAGTTTGATGGTGAGTTTCAAGAATTTTGTGTATCCAAAGGGTATGAACACAATTTCTTGGCTCCAAGAACTCCTCAACAAAATGGTGTTGCGGAAAGAAAAAATAGAACACTTCAAGAAATGAGTAGAGCCATGTTAAATGAATTTGAGCTACCCAAGTATTTTTAGGCCAAAGCGGTAAACACCGATTGTCATGTAATAAATGGAGTTTATTTGAGACCATCTCTCAAAAAGACTCCTTATGAGCTTTGGAAAGGTAAAGTACCAAATATTGGTTATTTCAAGGTATTTGATTGAAAGTGTTTTATACTTAACACCAAGGATAACTTGGATAAACTCGATTTCAAAGCGGATGAAGGAATTTTTATGGGATATGCTCAAAATAGCAAGGCATTTAGGGTATATAATAAGAGGAGCATGAAAGTTGAATAGTCAATTCATATCAAGTTTAGTGAATTCATTGAGGATGAACCAAGCATTAATGATGATGATGATGAAATAATTGAAGTAAGTCATATAGAAAAATTTGAGAATCCAAAAGGTAATATTGTCATTGACCTTAGGATTGATCCCCTTGAACCTAAGGTTGAAAATGAAGAAGTAGAAGGAGATACCTCGAATTTACCGGTTTTATATAAGTATAGGAAATATCACTCTAAAGAATTAATATTAGGTGAAACTAGTCAATACATAATGACTAGGAGAAAATTTAGTGAAAATGTCTTCATTTCACAAGTGGAGCCTAAAAATATAAAGGAGGCTACAAATGCTGAAGATTGGGTTTTAGCCATGCAAGAAGAGCTAAATCAATTTGAAAGGAGTGATGTTTGGGAGTTAGTGGATAAACCTAGTGATCATCCCATAATTGGCACTAAATGGATATTTAGAAACAAAATGGATGATAACGGAAATATTACTAGAAACAAAGCTAGGTTAGTAGCTCAAGGATATAGACAAGAAGAAGACATAGACTATTATAAGACCTTTGCCCCCGTAGCTAGGTTAGAAGCTATTAGGATGCTATTAGCATATGCATGCTATAAGGATTTCAAACTATATCAAATAGATGTGAAATCCGCATTCTTGAATGGAATAATTCAAGAAGAGGTGTATGTAGCTCAACCACCAGGGTTTGAAAATAATGATTATCTAAATCATGTATTTAAACTCAAAAAGGCCCTTTATGGACTTAAACAAGCTCTTAGGACATGGTATGAAAGATTAAGTAACTTCCTACTTGAAAATGAGTTTTCAAGAGGAAAAGTCGACACTACTCTTTTTATTAAAAAACAAGGAAACCATCAATTGTTTGTTCAAATTTATGTGGATGATATTATATTTGGTACTACTAACGATTCTCTTTGTAAGCATTTTACTAAATTGATGGAAGGAGAATTTGAGATGAGCATAATGGGTGAACTCAACTACTTTCTTGGTCTTCAAATCAAGCAAACTCAAGATGGAGTGTACACATCTCAAACAAAGTATACAAAGGATTTACTCAAGAAATACAAGTTTGAGGATGGAAGAAGTGTGAGCACACCAATGAGCACAAGTACAAAGTTTGACAAAGATAAAAAAGGAAAGCCGGTTGAGGTAACCAAATATAGGGGTATGATTGGTAGTTTACTTTATTTAACCGCTAGTAGAACGGATATTTTGCATGATGTGTGCTTATGTGCTAGATTTCAAAGTATGCCTAAGGAATCGCATTTAGTTTCCATTAAACGTATCTTCAAGTACTTGAAAGGAACCTTGAACTTTGGGTTGTTTTATCCCAAAAATGTTTGTTTTGATTTAACAGGGTATAGTGACTCCGATTATGTCGGAAATCTAGTTGATAGAAAAAGCACCTCCCAGACATGTCAATTCCTTGGAGATTGCTTAGTTTCTTGGTTCCCCAAGAAACAAAATAGTGTGTCACTTTCAAAGGCGGAATCCGAATATGTATCGGCCGCTTCGTGTTATGCACAACTACTTTGGATGATCAACACCTTAAATGATTACAATGTTAAGTTTGATAAAGTCCCCGTCTTATGTGACAACACATCAGCCATAAGTATAGCACAAAACCTGGTTCACCATAGTAGGACAAAACATATTGAAGTGAGACATCACTTCATAAGGGATTGTATTCAAAAAGGATTGGTATGCATTGAATTTGTTCCAACAAATGAACAACTAGCAGATATCTTTACCAAGTCACTCCCTACCGAGATCTTTGAATCAATTAGAACAAGACTAGGAATGATAAACAATGCTTAAAAAGTAAGAAAATCAAATTTCAGAAAAATAGGTACATCGATCGATCGATGTACCTATCTGAGAGATCGATGTATACATCGATCTCTACTTCGATCGATCGATGTCGACGATTTCAGAACCTCTGCAGTCGACTAAAAATGCGAAATTCATCCCTCTTTTCACCACAATCACATTTTCAACCCTAACCAACCTGCTCTGGCGATTTTTCTCCTCAGATTCGATCCCTCTCTTGTTTTTTCTTCTGGAATCTTTCCATTTCATCATCAAACATTCTCTATTTGACAACTCCATTACAATCTCTTTCTTTCCGCAATTGGCTCTCATTTTTCAACCCTAGACCCTCAAATCCAAAAATGCCTAGGTCAAAATACACTTCTAAGAAGGCTAGAGCATCTCAACCTAAGGAAGAGGGCTCAAGTCATGTCCAACAAGGGCATTCTTCTAGGTCACAAGCCCCTACTCAACCTAGGAGTGGAGAAACTACGCCTAGACATGTGGATTTCAGTCATGCTGATGAACTGAGCCAAATTAGGAGCAATCTCACTTATCACAATTTTCCTTGGATCAAGAGAAATATCAAAAGAGTCCTGGATGAGCCTTTTGGAACAGGTACCTTTGCTTACATAACTCTTAAAGCTCAAGAATTGTTTATGGAATGAGAAAATTCTGAAAAGCCACTATTCCATTGAAACTGTTACAATTAGAGGACATTGCCTCTAACAATGAGTTAGATCCAATCATTGATTGGATATATGCTCAACGTTGGAGAAATCTTTGGATTGGAAGTGACATGAAGAAAATGTCTAAGAGGGATACTAGACTTTTCTATGCTAATTTATGGATTGAGTACTTGAATGATTACCCTTACTCATTAAATACTATAATTTATGGGCAACATGTCGAATGGTCAGTTGAGACCATTTGTGAACATATCGGGGTACCGAATGACGGTCTTGATTCATTTGAGGTTTGACATTGGGATGAGTATAATTGGAAAGTTAGTGAGGAGCATGTTAAGAGCTTTCTTGGTTTTTATCCCATCAAAAATACCAGTGATATGCTACTGGTATATAGGGTGTTAACCGCCATAGTTACTTTTTTTATTAATGAAAAATCGGCAAAACTCCCTAGCAACCTTGATTTCTATATTGCCTATAGACTTGCCAACAGGGAACAACTCAACTTTGGTGAGATTTTCATGGCAAATGTTATAGAAGCCGCCACCAAAAAGTCCAAAGCCATTCCATATGCAAATCTCATCTACTATATGCTTCGAAAGTCGGGTATCGAACTTGATGATTCAGAAGTTGAGAAAATTTCAATCAAAGACCACTACGACAAAATCAATATCCAACAAATCAATAAATCATGAAAAGAAGCACGAAGGGGCATGTAACAAGAAAATGAGGATGAAGAAGAAGATGTAGCTCCTCCACCTGCAGCCGAAGAAGGACAACGAGGAGGGCCTAGCACAAGTATGCCGGACCTACAACAACAAGTTGTAGAGCTTCAGCATGAAGTGGGAACCTTGAAAAACAAATTTGCAAGGTTCAAAGCCAAGATGAAGGCATGCATCCCGGGTCTGGCTTACTCATCGAACGGGGTTTAATACTGACATTTCTTTATCCTCATGTCTCGTAGTACTTATTGCGTAGAATAACTATCATCTCTCTCTCTCTCTCTGTTTAACTCTATTATGTTTTATGACTATCATCTCTAATTCCTCTTTAGTTTATTGGTTTTTGATAATTTCAAAAGGGGGGGGAGAAAGTATCTTGCTTGATATGCTTTGCTTGCTTTGCTTGGTAAGCTTGGTTGTTTTACTTGACGTGCAAATGAAGTTTGAGAGAAGAGCATTTTTGAGTGCTTGAGGAACATATTAAGGTACATTGGTATATTTTACTTGATGTGCAAATGAAACTTGAGAAGTACATTAAGGTAACTTGGTATAGTTTGCTTGTTTGATTGATATTGAATATGCTTGAGTGATACATTAGATGCATTTTGCTTGCTACGAAATGATGCATATTGGTACTTGTATGTCACTAGGCACATAAGCATATTGGTACTTGTATGTCACTTGGCACATATGTTGAATATTTAAGGAGATAAAAATATGGTTTAATTTTGATGTATAATTGGTTGAGGGGGAGTCTTTGGACATAATCACTTAGTTCATAATGTGAGGGGGAGCATAAAATGCATGGACAAAAGGGGAGATTGAAATTCCAAGCTCTTGAAACTTTTGGGTAGCTTAAACATATGTTTTATATACAAAAACATTTTTTGAAAAAATCTTGGTTTTGAAATCATCAAAATGGGGGGAGACTGTTGGGATATGAAGAGTTTTGATGAAGTTAAAAGATGTTTTTGGAAAAGACAAAAAGGAAATCAACACTTGGAATTTGAAGTAAAATAAGAAAAACACACGGTGAGACATCGATCTCTAAACTGAGGGACATCTATCGATCGATGTTTACATCAGTCTCTTGAAGAAGAGATATCGATCGATCGATGTGAGACAGAACAAACCCAGAAACTCTCGGTGAGACATCGATCTCTAAATTGTGGGACATCGATCGATCGATGTATACATCAGTCTCTTGAAGAAGAGACATCGATCGATGTGTGACAGAACAAATCTAGAAACTTTCGGTGAGACATCGATCTCTAAAATCATCGATCGATGTATACATCAGTCTCTCAAGTAAGAGACATCGATCGATCAATGTACTGCATATTTCAATTTTTTTTGAACGTTGCAACAAAATTCAAGGGATATTTATGATGTTTTCTCTCTCCAATCTTGCTCAAATTTCTTGTAGACTTTACTCCAACATACTACATGTTTCCTTGACTATTTTATCCATGTCTTTGATTCTCTAGGGTGGCTATTGAAGATCAAATCAATCTATAGGGTGGCTAAAGACTATTTGGACATTATCTTGACATTTGGTGTACTTGAAGGCATGATGAAGGCCTCAAAAACGTGGTGAACTTCATCTATGAATGGAAGAAGCTTGGATTAGGCAAATACACACTTTCACCATCATCAAGCTTCATCATTTATTGTATTATGCCTCTTTCATATTTGTAAAAGTGCTTAAAGTTTGTTAAGCCTTTCTTTATTCTTCATTGTTGTATATTGAGAGATATAGAGTCTAGCACAAGAGGAACCATAAATATTTGATCTCTTACTTGTGTTTAGACTAGTGAGAAAGTGTGAACGTTAATATTTCCTTTAACCCACTGTGAGAAAGTTCTTGAGGGAACTTTGTTGAAGTTGTGAGGTAGCAAGAAGTTGTTCTTGCTAAAGATGTAGTTGTTATAGTTGTACAAGTGTATTTTGTGCAAGAAATTGCTGTTGTTGCTTACACTAAGGTGTTAGTGTCAGTGTTGCTATGGTTGTTCTTATTATCTTTAATACGAAGACTAGTTGTTGAAAATCCATTTTGGCAACAAAGTGGTAGTGGAGTAGAGTCATTTACGATTCGAACCACCCTATATCCGGTGTACACATTCATTACTTCTCATCTCCCATTCTTCCTTTGATTTTGAATTCTATTTGAGTCGAGCCACAAAAGTAAATTCTGCAAAATTATCCAACACTCTATTCACCCTTCTAGAGTGTATTTCGGACCTAACATACGCATGGTCCAGGGAAAGGCAGGAATATCGCTTCGACATTTGTGTCAATGCCATCAAGAATCCTGTGAAATCAGTAAGTCAAAGCACTTGACTACAACAGGAAGAGAGTAATGAGTTAGTAGTTTATTCCTGCCTGTCTATTTTGCTGAACTGGGGAAAGTGTCCTATTGTCCTATTATTTATCGTTATCGGAAGTTATAATATTCTCTTTTGTAAGTGCCAAGTCTGTTAAAGCAGAGACTCCGTCAAATAATAATATAATCCAATTTTCGATTTCCATTATAATAGCACCTGATTCATTTCAGATTAGCCAGCAATGATTTTCTCAGATACGACAGCAAATATGTATCTCTGCATCGTCCTTTGAATCCTTCCGCTGATATAGAAAATATCACCATGTCTTCTTATATTGTTACGTGTTAGAAGGCGGGTCTTGGAGTACCTTAACGACCTTGACGTCACGGACTTGAATCGTGAAAACAGTCTCTTAAATAAAATATTGGGTAAGGCTGGTTCAAAATGTTAAGTAATACTACCTACATCAGATCACGAAGCGATCTGTCTAAAGAAAAGGAGAAAAAAGGATAAATTGTTTCTCATCTTTTATTAAATCAAATAGGTATACATTTATACAAAGTGTACAAAGGATTTTAACAGTCATCTACTATTTTATGGGTTGTGATCCCCCAACCCTAATTTTTCTCATCCTTTGTGTGACCGTCCGACACGTGACAACAAGGAGTGGTGAAGCTAGATGTGTGTCACTCACATCTAGTCTCACCATCCCCCTGACTGCCACGTGTCGTACGGTCATACGTGACACATCACATGGACGGTGAGGGCATCCTATCCCCTATTTTCTACCGTTGGAACTCTTCTACGCTGATTTCTGGCGGCTAGACTTTAATGCTGTCCTTTCAATTATCCGGCTGGAGCTTGAGTCAAATCTGCCACCTCAACATTTCATTTACTCCAGCTGTAGTCTATTATTCCATTTTCCTTATATTATTTTAACATCGTCTTTTTTTTTCTTTGATGAGGGGTGAGTTCTCTCCCACCTGGTACAAGGCCCCTTAGACAGGTGAGATGTAAATCGAAGGATGTGTTCCACCGGTAGCCCTGCAAAGGGAGAAGACACTCGAGACTCAGCCAGCTCAGAGGCAACCCTTGTAATATTTCAACAAGGATTGTCTTCACACGGACTCGAACTCGGGACGTCGGGATTCTAGCCCCAATCACCTTTGCCACTTACCATTTTAGCCAATTCCAACTAGCGGAAGACAAATTGGCTAAAGCAAAACGCCCACCGGTAAGTTAATAGACAGCCTAACATATGAGAAAGACAATGCTAGATAATCATGCAAGAAATAACGAGTCTCTCCAATTAACTCCCTAAAGGCGAAAAATCTTCATGCACTGGAACCCTTTGAAGCCGATCAATCAAGCACTTGCAATCCTTCTCGCAGATCAGCATCGACCAATCCAGCCCCCATGGGCAAAGTACAGTGGTAAATGGCAAAGGTGAATAGGGCTAGAACTCCGACGTCCTGAGTTCGAGTCCGTGTGGAGACAATCTTTGTTGAAATATTACAAGGGTTGCCTCTGGGCTGGCTGAGTCTCGTGTGTCCTCTCCCTTTGCAGCGCTGTCGGTGAAGTACATCCCTCGATTTATATTCCACCTGGCTAAGGGGCCTCTGGTACAGCTGGGGGAGAACTCACTCCCTCATCAAAGCATCCACCAATCCAGCCGAGCTCCAGTTTGTTTATTCTTTGCTCAGGACCCATAACATCAGGTCGACGACCCGATCAATGTCAATTCAAAGAAATGGTTGAAAGTCTAGTTACTGGATTAATGTTAAAAGTGTCCATGATGCTAGATAAGCATACAAATTTGACGGATAAATATGAATTCAACGATGGATTGAAGATTTCATAGGATGAATAAGGTAGCAGATACATATAGGTAGGCCACTCTGGATATTACCAGGACGACCTCCTTTAATAATAATAATAATAATAATAATAATAATAATAATAATAATAATAATAATATTAATAACATTATTATTATTATTATATTATTATTATTATGTCATCAACGTAAATGATTAAACAAGTTATTAAGTTACCTTTCTGTTTGATGAACAATGTGTTATCCGCATTGCTCTGTCTATAGTCATCCTGCTTCATGACATCAGTAAATCTGTCAAACCAAGCCCGAGGTGACTGCTTCAATCCATACAAGGCCTTTTTTTAACCTGCACACTTCTCCTATCTTGAAGTCGGCTGAGAACCCATGAGGAGGTTCAATGTACACTTCTTCTTACAGGTTACCATGTAGGAACGCATTCTTGACGTCAAACTGGTGGAGTGGCCATTCTTTATTTGCTGCAACGGAGAACAAAACCCTGATCGTGTCAATGCGAGCTACAGGGGAGAATGTCTCCGAATAGTCTACTCTATATGTTTGGGTATATTCTTTTGCTACCAGTCGGGTTTTGTATCTCTCAACACTTCCATCAGCCTTGTACTTGACGGTGAACACTCACCTGCACCCAACTGGTTTTTTTCTGGATGGGAGAGAACACTTTTCCCATGTCTGATTTTTTTCTAACGCTTGAATCTCTGTCAACATTGCTTCTCTCCATACTGGTTGACTTAAGGCTTCTTCAGCATTTCTTGGAACCTGTTCTGAACACAAAGACAAAGAGACCTTTAGTCATTTCAGATAATCCTTCTGAAGAGATATTTACTGGATACCTGGTTGTTTTCGATACTTGTTCTGGAGAGTACCGCTTGGGAGGAATTCCACGCTTGGTTCGGGGAGGTAATATCCGAACCTCCTGTCTCTCAATAGAAATGTTAGTATCCCTGCATTCCTCTGGTATGTGAGAGGGAGAAGTCCCTAGGTTATTTTCCGGATCTGAAGCATTGTTATGGTTAGCAGACTTAAGATTTAACTGGTTATTCATTGTATCATCAGTCTCAAGATTAGATTGTTCATTCATTGTATTAGAATTTCTTGCCTCGACAGTATCATTCGTGACTGGGGGATCATTGGTTGTGACTGGTCCGTTGGGCAGTATAGTGTTGGGAGCTGTGTCGCAATCGGCGCCATCTACTTGCCGAGTTGGTTCAGTCGTCGTCCGAGGTGGTGGTGGGACCAGCCAATCGAGGGTTCCATCATCGTTTAATGGCTCTTCCTGAACCGAAGATGAGATGGTATAAAAGTATTCGCCTCGAGAAAGACGAAGTCTATGGTAATATGGATGTGTCAGGTACGAGGGTTATAACAGCGGTAGGCCTTTTGGGTAGTGGCGTAGCCAACAAACACACATTTTTCATCACATTGGTCGAGTTTGGTTCGTTCCTGTTTGGGAGTATGAATGAAAACTGTACAGCCAAAGATGCAAGGGGGAGCGTAAATGTAGGTGGTATATCAAACTGGGAAGATAAGGTTTGAAGTGGGGGTATTATACTCAAGGATTTTGGTGGGCAAGCAATTTAGGAGATAGGTAGCTGTGGATACGGCCTCCGGCCAGAAACTCTTTGGTACATGGGACTCTATAATCATAGCTCGGTCATTTCTAAGATGATGCGTTTTTTTCTTTCTGCGACTCCATTTTGTTCAGGAGTATTTGGACATGTGTGGAGGAATTGGCTGAGGTCTTTGTTCATGTATTCCCCCCCATTGTCTGATCTAAGAACTTGTATTTTTGTGTTAAACTGAGTATGTACCATTTGGTAAAAGTGAATAAATTTTTGGTGCACTTCAGACTTATGTTTCATAATATAGAGCCACGTCATTCGAGAAAAGTCATCAACGAATATCACATAATATTGAAAACCAAGTAGAGTACTGTATGGGGAGGGACCCCAGATATCAGAATGTTCCAAACTAAACATATGACTGACCCGAGTATTTGTAGCCGGATAAGAAGACCGAGTTTGTTTTTTCCGGAGGCACGTATCACGAGAAAAATGTTTAACAGGTGAAGAAAATAAAGAAGGAAACAAGAGATGCATATAACCAAACGAAGAGTGCCCTAATCGGCGATGCCACAATCACACCTGACGATTGACTGTTCCGGTGGCAAGATTAGACTGTCCCTGCTGCATCACCGCATCAACAAAATACAGCCCTTGGCGCTCATTACCATGTCCAATGATCGCAGATCTGAGGGGTGCCTTACCAAAACTCCTTTTTGAATGTCAGCACGTTTGAGCTCGTTGAACGCTGCTTCTGCAGTGGGCCGAGGTTCACATTTGAGGAGTTCTTTCTTTGTGTCTGAAAATTGTTCATCAGCTGCTAACAACAGTTGATAGAGTCGTTGTTCCTGGATCTTTCTTGCGTATATCTGAAAATCATTAGGTGACTCCATTGGATTTGGATCCAATGAGTCAATACTCATCCATAATCCCTGAAGTTGGTCCCAAAGTGCTTCAAGTGTCCGATTGCCTTGCTTGAGTGTGTAACAATGTTTGTGTAGATTGAAGATCTGCAGTGGATCACTGCCAGATCTGTAAGTCACGGCTAAACCGTCCCAGAGAGCCTTTGCGGTTGTGTATTTAGAAACATTGGTTACCAGACTATCCTCCATGTTATCAATTAGCCAGGTGAAGACTAACTGATCACTTTGCTCCCATTGTGAGTATGAAGGGTCAGTTGGTGGGGAGGGGGTGGAGGAACCCCGGTTATGTGGGAGCTCCTCCCCCTGCCTCCGATGTCAATTTTCATCAATCTCTCCCATAAGTTGTAATTAGTGCTATTCAATTTAATTTTTAGCATTAAGTTTGCAGGAGGAGGTGGTGTTGGCTGCAGATTTAGGCTATGTTGTAGGAACTTGGCAAACTGTTCGGATATGTCAAAGTTAGCAGGCAAACTTGGCCTGATTTCAGAGGACTCAGGTTTGATATTTTCTGGGATTTGTGACATGCTTGGTTTCTGTTTGCAGGTAGCAGATATGTTTGATTTTGGTCAAAGGTAAGAGAAGGGTAAATTGAGGCAGTGAGGACACGCGCTCTGAGCCTCTCAAGGTTCAGATACGAACTGGTACTGTAACTTGATCGAGGTAAGGTAGGATATGGCAATGATGGTGACTCTCTTCACTCAGCCAGTCAAATTTCAAACACAAGCCTAATTACAGCCTGCTCTGATAGCATGCGAGTAATGGATAAGCAAAGACACAGAAAAGAGAAAAGTTTTTTTTTTGTATTTCTGTATGCCTTGATCGATTATACACCTACTACATTTATAGTATGATTTTCTAGCTATACAAGGTAAAAGAATTAATCAAATTAATTACAGATTTTCTATCATATCAATTACACTAATTACAAAAATCTTTCCTAATTTGCATTGCTAATTTTGTGTCATCCCTGATTTCTTAGCCTGGGATCACGTTTTCCCACATTATCATGGTAATAAATAACTAGTATTACAAGAAAACAGTAAAGAAAAGAATAAATAGAAGATATAAGTACAGGAGAAACACAAAAGAATATAAATCTAAGAAGAGAGTGATAGGAAACTAGCCTATATGTCTTATAATATACCTTTACATTTTCTTGGTAGGAAAAGTCGAAATCCCTCGATCTGAGAGCCCAACTACTTCAGTCTCATAGAGCTTGTGGAGAATGCAAATCAGGTGCTCACCGGAAGTTGGTGAGGCCATTTTCTTGATATTATCGAAAAATAGTCATCTTAACATATTTGTCCTTATTTGCTACGTGATATTGAAAGGGGAAAAAAATACTTTTTTATATAAATAAAAACGTAAAAATAATAAAATAGCTACTTCAACAAATTTTTATTTTTGATGGGATGTTATAAGTTTTTCCTCCATAAATACCTCCACATTGAGCTACACAGAAAGAACTTACCTGTAAATCAAACATTGATTCCGGTAACGGCAATGGAAATGCCAACCTTAGTCTCGAAATCCGTCGTGAAGCCCTTCCTCTCAACATCTCTTCATTTGCGCAAATACAGTTTATCTTTTGTGGACCAACTAGTCCATCATTGGTACGTATCTGCTGTGCTCTTCTACCAAAAGCCAGCAAAAACTGATGATATCCCTTCACTTATCAGGACATCTTTGTCCAAAATCTTGGTTCATTACTACCCATTGGCCGGCCGACGAATCGGGACGGACTCCGTCGATTGTAACGACCAAGGAGTCGACTTCTATGAAGCCAAGATAGACTGCACGCTAGAAGATGTACTGAAAAAGCCGGAACCCAAAATAATGGAACTTTTCTGTCCTCCTGGTATGTTGTTTAATGAATTTTTTGAAGGCAGCCCACTTATTGTCCAAATCACACATTTCAATTGTGGAGGAATTGCTATAAGTGGATCTATATTGCATACGTTTGGAGATGCTGGTGCCTTGTCAGGCTTTTTCAGCGACTGGGCTGCTCTGTCACGGGGAGAAAAAGTATCTCCGACATTTTTGTCCCCTGTAATCGCAATGTTTAAAAAGGATGTCGCCCTTCAAAAAGCGCCTTATTTTAAGGACAATTGCATCGTCACTAAAAGCTTCACGTTTGAATTGGAGAAAATTGCAAAACTTCAGTCCATGGCAGCAAATGCCGGAACCCCTGCAGCAAGTAGAGTGCAAGTTGTGACTGCCTTTATTTATCATTGCGCCATGGCAGCAAATAAAGCGGTCAAATCGGGTATGTCGAGGCCCTCCATGCTCATTCTACCGGCGAATTTGCGACCAAAAGTTGAACCGCCGGTACCAGTTAATTCCCTAGGAAATTTTTCTTGGATAGTGTCAATCATGTCTAAAAATGAGGATGATAAGAACTTTGAGACAATTATTGCAGCATTAGCGAAAGCAGTAAAAGAATTCTCTGAAAAGTTTAGAAATGGTCAGACTCTAGAGGGAAGCTGCTCTCTCCTATATGAAACTATTGTGGAATTAAGAAAAGGTGGAAAGGGATACAGTAGTGAGATGCTTGACATCTACATGTGTACCAGCTTGTGCAGATTTCCTTTTCAAAAGATCAATTTTGGGTGGGGAGAACCTGTCTGGGTGGGTAATTTTGGTTTTTCAATCAAGAATACATTTCTTTTGACGGATTCTATCTCTAAACCTGGTGGCATACAAGCTCAGGTGTCGCTCGAAGGAGCAGAAATGGCCATTTTTGAGAAGGATGAATGCTTCATGAGTCTTGCCTCTGCTAATTAGAGGATCATCCTAATGGTTGTACCACTAATATTCCTCCGATAGATAGCATAGATGGTGTGTTTTCTTCTCAAAAGTGTTATATATATATAATATATATACACGTTCTATGTGAACTTTGCAAATGTGCAAAGCAACAGAATACTTTTTCAAACTTAAGCAAAAAAACAAAAGTTGCTTCTGCAAACTTTTCCAAATGAACTTTGCTAATGTAAAGGGACGAAATGAGAAGTTCTCCAAAATCTCTTATTCTTTTGTCCCACACCATTTGTTGCCATTTATATAATGAAATGTCAAAGCAACGCAATTGCTGAAATGTTTGCAGTTGTAATGGCTCAAGCGTTTCTTTAACATAATGCCACCATCAATTTTCCGTTACATTTTGATAAATATATGTAGTGGAAATATTTAATATATATAATAAATTATATATTAAATATCTTAATTAAAAGAATACTCATGGGCTCTTGTTCCTCGGGCACCAGATGTCATTAATAATATGGTTTTGACTTTACGAGTCCTATCATCAAGGACGGTAACCGTACGACTGTCTACACATTCAGTGGTCCAACGTACGGCTGTCTACATATTCAGTGGTCCATTCAAATTACACTGTGTATCCACTAATATACCGAAGTGATCATTTAACGTGTGGATACGTACAAATATTACGTGACATTAGGCCATCTCCAACCATACACCAAAACACCCATTTGGTGCCAAAAATTACCTCCAACCATGCACCAAATGGTGCACCAAATAGGTGAAAATGAATAGTGTTGCGCCTATTCATTGCACCAAATCACTATTCATCCGCTACATCATCATTTTAAGCATATTAATAAAATTTTAATTTCGTTATAATAATTTTAATTTTGTTAATTTCGTTATAAAAATTTTAATTTTGTTAATTCGTTATAAAAATTTTAATTTCGTTAATTTCGTTCTAAGAAAAAATTATATGACAAAAAATTATTTATATGAATTAATGAATAATTACGTTAAATTTATATGAATGTTAAATTTGTGTTAAATTATTTATAATAATGAATTAAAAATAGAATGATAGAAGAATCTTTAAAAAATATTCTAATTTGGTGCTGGATTTGGTGTTTGTGGTTGAAGTACTTTTTACTGTTCATTGCACCAAATAGTTGATTTGGTGCAAAATTTAGTGTTTTGGGTTGGAGATGGCCTTAGTAACATATAATGTATAACTTATAAGTCCACATGTGTTTGATATGTAACTTAAGTCACACGTGTCGTGCACTACATGTATGAGTATATCAAATCCAACATTTAAGTCTTCATAATAGGTTGTTCAACCTGAAGAATCTTCTGGGGATTTCTGTCCTGACACTTGATGCTACTTGGGTATATTTTCCACGTGATGAAATGTTTTTTGGTGATGAAATATTTTGATCTTATTCAAGAAACCCACGTCTTATAGAATGAAAAGAAAATTCATATGAAGTTCTTTCCGAGTAAAAGAATGGATGCATCTCAATCAAGCATATACGCAAGATCTCACCCAATTTAGGAGGCCGCTGGACTCCTGATTTACATCCTTCACGCAGCTCCTTGGGGCTGGGCTGCGACAGTGGAGCCCTTTAGGTTGGGGTTCAACCTTTTCTCCGATAAGACTAATACACATCCTATGGGAGCTTAGCTTTTGCTGTACAACTTCCAACGATGGCTAATTGCATAGTATGCCTTCATCAGCCATAATTTTCCAAAACAATCTGCATTAGAAATTTTCAAGGATTACATGGAACCAAATATTACAAACAAATTTAGATACAAAATATAAAATAATATATATATATACACACACACAGAGAGAGAGCGCTTATCTTCAATAACTGTAAACAAAGACACTAGTTGTGTACTGTGTATATCTACTGAATCAAAGACATGATGCCTGTCATGACAACTTACAGGAGGGGAAAAACAAAGCAAAAAAAAAAAAAAAAAGAAGACTCTCAAAATAATAATAAAGGAAAACTAGGAACGTTATTTCTACAAAATCAGCTCCCATCTCTCAAAAATTCGGTGATCATTGAAGCCCTACCATGAATTACATTGAGAAAGCCAATACAAAACAACAGTAAAGTTGAATCCAGAGGCATTGACGCTTCTATTTCTTTTCCAAATAAACAAGATAACTACAAGAACTATCCTTGGACTTCACGAACTTGGATATGATGAGTAGATTCCCGACGCCAGATTGGTTGTGCCCCACTTTGAACAAGAGTGACAAACTGCCCCTCTTTCACCAGACTCTTGCTCTAAAAAGAGAAGGGCACAAAAGGAGAACATATTAATTCTTTGAGTTACAAGAAACAGATTAGAACAAGGTTGCAGTGCAAGTTACTGACCAGAAGAAGCTTTATTGCTCGAGAAAAGGTCTCCTCTGCATCCTCTGAAAAATTCATATTTATAGGACACACTCCATGATAAAGAGCCAGCCTTTGCTTCACTCTTTCACTGCCAAGGAAAGAAACATGAGCTACAAAATAACAGTAGTTTATATAGATTGCAAAAAATAAATATCTCCTGCATATGCTAGAACTGTTTTTCGAGCTAAAATGACTGAACAAAATCCATGTCTTTAACCAACACCCTTTTCCCGCCTCCAATCAAAGAAAGGGAAAAGAATGATGTGAAGTTGCATACAGATTGAACCCCTGATACTTTGGCTGCTTCGCCGACAACGATAGTACAACAAAATAATCCACACGCTAGTTGGAGAAGACATGGGAAGACATTCGAAGTTGAACATATGGCCATGCCTCCTACTCATCCTCCGAAGGTGTTAACAATATTACAGCGCGTCTTAAACAAGAGTAATCCACATCCTAGTTTAAAATTCTGACATGTATCCCCTTATGCTTTTGTAATATACTGGTAGTCAATGTTTCCAGTTAAAGTTCATAAATATTATGTCTTTTAACCCTATGTGGTTTGATATATGATTCATAACACCTCCTATGGTTTAAAACGTTTTACCTTCACACTCCATGTGGTTTTGGACTAAGAGTATAATTTCTATTAACTTTGACCGGAAATTTTGGTTTCCAGTCTACTGTGTGAGCACATGGAGTGTAAAAGTCGAATTTGAAATAAAAAGGATCTAAGGGAAATTACGCCTAAACACAGGAGTGTAAAGATAATTATCCCTACAATAAAAGCTTTTGCACTTGACTAATAATGAAATTTTCCAATTTCTTGCATCATTCAACTGGTCTAGACTAAGTCACATAAGTTGTATGCAGAGGGATACTGTTGTTGAGTAGCATTTATCCCATTTTCTGGTCTCGTGTTCGATTCCTCTCCCCAAATTTTTTTTTTAAAAAAAGGATACTGTTGTTGAAACGTGTTGAAATTTTAAAAACTCGACAACCTTGATAAATAAATATCTTAATTCAATTATAGATGCAGAGTATTAAATGCAAATTTGACACCCTATATAGAAGAATTATGTGACTTGGGTATAGAGACAATTACATCCTATGCATATAAACAAGCGCAACTTTAATGATACTTGATACAGCTAGAAGGTACCTGTTTGTGAAAGCAAATATTGTTGAGGAAGGCCGATTATGGCTCAAAAGTACAGCCATGGAGCCAGTTCTTGTAAAGACGATGATGGGAGTTGCAAGTGTATCCGCCATTGTGGTCGCGTGATACGCAAACATCTCCCCCATGTGGCCCTGTATACAGATGTCAAGAGTAAACAAATCAAATATAATTAGCCGGTCCCATGTTAAGAAAACTCAAAAACACAGTTCACATCCATGTCCAGTAGAAATCGAGAGAAGATATTGAAAAGAGAGGGCATTGATGGATTCTTCCTTCTACTTAAACAAGATTTTCCATACGTGCACGATGTACGTGCTTACAAAAGCTGCATATCAAAAACAAGGACAACGGATCCGTTTGTCCCACATTGTCCAAAAAGGTTTCTTAACCAAGAAATGATACACACAATTCCACAGAGCAGTGAACTTGCCCTAGCACATACCTAAGTATCTCCCAGGAAAGACAGTTTAAGAGCCCAACAAATCCGAAGTCAAGCAACATATCAAAGCCTTAAGGCCTACTTATCAAGGGAAAAACAACTTGAAACCTCAGATACAGAAAACACAAGTAACTTGGCGCGACATGCAGTAAGGTACACTTGCTGCAGGTAATGGGAAAAATAGCACTCATGCTCACAAAGAAGGGAACAAAATCACAATTTACATACTCTATAAACTTAATGCACCTTATGGTCAGTAAATCGAACTGGAGAACCAATATTGACTGGTAAACTTGACTCGGTTCTCAGTGCCACTGTCTGCATCACTTTAACTGCTTTCAACGGATACCTGGTAAAATATTGCATGAAGGGGAAATCAACAAAATGAAGTCAAGGTCACGCATAACAAAAGAACTCCCAAAGACAAAAATAATCAGATAAAGCACCCCCCCCCCCCCAACCCACAACACCAGAAAAAGCCCTTCAATAAAACAGCAATACTATCCATTTAAAACCAAGAAATGGCATACTTTCCATGAGCAGTTTCTCCTGAAAGCATTACTGCATCAGCACCTTCTCGTACTGCAATGGCAATGTCAGAAACCTCCGCTCTTGTTGGGGTTGGGTGATTAATCATGCTTTCCAGCATGTTTGTCGCCACAATCACTGGTTTCCGTTGAGAGCGACACCTTTTAATGATGTCCTCCTATTGCATAACAAGAAGAAATTACTCCATGTAAGAGAAAATTTTACAAGATAGCAAGCACCCCCCTTTACAATAAAAGCAAGAATGGGACTTTATACTGCTTTGCAGCTCATCCATGTTCATCATATGCAACTGGGAAAATAGAGGGAAAAGCTAAATGATGCAATGCAAAATGTCAGTGCTTTTCCTTTTCCTCAAGTTTTGGTACTTTTTTTTGGCTCTGTTTCAGTTTCACATGGCTGGAGTGGACATATAGATGCCATCACTCTTATCTTCCAATACCCAACATTGTACCCAATTCAAGTTTATTCCCATCCAGTCCAATAAAGTATCTCCTGTCACTCCAATTAAAATAAATACAGTTGGCGCTATAATCTATTGTCCACGCTAACTTGGTGTTTTAGCCAATCCACAATCCAAGATAAGTAGACTCACAAACCCCAACCCTTTCCATACTAAAACCATCAGTTCCTTGAGAAACCAAATATTGTGCATATGGTCTCATTAAGAGAGCAATTTGACATTTAGCTTAGTCAAAGATGGTATAGCACTACAAGAAAAAATTCCATTCATGTGTCCACAGTTTCTCTTTTACTGCACTGGTTGGTGAATAGCTACAAAAGAAACAAGAGCAGGCAGCATTTATGTACCCAAAAGATCTAATCAACTGTGGTGAACGTGATAGGTAGATATGTCAAATGTTCAACTACGTATATCACCATACACAAATAATACCACCAAAGGAAAAAAAACAATAATCTACTTCATACAACATTTATATCATGCATTTCAGGTTAGGTGCGGAAGACATCATTTCTAGACTTGAAAATCCAGTTCTCGATGTTGTACCTGACCTGTGTAATAACGATCACAGAAAAATTAGTGGAAGCATGATAGGAACAGAAATGAATGTTCTCTTTATGATAGATATGCTGCTTTTTTTTCAATTTATTTAAAGAATTTGTTGACGCTTAACTTAGTTAACATTAATTTTAGGCATAAAATTAGACAAATCTTCACGAAAAAAGCCTCGTTCGATAGTTATCCATCCTTGTTCTGAACACAATCTTTGATGGATAGAGATCAAGTACATAAAGACAAGGGAATGAAACTAATCGTGCCGCTTAGGAGGCTGCAAGCCAAGTCATTTACAATATATCAGCCTTACCTGAAAAATTATCCTTCTATGCTGGAAGTAACAAAGAAAAAGATGGAAGGGAAAATGAAGAAATAACAACCTGCAACAAGGGGACCTCCTCAATTGGCAGCTCAGCTCCAAGGTCACCACGAGCCACCATTGCCTGAAACCAAAGATTATAATAGAAACTAACAATGTAACTGCAAAAACTTAGTGCTTACTGCAGTTACCACTAGACCTGTTTTAAGACACAACAAAATTCTTCCTTCACCAATTCGAAGAAGAATAATACTTTTACCATGCCGTCGGCCAATGCATTTATGATCTCCCAAAGACAGAGAATGCAAAAGAATAAGAAAATGAGAGTTGTTTTAAACTTTCAATCTATGAGAAACTATCCTATATTGGAAAAACAAAGAGAGGATAGAAGAAAATCCTTCTCATCAGTTAAAAACTAAGCCCGTCAATTATCCTACTTATATTTTTGCAATTACCTCCAAAGAGTGTGGTTTTCTTCCAAGGAGATTTGCATATGCATATATTTCCATAATGGTAACTATAATTCACGTATAAAGAACAATTCTTCTTCACATTTTTTATTTACAATATGTCCATATATAGTAAAAAAAATATCAATAGAGGTTTACTTAGTACTCTTAAGACATCCGCATTAGACACTTTAGAACAGAATAAGAGAGTCATAACCTTAAAAGGTTGACAAGGCTGCACAGAAAGGGGAGGAACCATCACAGAAACACACGAAGCATGCATGAGAAAAAGGCAACCACAGCATAAAAGCATCCCACGTGGATCCTGGGATCAGTCGGACCACTTTATCCCTAATGCGTTATATCTCTATGAGATTTTCTTCAGAAATTAGATTTATGACCTCAGTAATTTGGCAACAGCTTAAGGGTTTTGTACTTCCCCAAGGTTTTGTTTATGTCAACATAGACAAGAAAGCAAAAACAATTTTGATCAAAAGAGGCACTTACCCCATCTGAAGCAGATATAATAGCATGAAGATTAGGAATGGAGTCAGCACTCTCGATCTTCACAATAACATCTATATCAGCGTTGCAGCCTAAATAGAGAATTTCCACAGTCAGCTGAAATCAAGGAAAAGATGTATAATGAATGACCTTGGATTCTAAGAGCCGCCTTACTTTTCAGATAGTCTTGCAATTCAAGGACCACCTTAGCATCCTTCACAAAAGAAACAGCATAAAAGTCAACTTGGTTGTCCACTCCAAACTTGATGTCTTCCCAGTCTTTATCTGTATCAATCAGTGGTGGTGTGACGACACAAGGTAAGAAAAGAAAATAACTCAAGATAATATTTACATGGTACAAATATCACCAAACCTGTTATTGAAGGAAGGGTAGCACTTTTTCCACGCACATTCAAATGTCTTCTAGACTTCAGCTCTCCACCATCAATCACTTCACATTTCACAGTGTCCCTTGTCTTTGAGCTCACCACTAATGACATCATTCCCCCTAAAGTAGATATTAACAAAGTCATTCATCGATGCTATACCGAGAGAGAGAGAGAGAGAGAGAGAGAGAGAGAGAGAGAGAGAGAGAGAGAGAGAGAGAGAGAGAGAGAGAGAGAGAGGGAGAGAGAGGGAGAGCGAGAGAACCAGCATACATAGCCCAATCACGATTTAAGTAATCAAGTGCAGAATTTAACTGATATATATACCACAATCAAAAGAAATTTGACTTGAGTAAGATACAGAAACCAAAAACTTGTAAAATGCTGACATTTCAACCACTCAGCAGGTGGAGAAGGTCTATACCCATATAAGCATGATAAATTCATTCATCACTACAGAATCCAAAAGTACAAATATCCTTAAACATCACCTCCAACTTTATAAGTTTTTAACGTTCAAGACTTGGCACACCTCAATCCTCTAAGCAAAATTAAGAATGTAGTGTGAAGACAACATTAACCACCAGCAGGGAATCAATTTACCATCAACCAGCAGTATGTCCCCAGCCTCCACATCGTTTACAAAATCATCGTAATTAACACTAACAGTGTTTTCTGAGCTGACTCCTCTTTTAATAGTGAAGTTGAATTCCTGCCCTTCTTTTAGAAGGATTGGCTGTGGCACGTCTCCACTTCTGACCTCAGGTCCCTAATAAATTTAGTCATGTGACAAATGAATTACAATAAATACAATTAAAAGTATATATGCCTTCAAAGTTATAATGATATCTGAATAATGTAAGACTAAAGGAAATGAGTGTGGAGGTTTAAACTACATCAATGCCTATTATCTATTAATTATGATTTCCATTACAAAATACACATTTAATGAAAACAAGCATATATGTTTTCTCAACTCCCCTTTCACAAATACATGCAGCACATGGGCCTTATTCCTATTTTCAGTTTCTGTACCTCATTGTTTAGCTAAAGATGTAACTTTTTGAGCAAATCTACTGTTATAGTTAGAATGCCATACTATTAAGAAGTGATTTCACCAAAACGTTAATTAAGGAATACACAGAAACAATATTACTCCATTGTCTTAGAGGCCCCCGTCTACAGCGGAGTAAGGAAGAGTAGGATGTACGCAACCTTCCTCATGTGTTGAAACACATAGAGGTTGTTTCCAAATGACCCATAATGAAAATTGCTTCAATTATTGTGTTGATCAACTGCTACGCCACAACGTAAGAAGCGCAACCAATTTAATAAGTTGTTTTCCTTAATTCCATCATATTCCAGACTCAAAGAAAAGTGTGTCATTGACTCCATTGGAAATAGGAAACAAATTAAGGGATAAATTGAACAAAACATTTGCATGCTCCTACATTTGAAGAGAAAGTGGCGAATTTCATGATTTGGACTCGGTCTCAGAATTTATATGTTGAACTTTGTTTTCTTAAGGAACACCGAAGTATTCAGTACAACAAATTGTATTCCTTCTATTACCACTCCAGTTCTTCGCTTGAAAATCCCTATTGAGCTTCAGCTCATAGAGTATATTTACACACTAAAATCTTTTGTAAGACATAAAGACAAAAACTTTTGTCAATTTTAGACAGAGATACTGACAATTTGGCTCAACCTTTTAGCAAACCTTATGTCATTACATTCACACCAAATTTGTACTCTGAGTTGTAACTACACCTCTAAGCTTATTGCCCGACAATCCCATAAAAATAAAAATATAAAAAGAAAAAAAAATCTTTTCTGCTTTCAGCCTCCGCTAAGTTCACAATGAATGAGTAAAACTATGAGGAAAACGAACTGTGTATAAAATACAGAATTGTCAAAAGATAAAATATTACTCGTCTTTGCTGTCACTTAAAGGATCCCATAGGAGCTTGGTGAAAGCTCCTGGCAAGATGAATATAAATATAATAAAATTACAAATAATCATGGAGTATACAAGAGATAACATGCACCAGATTTATTGAAACTAATCCTTTCAAACAAAAACAACATGAGCTAATGTTTTAGATATTACAAATAGGAATAAGATCAGAACAACTCATTTTGCTCAATATCCTGACACGCTGTATGCATATATTGATGACTGCACTGCAGAACCTAATCAAAAGCTCCATCTTTGATTTAGAGTAGATTGTCCAGATTAAACGTTACTAGCATGGTAATTTTGCAAACCACAATCAACAGATAAATGGAGATGCATTTTTGTTTCAAAGCGAAGAACTTGATCAACACAGGGTAAAAGAGACTATTTCGACTTCGTTTAAGAGGTACCCAGATTTACGAAACTTTGGGTAAAGAGAAACCCCATTTAATCCCAAATGCATTCCAAACTTGAGGTATGATGAATGAGAATTTATCAGGAAATTGTTCAATCCCAAGCCATGGGTACTTTGAATAGAAATAGAAGTACCTTTGTATCCAGCATAATAGCCACGACTTTGTCTTCGAATTGAGCATTGTACTCTTTAACCAAATCAATTGTTTTCTGATGTGATGCATGATCTCCGTGTGACATATTTAAACGGGCTACGTTCATCCCAGCTTCTGCCAGCTTCCAGATCATCTCCCGAGAGCTTGTTGAAGGACCAATTGTACAGACTATCTTTGTTTTCCTCAGAGGATTGGTGTCTACTGTCGCTAGCTCCGAATCAAAACTAGACTAGAAAAAGATGTAAACTTGCTTCAGCCATGAGCAGTAGAAGCAATAATTAATGTTTCCCTTTCTTGCATTCTTTATCTAGACTAATTCATAACTCCAGTTACCAATAATATCCTTGATAAGTTTCAAATAAATAAACCAATTTGCATGAACCAACGAGAGAAGCAAGAGGTTTCAACATCAAATTCATTAAGGCCCAAGAAGAGTGAATAATTGTGGTAGCATACATGTGTCATCTAGGCCCAAACCTTAGTCTTACCACCACAAATCCATGAAATTCACAAATAAGTAACAAAATCATATATCTACGCTGGAAAAGTATTACTGTTGTCATGAATCAGATGTTATTCAGCTTACAAAGTGATAAACATCAATAATGGATTTTCTACCTTATATGGCATTGTATTCAGAATTAAAACTTGCAAAAGATAGAGAAATTTAGAAAACCTATAGCACAAGTTACACCCAGTGAATCTTCAGATAGATAATATTTTGTTCAGTATCAAGTATCAGATAGGCTGCGAAAAAGATTTAGGTATAACAGTTGATTAGCATTTCTCCTACCTAGGGTCTCGAGTTCGATTCCCCCTCCCATTTTTTTTTAAAAAAAGTGCCAAATGGGTTCAGAATACTTTCAGCAAAAAATATTTGGATAATTACAAGTCCATAACTTTCTCAAATAAGCAAATGTAAGAATGTCCCTGAGCAGGGTAAAGAGAAAAACTACGTCAATCATGAGTACGATCCCACTACACATACAACATAATACCCCATTTTAGCAAGAAGTTCCGGTAGTATATAGGCATTATCCAAAATTTTCACACCCCAAATAATTAAGTTGCACCGAGCACAGGTAGCTTAGATGTGCAAAAACTACAAGCTTCAAAACTTCAGATCATCTATCAGCTAGGTTCTTTCGGCAAAAAAGCAGAGTGCAAAAGTAAAATAAAAAATAAAAAAATAATAATAAATCCGTGCTTTCTTTCGTTTAAGACTTCCTCTGTTCCATCTTCTGTAAACAATAGCTTCAACTTCAATGTAGTCGGAACATGGCACAAAAGCAAAATTTGCACAGAGAGAAACAGAAATACACTAATAACAGGGAAATTAAAGAAACACTAAAACAGAAACTAACAGCAGTGACAGGGCCATTGACTGCGGAAAGATCAAATTTACTGTTCCTAGAAGGCCGCATCTCCTCGGTAAAATGTGAGCATCTCAACCCGAAGACTAGACCAGAAATAGCAGCGTTTCTCAAATTGATTGATTCTCCATAAAAGAGTTCGTTAATGTTCTTAACGGATGCAAAACGGCGGGATATTAACCGAGAGGAATCTGATTTCAGAGCCGACATTCCTGCCGGAAAATTTACTGTCGACATTCAATAAATGAAGAAAACAAAAGAGAATTCCAAATTTCAGGGAGGCGGAGAGGAGGAAGAGCGTGCGTGTTCGTAAGTGAGCTGAAGTTGATGAGTTAGAGGGAGGAGGAGGAGGAGGAGGCGGCGGCGGGGGCGGGGAAAACAAGGTGAGGAATGAGTTTAGTCAGGTGGGTAAAGAGAAAAAGTGGGAGAATGAAGCATGTGGAAGTGTGGGGCCCGGAGACTTTGTCTTGTTTGAGTATGAACTCTGAGCTGAGTCTGTGCTGACCCGACAAATCGGGATGAGATCTCCTCACCGCGCGGTGAGTCACCGCGCGGCCCAGGTCGCGACACGTGACAGCAGTAGGGGGTGGTGAGGCTGGATGAGGGTTACCCTCACCCAGCCTCACCACCCTCCCTTTTTGCCACGTGTCGCGCGGTCACGCACGTGGTGAGGGAGTAGCGGTGAGGGGATCCTATCCCGACAAATCAGCGCATCAGGGATTTCGTGATTTTCTCAAGCTTAATATCTCCAAGTCCAATCAACCGTTTTTTTCCTCCTAATAGTTTGTAAAAATAAATAAATAAATAAAATAAACTGTCACGAAAAAAAAAAGTCTCCAAACATGTATAAAGCTGTGTAGAATCAGATGGGATCATATATGTCGATGTGTCTTATGTTTCAGACTCTCTAAAGTTGGTAAGATCTAAAAAAGGAGAAAAAACGTTGCCATCAGTTCTAATGAATTTGAGACGCATAAACCAAATATAAGCTGATCTCGTATCGAATGTATAAATCAAACTATTTGACGAACAAATTTAATACGTTTCGAAAAGTTATAAGGGTAGACATCTTAGCATTTCTTAGTCATCATCGTCTGACCATTAAGGAGCGTAGGTCGTCTAAAGGTTCACGTTAGCTATTCAGATCCAAATATATAGGCAATTCGATGCGGTCCAAGAGACACAGGATGTCCACTTGACGTCGATTCGGCTCTCAGCTTGCCATCAGTTGTCAAGTCAACTTGTTCTAGTCATCCTCATAAACTTGCGCCAAGGCTAACCATCACGGGCGCCTTCACCTCAGCTATGAGGATCAAGTCAGCCATGACCACCAGGTCAATTCCTCTAGTGAACACTTAGAAAACCAAGACAAGTCACCTCGACTCGGCTAAACCAACCCGCTCCATGTAAACAACTCCGTCATTCAACGCAACACGTGACAACACTTGGTAGACATGCACAAGTAGGACAGAACATGCGGCAGCAATCCAGAGTCCTCGAACATACATCGGTCAACCAAAACATTCAAAAAGAATTCTCAGCGTCAAACAGAATGCATGCTCCAACAAACAGAAAAACAAGAGAACTGAGAAAAGGCCATATCTTTTCTAAACCTAAAAAAAGAAAATATTAACCGCCAATCATAAGCACATCCACGAATAGCTTGATAATCGAAATGTTTTTTTGGATTTATTATCCCGAAACCTCTAACATTGTTCATTTACTTATACAAGATAAAGCTATTAAGTTATTTGTTTTACAACCATGATCAAACATGCAATCCAAAGCTGAGTGCGAAACCTCATCAACGTGCGTCATAGTTTTCTGCTTGTAAGTGAGCGTCTCGATCCAAAATTGGTTTATACTAGTAACAAGTGTTCGGATTTTCCTAAACCATGTAACAAATGCAATGTCTATAAAAATAAAAAAGAAGGTATATTGTACATACAAAAACTATTATCGTTTCGATAAATATCAATTATCATATGTAATTTATTATTGCATTAAGCAAATATACTAGTATAAATTATACGTAATCTATATATATATACACACATACATACATATATATATATATATATATATATATATATATATATATATATGCTTTCACACGATATTCCTTGCTAATACCGACTAATATTACTATGTTTGCGCACCTTCATGTAACTTGGAGCAAAAGGCGAAATCCTTCGTTTTGGGAGTTTTCACTGTCCCAACCAAAAAAAATATTGTGGAATATACAAATCAGGAGTCCAGCGGACTTCTAGTTTGACCTTCATGTAACTTGGCATTATGTTTGGTTTGATGATTGAACTTGTGATTTTTGTAATTACATGTCGTATACTGATAAAAAGATTTCTCTGACTTCATGATGATAATCATGCTTTCTGTACCACACATATACACCATTATTTGGTGAAAATAAATGACATACAATATATATGAATAAAGCATTGTACTTAGAACATGGAAATAAATGATATACAATACGTATATAAATCACTAAGTACATAGAATGAACTATCACTTTGTTAGCTACATGTACAAAAAAATGTAATTTTCTTTTTCTCTTTTTATTGTTTCACCATTTCACTATGTGGAAGAAATTATTTTTGCATAAATTAATAGACTAGTTTAAAAAACCAAATATACTTAAGTAGCAAGTTATGAGATTAAAAATTATCGTATCAAATAAGTAATGAGAAATGTATACCCATTTTTAATAAGGAGACATCCTTTCGTTTCATTGATTGCTAAAAAGTAATGAAATAAAATCAATTGTGTAAAAATGAAAACGGTGTGCCTTTTTATGAAAAAAGAGTGTATTTTTCATTTTCTCGTACTGAACTATACTATCTATATGATGATTTATTGTATCAAATTTGTCACATAATGTCATGAAAAATGTTTATTTTGATACGATTTATATCAAATAATTCCAAACACATTTGCAGCCAAAAATTAACAATTATATAGATCTAAAGAGTAATAATCAAAATTTAACCATGACCGGTTAGAATTTAACTCGCTTACCTTAAGTAAAGATCAAACAAACTTTGAGTTTTTAACTTTAAATCTTCTAACTTGTGTTCGGGTTTGGAAAATAATGACGTATACTCAATTAAGTAATCTCTTAATCCGACTACAGTTTCCTGGATATTATATTATAACGTCTCTTTCATGACCCGTGTTTCAGGAAGATGTATGACCGATCATGCCTTCAAATTTAAATGTACAACGAATCACAAAGCATTAACAATAATTGAGGAACTAAACCATTATCAATAACACATCTTGAAACATTAAATCCCTGAAATATACATCATCAAATACTACAATAACAACATTACTCATTACCTTAGCGACTCCCGTATATGACGGAGTATGAGGGGTTAGATGTACGCAACTATACCGATAACACGCAGAGTTTGTTTCCCCATGACCCATAATGATGCGTCAAGCTATGTCGATCAACTGCTACTTCACAATATAAGAAGTGCAACCAATTTAGTGAGTCATTTTGCTTAATTATATCATATTTCAAATTCAAAGAATATTGTGTCGTTGACTCTATCGAAATGAAATCAATATACATCATCAAACGTTATCTATAAACCGTACTTTGAATCCTACACTTCAATAAATACATGACTAAATTCTCAAGTTCAACCATCAATAAACAATAATAGTCAATCCCGTAGTCGCCCTCTTTGCTAATTCAACACTTGCTCATTTTTCTGAAAAAGATGAGAAATATAAAAATGTGAGTTCCTGCATGCTCCGTAAGAGGTATCATCATACAACAATTAAATAAAAATTACATCTTCTTCTTAATGACCCTGAACAGGGTGCTAAGAAGGTTCGTACGGTCGTAACATAGATCATAATCATAAAATTTTTAAAAAAAGTCTTATATCATCCCTTATCATGCATATCTATCATGTCATTCTATCATTACTCGTACTCATTGGTTCATCATATATCTTAGATATGATCAAGAGGTTTGTCTTTACATATGATTATACACTTTTAATCCTAACTTGATATGACATAGGATTTGCCGTTGCTCATGGCACAATCGTCATGTTATATATTAAGAGGTATGCCTGTACATTTAACATGGATCCACTACCAAAGTCATAAGGATCATCTTTGAATATGACATTGGTTGATCATGTCCATCCAAAGAGTTTGTCGTTACATTTGTCATGCTTTGTATATGTATATCATTTATTAATTATCATATATCAACACGTATCCATGTACCAATACAATCCAAGACGATCAATAAAATAGTGATCCATAAATCATAAACGATGTATCATAACCCCTAAAATAATTTATAAATCACATAAAATAATCCTTAGTTATCTATGATATTGCATCTTTCATCATCAACTACACTATGATATCACACAATTTGAGACTTCTCATCTGAACAAAATTTATAGATCATCAAAAGAGGTTTACAACGTCTTGTTACTCACGTTAAAAGGAGTTTCATAACTCTAGATGTATCGGAAACAAGTTCAGGTGACATATCATATACAAATACTAACTAGTCTTTTGAACTCGGTCTTTTTGACCATTTTAAAGGCATAAATTGTCTTAGTGCACACAATAAAAGTTGTCAAGCTCATATTGAGGTTTTTAATACCACTTAAATCAACTCAATCCTAGTTTTGTAGTTTAATATATCTTGAAAACAATACCAGCTTACAAAACTACCGATAACGGCAGTCGACCATTAATTTCTTGCGGTCGACTGTGGGATATCGAAAACTAGGAGGTCTCAGATTATGGCAGTCGACCAGAAAAATCTACTGGTCGGTCGCCCTAGTCGGCAAAATAACTTTTTGTGATTTTCAGGATTTGTTCATCCGCAAAAATACACAAATCGAGCCTATTACCCTAAATAATGAGAATGAATCAAACGCAGATTCATAAAACTTCTCAAGTTCTACAATATTATAAACATGCCATTATCTCAAAAAAAACATAAGAAAGAAACTAACACCTAAGAATTGCACAAGTTTTGTATAACACCATAAACATAGAAATATTTATTTCATAAGATTCTTGTTTACTACTTTGCAATTCCATCGCCACCTCTCGTGTTAACCTGATGAATGGGGATTACACTTGCGTTCCCACGTTGCTGTTAGTCCTCCATCCTAGGTTCCTGCATGAACTAGAAACATGATTAAGGTCAAATGATTTATGTGACTACATGACTGATAGATTGTTTGTTTGTTTTCTTACATATTGTTTGTCTTGCAGGAAATGGTTGGAAGAGGACAACCACAAGGTGGACAATAGGGTCAAGATATCATAGCTAATATCCTGTAAAGACTAATGGACATTGTTCAACCTCTGTGTTTTTAACACATGAGTATGATTGCGTACATTAAACCTTCCATACCCCGCCATAGTCGGGAGCCTCTAAGGCAATGAGTAATGTTATTGTTGTTGTTGTTGTTATACTAATGGACATGGTTCAACAGCAGAATACCCAGCATATTGAGTAGATATACGTCCTGACTCAGAACATGTTAGAGAAATTGAAATGGGTGAATGAGAGTTAATGCTCCAAGTAGGGATAAAATAATTTGAAAGTCGTTTTCTTAACCGTAATTCAAATTTGAGAATCGGTTACTTAACCGTAATTCGAATTTGAAAAATCAGTTACGTGACCGTAATTTAATTTTGAAAATCGGCTATTCAAATTTGAAAAGCGGTGGTCTGTTATCTGATCTAACGGTTGCAATATGATCCGACGGCTGTGGTTAAACTGTCAATTAACCACCCTAATCAAATTTTTTCCTATAAATAGTAGCTAAGCTGACCTCTCTGAAAACACTCACTAAGAATCCGATATTCTTCTCTCCTCCTCTGCATACACGTGCTCTTCTTCTCTCTTCTCTTTCTACATTTTGCATCAAGTCCGAGAAGTTTAGGGCATCTTACAGGTTCGTAGAGTTCATACGCTGCAGTGCCGCTCGTTTGAACTAACTTCCGTTGTATCTTGAGAGACGGTTGGTCCATCCGGTTGGACATATTATACCGGAACAATAAGTCTTAGGGACATATCCTGAACTCACCTCGGATCTCTACTCAGCTAAGCTGTTGAGGTTATTGCCAAGATGAGCTCTGCTATTGTGCTGAGCTCTGCTGTTTGGCTGATGACATTTGTTATTTTGCAGCTCTGTCGTGCTGAGCTCTGCTCGGCTGAAGCGGCTGGAAGCTCAATTTTCGTAGTTATGCTGAAGTGCCGAGGTCGGCAGATCGGTGATCAGCCCAGAACGCACATACAATTGTGCTGACTGGACTGATATGATCTGTGTGATCAGTCTGACTTTAGTTCTCGGCTGGAGGGCTGATAGCACAGATTTACTGTTCTGAAGTGCTGTTCAGTTCAGGTCGGCAGGTCGGCTGACTGTTTAGAACGCAAACTCATTTGCGGTATCTGAACTGTCTTGACTTAGAAGATCTATCCAGCCTATCCTGAGCTCGGTAGGTCGGCCACTGTTTTATTCGAAGAACAAATTGTACAGAAGTCAATCTGATGTGAATTATTTCCAACAGAACATACATGCCAACTACTTCCAGGAGCTCAAGAGAGCTAATGTCCAAATATTCGGAGGGAGTGACCCTCTAGTTGTTGAAGAGTGGTTGAATAATACAGAGAAGTACTGCAGGGCTTTGAACATGCAAACAAACAAATTGGTGTAGTAGTGCCATTTTTGATGGATAATGATGAAGCTTGGTGGAACGCCATGAGGGCTATTAGAGCTGCCGAAGCGTCGGCTTTGCCATAGGACCAATTTAAAGAGGCTTTCCTAGCACCTCACTTTTCTCCACCAGTCAGACTTGAGAAGGAAAAGGAATTTATCCAGCTTTGCCAGAGAATTCTGTCGATATGCTGATAGATTCAGGAATTGGAAATGTTTATTTCCAGAACTATGGGCATAGCAAAGCCTTAAAGTTCGAGATGAGACTAAACCTTGATATTCGTTCTAAACTCGGCGGAAGCCTCCTAATAGATAAGAGATACCGCGCGACACGTGGCAGCAAGGAGGGGTTGTGAGGCTAGATCCCTCATCTAGCCTCACAACCCCTCCTTGCTGCCATGTATTGCGTGGTCACAAAGGGGATGAGGAAAGTTGAGATGAGGAGATCTCAACCCACTAGATAACAATATGTGGTAGAGCTGTCTTAGACATAGCTCATTACTTGTCTTAGAATTTACTTCAAGAAGTCAAAAATTTGAATCTAGAGACACATAGGTGTTTCAATGATGCTAGGCCGAATGCATGATTTGAAGGAAACACCATGTGTTGATTACTGTGTAAGTCCTCACCCAACTTAAGAGGTCGCTGATCTCCTGATTTACATCATCCACAATGTTTTTTAGAGCTGAGAGGTGGTGACATGACATCATCTACAATGCTCTTTGAACATCAGAATCAAGGAATGACCTTTTGCTCCACGATTTGGTAGTCCCCATTTTTCTCTTTTCTACCATTAAAACCAATTACAAGGAAAATTTATTATTTACTTCCGTAGTTAAAAATAATTTTCTGTATCCTCACGGTCACTTTCAAATCTTTTCTAAATTAAAATTTATTATCTAGATTTCGGATATGTCATTTCTAGCTGAATACTTATCATGTAGATTTAAACTCGTGAACTTATCATCAGGTAGGAATTTGATATAGGTTCGGGCGAAGGAAATGGAAAAGATGTTTTCATTTTTAATAGATTAATGGACACATTTCTTTCATTTTTAAAAAAAAATAATACAATAAACCAAAATGATTCATTAAATTGACTGTGATTCTTATATTGTGACGTAACTGTTGATCGACAAATTGGCACAAATTTTACTATAGGTTATCGAAAAATAAATTTTGTATATTTCTAATACATAAATATATTTGCGTGTATCTGACTTATCATACTCTACCATGCACGAGATCTTGTGGTCAATTGATGAAGGAAATAGGAAAGCAGCCACGCCGACTAACCGAAGACTAGTCAGCGTTGCTTTAAAAGCCCTCAACAAAGGACGGCGTGTTAATTCTTCTTTAACTGTAACCAGTTCGCTTCAGTAGAGCTTCGCCACAAACGAAAACAAAATCCTCACAGCATCTCCTAAACTTGGAAGACGAATCAAACTTCTTCCCCTCCATACACTTCCTTTTCTGTTCTCTCCAGCAAAACTCACTAGCCTATAAAGACACTTTCTATATAGACTCACATTGAAGCATTTCTGTGATGGCGTCGTTGGTATTGCCTACCCCTACGTCTCTGTCTTCTCGTTCTTGTACTATTACCACTCGCCGCAAATGCTTTATTTCTCACAACGCAATCGTATGATTCTTGCTCTTGTTTTGGCCTGCTTAATTTCATGCAATTTTAGTGGTTTTTTTTTGTTGTTGTTGCAAGTATTTGCTTTCTCCGCTCCTTTTCCTTCATGATTTGCCTTCTTCCCGTCTCTCTGGGTGTTTGATAGTATTTTGTTTAATGCGAATGCGCTTAAGAAACAATTCATTTTCTCTCTATAATATGCTTTTATAATTTCCTTTTGGGGATTTTGTTAGACATGTAAAGAGATTCCAAAACTGTTTGATCTTTTTTCACATGTTTTACAAGCACAGGAAACATATATTTATAATTGCACAAACCCTGATGATATTTTGAAGAAAGTAATTTTAGTAAATAACACAGTAGGATTTACATTTTCTGTTTTTTATTTTGGTTGCAGAAATGTGAAATTACTGAGCCGGCGAATGGAAAGCCCTATGTACCTGTACTCAATGATCAATATCTTTCAAAATACTTGCAATCGAAGCGGCTCGAGAATGCGGTAAATAGGAGTGATTCCAGGCTCAAGATATTCTCCGGGACTTCTAATCCTGCACTTTCTCAGGTAATTTCCCTTGTATTCAGTGAACCAATGACTAGATTAATGCACATTCCAAATGAATATAGTGTTGAATCCTTAGAGAAAACAGAACGTTGAGCTAATGAACCAAAAACCTTGTCTTGAGAGTCGTAAGCTCTAAAAATTTATTTCTTGACTGGGAGTCTATAGATATCTGGCATAATTAGCAGTAGTGTAAGTTCGCATTTTTTTTAAATCAATCGATTATGTATTCCTTCTTTTGTTCCTTTTGCTCATCTACCCAGTTTAAAATAATACTTTGTTTGGAGTCAAGACGAGCTCTTTTTTATTACTATTTGCTTGTTTTCTGTTTATCTTTTATTTTGTGTAATTTGTTGAGTTCAATGTTATTATTGCAGTCTCTAAAAGTGGTGTCTTGCATATGAGCCCTTGGTGGGTATGAGTTCACTTCCGCAGGGAATGATAATTGTCCTTTCTTATACCTGTACCACTCCAAAAATTTGAATTTTTATCCCCTGGTTGGCAAATTTCCGTCTATGGGCTTCTTGTGAACCGTGCCTTCTTTTTGCGTTTTAATCAACATTTTTCCCCTGTTACAGTCCTTTATTTCCCTCATAATATGTCAATTTTATGCAGGAAATTGCATGGTACATGGGCCTCAATCTTGGAAAGATTCTTATCAAGCGGTTTGCTGATGGTGAAATTTATGTTCAGTTGCAAGAAAGCGTTAGAGGCTGTGATGTATACCTAGTCCAATCTACATCTCCTCCTGCCAATGATAATTTAATGGAGCTTATGGTAATGATAGATGCTTGTCGAAGGGCTTCAGCCAAAACCATCACTGCAGTAATTCCATACTTTGGATACGCTAGAGCTGATCGAAAGGTATTCACTTTTTATATGCCTTCTCATACATGTTTTTGTTTTTTCTTTCCTCCTTTTTGTCTGTTCATTTCTCGAAGTTCTCTTTGCAACCGAGTATGGCATGATAGTATCAAATATTGAGTATAAGTAGGAAAGGAAGAGTACGACGTAGCGAGGCAGATAATGAGAAACAATCATCTAGTTTACCTTGTAAATCTGAGGAGTTGGAATATTCAAATGTCTAAGGAGTTCGAATATTCAAATGTTTATCTATTCTCCTCTGGAATCTTCAGACACAAGGACGAGAATCTATTGCAGCCAAACTAGTGGCAAACATTATCACTACTGCTGGAGCTGATCGTGTTGTTGCTTGTGATCTTCACTCTGGACAATCCATTGGTTATTTTGATATTCCAGTGGACCATGTGTACTGTCAGGTAACTCTTCTATATTCAAAATCACTTTTTGTTGAAATAATAACTAAAATTTTCTTTTTGTGCACAGCCTGTCATCCTTGATTATTTGGCTAGCAAGACGATTAGTTCTAATGATTTGGTAGTGGTCTCACCTGACGTTGGAGGTGTTGCTAGAGCTCGTGCTTTTGCCAAAAAATTATCTGATGCACCCTTGGCCATTGTTGATAAAAGGCGACATGGACATAATATCGCGGAGGTGCTTTACTCTTTAGACTGATGCTCACGTTCTGCTTCTCATTTATCTGTTGGTGCACATGATTGCGATGTGCATTTCCTTTTCGTCAACATTCAATAACCTAGGAATCTATGTTACAAGATCTGCATGGCATCTGCTTATACTATGGGGACTCAAGAATTTTTATCTTGACTTGATTCTTAGAAAGTATCATGGAAGTAGTTCTTTATGCTCTTCTTGTGTAGGAACCCTCTCTTTTCTAGATCAGCCCCATGTAATCTGTGTGAACAAGATCAGTTGCTTCTTTTCCTACCGAACAAATTACTGCATCATAAGTAACTTCCACAGTATAATCTATTTGCTTGGATTGCCATCCTATTTTTCTTCTCTTAGAGTCTATTGTTTAATTGAAATATAATTGCACATAAAAGGAACAAGTTTCGTTATTTTCAGTGTAGATAATCTTCTGCCTTTCTCAAGAGGGCCATATCTTTTTGCTCCTTTTTGCTGTGATGGAAAGTTTTCTAGTGTTAAGGTTATGTTAGTAGGAACCTTTTCGTTATAGCATACACCTATTTCTTTTCTGCGGCACTTTCTCATATCAGTGTGAAGTTAAGCACTTCGACTTGACTCTTTATGAAGAATTTTGGAAGTTCACCGATGGCATTCTTTGATGAGCTCAGAGATAACAGACTTTTTTTTAATGATTTAATTATTTGATTTTTGTATTTCTGTTTTTTTAGATCTGGACATTCACCCATCTAGATCTGAAGCTTCAGTATATTATAGGGAAGAAGAGTAGGTTAAGGCACTAAAGCATTGATACATGCAGGATCAGGAGGTGGTCTAGGCTCATTTAGGCCTAACTTGGGCGGCCTTGTCTTGTTTACCTCTCTGAGAAATTGTTTTCACAACTTGAAACGATACAATGTCCTCAAGATAACTGTCTGTTAAGCCATTCCTCATTTCATATTATATTACATGAATAAAATGTCACTTTTCTTTGAAATCCTGGCGTATACAGGACAGTATAAATGCTAATTATGTAGTAAAAGAGTACCTAAAAGACAGAAAGCCTAAAACATCGTCGACTACCAAATTATCCAGTTTGCTGTTAGCCATAACACTAATAATAATTTTAATAACAAATTCTCCTTGCTGCTGCACGCTGCCTGCATGTTCCAGCCTCCATGTCTCCTAGTCTCTGCTATTTCTCAAGGTGTCAAATATCCTACTCCAGTTGGAGTAAAACAGCAATTGCTTTCTTTTGTTTTACCATTCTTTCATTTGCAGTAACTGGCTCTTGTTCTTATCTCCAGATTATCTATCTGATTGGAAACAGCTTTTGTTTTCTTTCATTTTACTATTCTTTTACTTTTTTTTTTAATTGGCACTTGTTGTTACCTGCAGGTAATGAATCTGATTGGTGATGTGAAAGGGAAAATTGCAGTTATGGTGGATGACATGATTGACACAGCTGGTGAGTTCTGCCTTGACAAATTCCCGTGAAGTTTTCACAAGATCTATGAAGTAGAAGGTGTTGGAAGCATGAGGAAGCTCTTCCTTTTTTGGAGTTTTGGGTTTGCATTTGAGCCAATTATGTGCTTGTTCTCTTGATTGTCTACCTTCGTTTTCCTTATTTTAACTGCAAGATATGACTACAAAGAGTCCGGGTACCTGAACAATAATTTTTTATTTTTTTATTGTGCAATTTAAGTCTGTTGTTCTTGTTTTTTTTTTTTTGCTAAGTTCTTCGTGTTTTGAACCTGCTTTGCATGATTAAGAAACGATAATTGGTTTTTTGTAAGTAAATTTTTTTTTTCTTCTATGAAACGATAATTGTCGTCTTCCTGCTGATATAGAATGACTGATACTCAGAATTCTGGTTGGTTCTAGGGACAATTGCAAAGGGTGCAGCTCTCTTACATGATGAAGGGGCCAGAGAAGTTTATGCATGCTGCACTCATGCTGTTTTTAGGTAATATATATTTCGAGTTTGAGAAAAATCTCATACTTCAATTACTATTCGATGCTGCTCTTATATATTGTTTCTAAGATAAGGGTAGCTTGATTGAAGAATATGATCCTGTTTGCATGTCTCTTGTGCTTTAAAATATTCTCCCAACTGATAGACAGCAGGGATGTACCATGTCTGTTGCTGTAAAAGTTCTTATTTTTTCTTCTTTTGTTTTTTCTTTTTTAAAGTTTTTTTTTACTTGTGGTTTCAGAATTTTATAATTACAATATCACAAGTGCTCTTTCATGTGATGGGGTTCTGTTTATCAGTTCCTATACGCTCATTCTGGATCAAACCAGAATGATTGAGTACTCATTTGCATGTAGGTTCTATGTTCTGCTACTCTAGTTTCAGAAGATTGCTTTTTTAGGTCATTCTTTTTACTGGCAAACTAGAATCTGTTTCCTTTATTTGCCTATTTGAATCTAGCCTATAATTAATGTTCTGTGCACTTCCAGGATGTCCCATCCAAATTTCGTAATATTATGTTACTCTTCTTTTTTTAAAAAATTTTTGTTCACAGTATTCTATGTCGGCCATTGTTTTTGTTTATTCACAGCCCTCCTGCTGTTGAGAGGTTGTCAAGTGGGCTGTTTCAAGAAGTCATTGTCACCAATACAATCCCAGCTTTGGAGAAGAACTATATCCCTCAGTTAACTGTCCTTTCAGTTGCAAATCTCTTGGCCGAGACCATCTGGCGTATTCATGACGACTGTTCTGTGAGTAGCATTTTCCAGTGAAGGTGGAAGTTTGAGAAATATGCTTCCCCAGAGAATCCTACCGATGCAAAGGCAGCAGACCCTTTCATGTCCCTCATTAGCTCAAGTCCACTCTCATTTACCGGTCACTTCGTTTTTTCTATACCCAGATCGTTTAGATTTAGCTCCTCTTCAGCTTGACCACCATCATCTATCATTCACCCCCCTTTCCTCAGATCCAAGACATAGCTTAAAGCGGCGCAACGCTACTTTATGCTCTAGTCACAAATGCTTGATGTCAGAGTAGTGGGAATGATTTTCTTTTTCAGTCTCTGGCTTCGTCGCCTCGCACATGCTTGGTCCCCTGCCTACCACTGTATATTGGGTAGGCGTGATGGCATGTATGTAGCCTCATGTTTGATGGATTTTTCAGGGCCTTGGAGGCATGGAACACTTGTTTGATGTTTCACCTGGGTAGGTGAAGGATTGGCTACGGAGAACAGAAACAGGATTGGGAGATTGAATAGTTGGTAGGAAACAGGGTAGTTTGTGCTATTTTTCATATTTAGCATTGTGTTTTTTCCCCCATATTTAGTATGTGAATTCATTTGTTCAGGGAACTCCTTTTTTTCTGTAAATTAAATTTTATATATGGGCCAGAATGACAACTATACAATAATGCATTCGACTAAGATGCATAGTCGAAGCAAATGTTTCAAAAGAGGCATACAATAAGGGTGGTAATCTAGTACCAACCTTCAGCAAAAAGTGGTACAGTATGACCACATTTCAATTACAATTATACTCAGCTGGTACATAGAGATAACGAGTAGCTTGATATTCTAAACACTTCAGGTGCCATCATCGTACGGTGTCGTGCCGACCATTAGGGGTGTTAACGAGCCGAGCTGAATACTAGGTTTTTAAATTCGAATTCGTTTAGCTAAATGAACTGTTTGGCTTGGTTTGTTTAGCTAAATGAACTTTAAAATTGGTTCGAGTTCCGTTCGATAACCTTATAACTTTTAAACGAGCTGAATTGTTCGTGAACAGTTCGGCTCGTTTAACTAAACAAACCTGAATAACTGTTCGAATTCGATTCGTTAGCAAATAATTATCAAACGAATACGAACCAAATTCAAACAGTTCGCGAAATGTTTGGTTTGTTTAACAACCCTACCTACCATAAACTTTGGTAGATTGAACATCAATGTTGTTCTAATATTTGCTCTTTCCAAATTTCAGCAAGCCTGAAACTTAGAAAGCCCCAAATATCTTTGGTATATTGAACATCAGTGTTGTTCTGATATTATGTTTTCATGAACGACAAATTTGTGAACAGTAGACGTAAGTTTTATTTTGATTTCAGATTTATTCTTCTTATTCTTTAGCTCAATCATTGAACTTATTCTCATCAGTATCATACTATACTTTAGCTTAAAAAACATCATTTATCACCTAGCTCTATTAAGTATCTTGATGTTCAAGATATGTAGGTTTAATAGAATGAAAAAAGAAGCTTTAACCGAATTTACTGAACAGAATCTACTGAATCAACTTCAAGATACATAGACTAGTAAGACGTTACAATAATACGTACGTAAATGAGTTACGTAAGTTTAAGAAGATGCAAAAGGAAGAACTAGACGAGAAAGAAAGTTTTAACCGAATTCCAGCAAGTGTCCTACCTTCAGGTTTGTGTCGAGTTTCCTACCTTCAGCTTCGTGGCGAGTTACATACCTCTTTGCTTGTTCCAAGAAACATAAACTTATATATCTTGATGTTGATTTAGTAAAAGAATAGTATCTGAACGGTTGTGCGATACATTTGCATATGTGTACGTGTGTCTAAATCAGCGTACCCTTCCAGCAACGGTAGGAACTTCGCAACTGCAGGAAAAAAGTAAGAACCAGCCAAAGAATGGTTGAAATGAAAATGGCGGAAAGGGAAGCAAATGCAAAAGTTTACGAAAAGCACAACGGCTAAATGAACGGCACGATTTCTTTCGTCCACTCAGTCCTATAGAATGGAGCTCGTCTAATAGCTCGAAGGTAGTATGGTGGAATGGAGATATACCTTCCGACAAACAATTCATACCATACGGTATTGGAGAAATGAAGTGGTGCATGGTAATAGTCGATTGCCGCTGCCCATTTTCAGATAGGACAGTAGTTTTTTTGAGGATGTACATATTTGTTTATGTTGCAATAACAAGGATCTATTTCTTCAAAAAAAAAAAAAAAAAAAAAAAGGGAATGGTTGAGTTGCCTTTGAGTTTGTTGGTTAATTTCCTTACATGAATAGGATAAGGGAGTCTCCTAGTTTGTAGGAGTTTTTGTTTTGGTATGTTTCCTTTTAAGTGTTATTGGTTTTCCTATTAGGTTAAGGTTTTGTCTAGGCTAGTTGAGTCTATTTAAAGGGGTCGGCCGAACCGTTGTAGCGGCGGCGAGTGGTAGTTCTGTTTTGAGTTATTTTCCGAACGTTAATAAAAGTGTGTTGTGCTTTTTACGCGTTGTGTTCTTGAATCCGTTTCTACTTCAATTGGTATCAAAGCAATTGTTGTTACTTCAATTGGTATCAGAGCGGGTGTTATTATTTCAATTGGTATCAGAGCCAAGGTTGTTGCAGAGGTTGTTCGAAGAAGGAGGAGCCACCGTGGAGGGTTGCCGTGAGGAGGTTGATCCCGTGAGGAGGTTGCCGTGTTCTTCGTATAAACAAGGGCCGGATTCTGTCCGACGAGTAATCAAAAAAAAAAGGGATTTCGCCGAAAAAGGCCAAAGGAATCGGCCAGAAGAAGCTGCTGGAGATTTTCAAAATTGAAGGCCTTGAGTTTCGGCCTTTGCAAAAATCGCAGGGTAGCGAAATTTTGGCCGAAGGTTTTTCGGCCAGCAGTGGTCAAACAGGGGTTTGATCAACGAGTTCTTGGAAAGATCCAACCACATTGAGTGAAGTCGGTGAAAGTAGCGCAAGGCCCGTGAGCACCGCGAGTCAAACGCGTGGAAGGGAGGTAAGTTCCGCAACCGTTCAATGTCCGATGTTATCTCCAACCAATTATGCCGTGTGGGCTATGCGCATGAAGGTTGTTCTTAGGGTTCACAAAGTTTGGGATACGATTGATCCAGGTTCGGATGATGCTGAAAAGAATGACATAGCGATTGCCCTCTTGTTTCAAGCGATCCCCGAAAACTTAATCTTGCAAGTGGGTAATCAAGAAACCTCAAAAGCGATTTGGGATACCATCAAGACACGCTATCTTGGGGCGGATAGAGTTCGAGAGGCGCGTCTCCAAACCCTAGCCGCCGAGTTTGATAGACTCAAGATGGGAGAAGCTGATTCTATCGATGTGTTTGCCGGAAAGTTGTCCGAAATTTCGGCAAAGTCGGCCTCCCTTGGGCAGCCCCTAGATGACTCCAAGATGGTCAAGAAATTCCTTAATGGTTTACCGAGATCGAAGTACATACACATTGTTGCGTCACTAGAACAAGTGTTGGATTTGAACAAGATCGATTTCGAAGATGTTGTTGGTCGCTTGAAAGCGTACGAAGAACGAATTAACGAAGAAAGTTTCAATACTACATCAGACAGTACTTTGTTATATTCATTTTCTTCCGATCAACAAAATAAGGGATTTTCGGATCAGAGGGACAGAGGCCGCGACTCACGTGGAAAAGGCCGAGGCCGAGGCCGAGAGACGAGGAGGGATCGCTCGAAGTTAATATGTTTTAGTTGCGACAAGTCTGGACACTTTGCAAGCAAGTGTCCCGAGAAATTAATATGTTTTCGTTGCGACAAACCCGGACACATTGCAAGCAAGTGTCCCGAGAGAAAAACGAAAACGGATGAGGCATTTATCGCTGATGAGCATGATGTAGATGAAACGGTGTTTGTCCACGAAGGTGTTGGTTACGTACCTCAAGAAGTGTGCTTGAATGAAAGGAGCCTGATGCCGAGTAAATTGACTTCTGAGCCTATGGAAGATCATATATGGTATCTGGATAACGGTACGAGCAATCATATGTCGAGAAATAAATCTTACTTCTCCAAGTTGAATGAAAATGTGAAAGGCAAAGTAAGATTTGGAGATGGATCTTGCGTTGAAATTAAAGGTAAAGGAACGGTACTTCTTCAAGGCAAGACAGGGGAACAAAAGCTGCTTACCGAGGTCTATTATATACCAGAGTTGAGGAGCAACATACTTAGGCTCGGACAAGCCACAGAGGGTGGTTGTGAGGTGAGATTAAAGGGTGAGCACTTGATGATGTATGATAGAGGCGGCCGTTTATTGATGAAGGTTGAAAGGAGTCCGAATCGGTTGTACAAGATTTGTATAAAGCCGGGTGTTCCGATATGTATTCAAGCCGAGAAGAGAGCAAAGAAGCTAGAAGACGATCTGGGTTTAGCAAAGGGCGAAATTTTGCGGTTAAGAAGCCAAACAAGCTCATCGAAAAGGACCCTGAATGATAAGCAACAGGAAGCTGTTGAAGTAAGAGCTACCAAATCTGCTGTAGCTCGACAGAATTTGGAGATGAGGGAACTTAATGGGAAGGCTATGAAAATCGAAATGGAGCATCGTGATGCAAAAGATGTACGAGACAGGGACTGGTCCCATGAGAGGGAAAGAGAGCGTCCTCGAGACCGTGACTCTGGCATAGGGGATGTGAGTCAAGAAAGGAACCAAAGTCCATATACAAGGTATAATCGTTCTCACTCAAGTTCTCATATGTCGGATGACTGGACAAGATCAAAGTCACCTCGAAGTCGAAGGAGTGGCGACGAGCAAAGAGCGGAGATCTTGACGAAGCCGTTGGCGCGGACGAAGTTCAAGGAGATGCGAAGCTTGCTTGGCGTGGAAGACCTTCCGAGGGTATATTCGGAAATTAAGGGGGAGAATGTTGGTTAATTTCCTTACATGAATAGGATAAGGGAGTCTCCTAGTTTGTAGGAGTTTTTGTTTTGGTATGTTTCCTTTTAAGTGTTATTGGTTTTCCTATTAGGTTAAGGTTTTGTCTAGGCTAGTTGAGTCTATTTAAAGGGGTCGGCCGAACCGTTGTAGCGGCGGCGAGTGGTAGTTCGGTTTTGAGTTATTTTCCGAACGTTAATAAAAGTGTGTTGTGCTTTTTACGCGTTGTGTTCTTGAATCCGTTTCTACTTCAATTGGTATCAGAGCAATTGTTGTTACTTCAGAGTTTAGCAAATCTGCGGCTGTGATCAAGTTTAAATATCACATTTTGGTAAAGTGATTAGTGATATATTTAAGGATCATCGCTGTCTTTTCTCTTTAAAAAATTCCTCGATGCAGCAACAACACATATCCAATATATCTCAATGACATCAAAAACTATCGATAGGATATAGGGAGAATGAGAGACAGATAAACAACTATCGCTATGATATGAGGAAGGTCCAAAGGTATAGGGATAGTGAGATGCAGAAAAACAATACTTTTATTTCAAAAAATATAGTTGGATTCCAATGAGACCAGGTGAAAATTCATCCATGCAAATTTATCTAAAAGCGTAAATTAGATTTAGCAAACGAAATTATCGGATGTATCGTAAAGAACACATTCGCAATGCTGATACTTTAACAAAGACAGAAATTATGTATTAATAGTTTTATTTGTTCAAAATCCAAATTTCAGACCGATCACATATTGTTTAAAAGGAAAAGTGAATATTGAGACGGTTACAACAACAATAATCATACCCAGTATATTCCAACGACAACAAAAGTTATCGAAACGGTTACAACAATAACAATCATGCCCAATATATTCCAACGACAACGAAAGCTATTGTTAGGATGTAAAAAAGATGAAAGACAGACAAATCATACCCTCATTATTGAGTAATATTGATGAATATTGAGACGGTTAATGATACTAATTTATACTGGACCATTCAGTATAATATTTATCTATGTCATTCAAATATTTGGAAGGAAGAAACTTAATGTTTTTCTTTATAAAAAGAAAAAATCGAGACAACGACTTCTGTTTTTGAAAAAGATCATGGTTCGTCATTGGTTCCTCTCACAATGTAGCGAGTCTTATATTTTTTAAACTATTGTGGTTATTATTTTTAAAAAAATTTATTAATTAATCAATATCATTGTGAAGTAGAACAACAACATTATCACTTTGCCTTATATACTCCCCCTATGGCGGAGAATAGGGGTTCGGATCATATCCATGTGTTAAAAACACACAGAGATTATTTCTCGATGACCATAATGATGCGTCAAGTTATGTCGATCAACTGATACTTCATAATACAAGAAGCGCAGCTAATTTAGTGAGTCATTTTGCTTTACTCTATTATATTCCAAATGCAAGAAATGGTGTGTCTTTGACTCCATTAAAAATAGAAAGAGTGTAAAGTAGAAGAATTATGTAAATAATAGTTTAAAGGTTTTATAGAAACTTTGATTATTAATATAATATAATTCTTCTTTTTGAAATAGATAATACTTTCTTTTGAACAAACTAAAACAATATTTTTAGTGCAAAGAGAATAGTATGTTTTAGAATTACATGTCTTTGTTATAAGAGTGGATTTTTTCGGTAAGGTTTAGAAGAATATTTTTGTTTTTTAATTGTCGGTGAAGTTTTTTTGCTCTTGTTTTTTTTCGGTAACGTGGGTCAACCGAAAATCTTTCTCCTTCTACACTTTAAATATTATTAAATTAAAAAAATTACTATATCATAACACATGATTCATGATTATTAAATCTTATTTTCCCTTAAACCATATTTTTTCTACTTTTCTATTGATTAGTGTTCAAGATCTACATGTTGAGCAATTATGGACTCGTATAAAATTGTGTTAGATAAATCCGAATAACAAGTTAATAGCAGTCACACTTCTTTATCATATAGGAGTCTACAAGATATAAAAATATGCAAAATATTATGAAATTGCTATGGTTTCAATCAATATTACCGGAAGAAATTAGTCGGCTGTTTTTCCTGCTCTCATTTTCAAGAATATCAATCAAATCGGTCGCCACGCAGCCTCTTCAAACCCTATTTTCGAGGTTCTCATTTTCTTTTTTTCCTGTCAATTTTGGTGCTATTATCATTTGCATTATTGCTTAAAGTTTCAAAAAAGACATTGCATTGACTTTCATCATACAAAATAGAAGATTTCATACACGAAAAGTGAGCTTCTGGCAATATTTCTTGTTCTTATCATCGTGACTTCATGCAGCCACATGCACTTAATGCAATCTAAGCATTTGCATCATTGTTTATCATTATACTTTTGGATATGTTAGACGAGCTCGTAATTCTCAATTTGTTTTAGCAAATTTATCTTCAGACAGTTGGGGAGGCGGTCTTTACATGTTGTTGCTTTGTGACTTTGAAGTGATAGGTTCGACGAGCTTGTAATTCTAAATTTGTTTTAGCAAATTTATCTTCAGCCAGTTGGGGAAGGTGGGCTTTGAGGCAACTTGTAAAGATTAGAGGTGATTGATTCGAGCCACAAAAACAGCCTTTTGCATAAAGTGTAGAGTAAGGTTGTTTACATCACATCGGAAGCGATCCGACTTTTCTCCAGACCCTACACAAACGTATGAGACCGGAAATGTTCTTTTTTTATCTTCAGGCAATTGGGGGTATTGATCCCGCGCCACCACATTGTCTCGGCCATTCTGGCTAAAAGAGTGTTCCCGATGCACTATGCTCTCGCGTTTATGCAGAGTCCGGAGAAAGATCGGATCGCTTCGCGATTTGATTTATGTAATCTTACCCGACTTCCATAACTTAAATCCGTGACCTTAAGGTCATAAAACATCGACATTACAAGTTGATTCTCCCATTCTGGCTGATGTTGCTTAATTGTATTACTTCTTTTGGTGTTCTACAAATAAATAAATAAATAAATTCGCCTCCGCAACAAGTTATTTGACATTTATTCAAATAAACATGTCTGATTATGTCTGTCTTTTCTTAGCAGCATGATTTACATTGACAAGAAGGTCCCTGGCAACACGATGAATGTAGCGATTATTCTACTGGAGATTTCCATGCTTTGCCTGGGAGTAGGAGGGCAAACATGTAACATCGTGGTGTCAAAGGATAATTCGGGGAATTTCACGACTATTTCTGAGGCAATCAATGCTGTCCCTAACAACAATCCACAAGGATGTGTCATCAAAGTTAAAGATGGGATTTATGAAGAATATGTTACAATCCCACGAACAAAGATTAATGTTCATTTGGTGGGAGAAGGGATGAACAAAACCATTTTATCAGGGAACAGGAGCCAAGCTAGTGGATATGGAACCGATACTAGTGGCACGCTAAGTAAGTTTAATTTCAATCCTTTGTTTTCTTTTCTTACATATAGAGGGCGGGTCTTGCGGCAATGCTGTTTTGCGACTTTTAGGTTATGGATTCGAGCTGTGGAAATAGTCTCTGGCTCAAAGTGTAGGGTAACGTCACGTACATCAGATCGTGAAATGATCCGTCTCATTTTCAGACTCTACACAAACGCAGGAGCTTATTGCACTGGGAACGCTTTTTCTTTTCTTACGAAAGCCTTTATTTATTTTTTTTGGGGTTTTTTTTGGGGGAGGGAGTGGTTTAGTATTGCAGGAACGTACCAAATCGGTTTTAGGTTTAATCCCAACTAATAAAGGTCTCTGCCACCCCCGGTCTCATAGGGTGTGTAGAGATGTAAATTAGGTTCCTAAGGCCCACTAGAAATTTTTGTCATAGCACAAAAAACACCACAAGGAGCCCATTGACGCCGAAGTAACAACCAACGAGTTGGTATGTCAGCCTATGAGGTCATTTTCTACAGGCCAATAGTGCTCTCATTATGCAACTAGTCTGGAAGGGTTCAAACATAATGCAAGGTTTGAATCTCTGACGTTCCTTTCGATACCCATATCTAGAACCATTAGGAAATGTCTAGAGCCCGATCTAGTTTTAGGTATTCTACGCAGACTCGGTTTTTACCGTTTAGATAACTTTATGTGGTCTGTAGGGTCACCTTTAAATTCCTCACAGTATTTTGTCTTATGTTTCTTACAAATACCATTTCATAGATATCATATTTCTGATTATCATGAACTAATTATCATTTTATCATGATGAAATATAGTTACTATATGATGGGAATGATTATTTCTATAACTACGCATGAATCATATCAGTATTTGAATATGATAATTATGAAATAAGTATATAATGATTAAAAAATGAAATAATTATCATAATCATCATAACAAAATTAGTTAGTTCAACGAAAAATATTCAGGTTTATTGTTAATGATATCAAAAAGAACTATCTAACATCTACTAAACCCGAGAAAGACTGCGATTGGAATAATGTGAATAACAAATCGAAATCTTAGTTATTTCAGATTTGAGTGTAACAATTCGAATACTTATCCAGCTATTGTAACACAAATATATAATCTATCTTATAGTCTCTTACCCTTCCTCAGACCATAGCGATAGCTTTTGATGTTGTCAGGATATATTGGTTATGTAGTGTTGTGGTGGTTGTAAGATTGAATATTCCTTCAAGCTATTTTATATCTTTTTTATGTAAAGTAACTATGTTTCTAGGTTAAGAAAATAGCGTGTGGAGTCCTTTTCCGTCTTCTTTCTAAGCTTTAAAATTATTTCGTAATTTTCAATAGTTAATTTTCTCTCTGTTTTTTTTTTGGGTATATTATTTTAGAAAACCTTTTTGTCTTTATTGAATCCCACTTTAGATAATTACAGCTTTTTTTCATTCATTCTTTTCAGCCAAGTCACTATTATTAGAGCATTTGTCATAGCAATTTCCCAAAAATCTGTAGCCTATATGCACGTGAGAGAAAATAAAGTTAAGAATTATTGAACAAACAACAAAATATACCCCTTCCCATGTTACCAGATTGGTTAGTCAATATATTATCGTATCACTAAATTTTAAATTTAGTTAGTGATCAAACAATAGATGATATAATAATAGGCGATTTTTAACTTTGGAATATGATGGATAAAATAAAATGACTCATTAAATTGGTTATTCTTCTTATATTGTGAAATAGCAGTTGATCGACGTAGCTTGACCCATCATTATGGGTCATCGTGAAACAATCTTGGGTATGGTAACGTACATCTGACCCCTCATACCAAACACATGGGTATGGTTGCGTACATGATGGCCCCTATATCTCGTCATAGGCGGAAGCCTTTTAAGACAATATGTAATGTTGTTGTTGTAGTATCATTGTAAAATATTAATTATTTTTTATCTGATTGATTAATAAATATCTAATAATTATTCATTAATCACTATAAAGCTAACAATAAGTCAAAATGCTAATTTTTCTCGCTTGTCAGCTGTCAGGGGGCAAGGTTTCACTGCAATTGGTATGACGATCCAAAATGTGGCGGATCCAATTGTGGATCAGGCTGCTGCTTTGGTTACTCAAGCCGACCACTTAACTTTCTACAGATGCCAATTTCTTGGATATCAAGACACTGTCTACACCAAATCAGGCACCCATTTCTTCAGAGATTGTGTGATCAAAGGCACAATCGATTTCATCTGTGGTGATTCTACTGCTGTCTTACAAAACTGCAAGATTTCTGTACGTAAACCTTCGCCACACCATTACAATACTATCACTGCTCAACAACGGTCCAAAAATAGCAGTAATACTGGGACAGTTATTCATAACTGTTCTATTGTATCTGAACCGGATTTTAATATTTCGACCACCAGAACCTATTTGGGTCGCCCGTGGGGTGAATTCTCTAGAACAGTAGTGATGCAGTCGTTTTTGGGCAGTTTGATTCACCCGCAAGGATGGACTGTGTGGAGTTCTATCAATGAAAAGGTTTATTATGCCGAGTTTAATAACACCGGACCAGGTTCGAGTTACACAGGATCTGGAGCGGAGTCGAATACGACAAAAAGAGTGCCATGGTCGAGGGTGATTCAAGCTCAAGAGGCGGAGATGTTTACTGTTCAGAACTTCATCAAAGGAGACACATGGATTCCCAAAAATGTACCATATACTCCAGGGCTGATATAGGATTGGAGTGATAGCGTGTAGCATTTTTATTTTATTTTATTTTATTGTACTTAAGGCACTATTAGGATGGAGAGTCATAATTATGAAAGTGTAAGTGTTGAGATTTGTACATGAGATATATATCTTTTCCATTTCCATATTTTTAGTATTTACGTAAATCTTTGGTCAGGTCACCTAGTAGTTTTATACGGAAATATACCTTTTCATTGGGTGAGCAATTGTGTATTTATACTGACTGTGGACTTCTTTGGTGCTAAACCTGTTGCTTTGCCTTGAGAATCTAACCATCAGTTAGCCCTTTACGCTAGTGATTTCTTACATGATCCTAGTGCTTATCATCGTCTCTTGGACAGCTTTATTTGTTTGACTATTACTCGACCTGAATTGTCTTATTGGGTCTAGGGGTGTCAAGCAGGTTGTGTCTCGTGTTTCGTATTTTTCGGATAGTATTAGATCCATAACTTATTTGTTTCGTGTGTATGGAAATAGATATCCAAACATGTACATGTCATGTTTCGTGTCGTGTATCGGGTATACACACGAACTTGACAAGTATAAATATTTCAGGTCGTGTACGGACCATTTCATGTATTTTTTAGGTATTTTCAGGTTGTTTCATGTATTGATACGACTGGGAGTGATTGACACTATTGCTATGACAAGAATACTCACCAGATACCAGTTGCAAGTCAACAGGATGATGAGTTATGGCTTATGGGGGGTAGTGGCGGCAGAGGTCACATCAATTGCAACATTTGCATTTTGCATAGGGGACCGGGATAGGAGAATGGAAGAACTAAGAAGGAAGGGGGCGGCGGGGCACCAAGGGAGGAAATAGAGAACAGAATGGGAGAGATTAAGTTAGGTTTTTACCATTTAGGTATGAGCTTTTTTTTTACTTTATTAATTTATAATTTATATTTAAAATATATTTTTAAAAAATTGGGACGAGTATAAATAGGTAACCCACGGGTATACGTGAGCGGGTAACTTTCAGGTATTATCCGATTTGTATACGAAACCCGCCAAGACCATACCCATACCCGCGAAAAGTGTATCAAATTCGAGTCGTATTTTTTTGCCGTATTTGAGATTGCCACCCCTAATTGAGTCCATATTGTGGCTCAATTCATGTAGTCTGTTCGGCTTGATTATTGGCACTCTGCATTTCGCGTTGACAAATACTTGAAAGGCAATCCGGGCACGGATGAGATCCTAGGAGACTAAAAATGAGGCCTCCAATCACGAGTCGCTACGTGTACATAATCAGTTTTTTTAAAAACAAATTGCAGCACTTCTTTTCTTTTGCATAAAAGGCGACGCGTGATTGGAGGCTTCACTTTAACCTCATTTTTAGCCTCTTAGGATCTCATCCGATCCGGACAGGGTCCTTATTGCGTGTTCGATGTGACTTGCGTCTCTATGTCCTATCACTCCTTCTTTGGCAGCTTTTTTTTTGTGTCTCTACAGGTTCCTCTCTTATTTTATAGAAAACAAAGAAACAACATATTGTTTCTTGCTCTTCCACATAGACTGAAGGCCGTGCTCTGGCACATATTACTTGTGATCGCTTAAACAGCTCAAGTGTCTTCTACTGTTCTTCCGTGTTACTCATTGTATACATGTTGACGTTTATTCAGATAGTCAGTCTGTGTTTCATTTGGCGAACAATCCTGTGTTTTATGAACACTCGAATCATATTAGAGTTGACTGTCATTTTATTCGTGATGCTATTCACTCTGACCTTATTCGATCCTCTTTTATCTCTTGTTCGGTTCAGCTGACGGATCTCTTCACCAAGGCCTTAGGCAAACACGAGTTCCAGTTTGTTTTGTCCGAGTTGTGATTGTCTAATTTACACACTGTAACTTGAAAAGGATGTTCAGATTTGGATAGCTTGTATATATTTCTTTGCCATTTCTATACATATCTGAATTACATATCCGATTAGATTTCTAGTCTTAATGTAAATTCTTTAGTTAGGTTACCTTGTAGATTTGTATTGTGATGAAGCCGGATCTCCACCAAGGGTCAAGATGATCTCGATTTAACTTCGTCAGTTAACACAAAAAGTCTGTCAACTGGAATTGATAATATGTAGCTGGAATAGCGCCAAATATCCTGTACAATGTAGCACAGGTCAGAGGTCCCGAGGGGTTGGCCCCGGGAAAAACCCTCCAACGCTCAAGTCAGTTTGAGTCATATTTCAATGAGATTATGATGTAAAGGGATAAGTTGAGAATCTCTCACAGTGTTTGCCGAAGAGCAAGGGGTATGTGTATGTTGTTCAGTCTCTTTTTTTCCTCCCTTCTTTGTATGGATCTCCTTACCTTTATAGATTTCTTTCTCACCCCAAAAACTCTGGGGATAGCTTGGGGAAGAAGCTTCGTTTAGGGCAGAGAGCCTAGGACGTCGTAGGTTTGCTGATGTGATCAGTAGTCCGGCTGATGTGACTTAGTAGGTCGACCGTTGTGACCTTGGCGTGTTCAGGAAGGCTGAATTGCTGTAGTCGATTCATTGGAGAAGTATACTTCGTTTGAGGGTCCCACGAAGTATTGTCGTATTGGGTTCATTTTGCTGTGGTACACAACCGCCTTCTGCTGAAGTGCATGAGCTGCTGTGGTACACAACTGAGCCCTGCCGAAGTGCGTGACTTGGCCTTACCAAAATGCATGGCTAAGCATTGCCCAAGTGTAGTCCGACGTGCAGCATATACTACAGTTAATGCCGAGGTGCAAACCTTATTAGATTCCTTGATGTCGTATGGGCGTCATGTTACCCTACTGTGCTGCTGAGGCCGGACAGCCGTTCTTAGGCACCAAGCCACTGAACTGCAGTGCTTCAATATACTGGGCTTTTTAAACTGGTGACTGTTATTGACTAGCTGACGATCCGGGTATGATTTATCATTTGCCCCCAGATTTTGTGTGGCTGAGCTGGACTGCGAAGGCATACAAATCTTGTCTTTATGTCGTGGCCGATCCTTTAATCACACGTTTATCTTTTCTTGCCTGCTCTCCACGCAAATGATGGTTCCGATGCTCCATTATTGCTTCTTTGTCGATTACGTTTCCCGAGGGGGGGAGATACGTGAATCTCCGCCCCTTCGAATTTCAAATTTAAAACGAAAAGGTGCCTTTTCTTTCTCCCTCCGCCTATAAATAGAGATGCTTTTACCCCCTCCTTCTTCATCCTTCGCTTGAATTCCTCATCTTTGATGTTTATGTCGGCGTCTCCTACCTTTCTTCCTTTCAATCCGGTCCTTCTCCTCCATGTATGAATTTTCGAAATATGTCTGCCCTTTTATGTCTCAAGAATCTGGAAAATACCTATGAGATTCAGTCCTTTCCTAAAGAATTTGATTCTGATGGGAACAATCTTTCTTCACAGAGATTGTTCCTTTCCTGTAACCCTTTTTCAGTTATCGTCGTGTCTTTTGTTTTAGCGCCTCTGTTATTTCATGACGAGGATTCTCCTTTGACATATCCCTCTCCAGCGAAGGTTCTGCTTCGCTGTTTTGTAATCGCACAAACTTCTTTTCTTCCAGTGAAGCAAGAAACAATTGCGATTACATTCTTCGCAGGCCATTTTCAAGGTATGGTAGCGGCGTAGCAAGAGCGGCAACAATGCCGCAAAACTTTTCCTCTGCCATATAACCATAGAGGGGACGATTGCCAAGAAGTCTACCTGGTTCTGGATAAGGATCTTTCGCTGCTTTTCATAGTCTAAGTCCGAGGCTGTATCTAGATTACCGAGTTTTTGAATTTATAGGAGAAGATTTCGTAGTCGAACAGGATTTTCCCTTGTAAACAGCTTGTAGTTGTAATAGATTACATATTCAATAAAAGTCTGTTTTTTGCCTTCTGATTTGTTCTGGCTAATATTTTGAGGCTTAATCTTGCTTTCCATTTGCCCTGTGTTTATAGTTTGTAAGCTTTTGGCCTTCAGTCTGACTTGCTCTGTTTGGAAGTATTTGGCTTGGCTTGCTCAGTTTGCAAGTATTTATCTTTGGCCATAGGTGTATCTCTCAAGTTTCTGCTTTCACGCTTGGTTTCTCAGTTTGGCTGAGTTGAAATGTTGGCAAAACTTATGCCAAACTTTTTGATTTTTCCAAGGTGGGCATGTAGGGAACTTGTTTTGTTCCGCTGAGTCCTGCTCAGCCACCTAGACCTGCTGGGGAAGAAATGCAGGGAACTTGTTTTGTTCCGCTGAGTCCTGCTCAGCCACCCAGACCTGCTGGGGAAGAAATGTAGGGAACTTGTTTTGTTCCGCTGAGTCCTGATCAACCACCCAGACCTGCTGGGGAAGAAATGTAGGGAACTTGTTTTGTTCTGCTGAGTCCTGCTCAGCCATCCAGACCTGCCGGGGAAGAAATGTAGGGAACTTGTTTTGTTCCGCTGAGTCCTGCTCAGCCACCCAGACCTGCCGGTGAAGAAATGTAGGGAATTTGTTTTGTTCCGCTGAGTCCTGCTCAGCCACCCAGACCTGCTGGGGAAGAAATGTAGGGAACTTGTTTTGTTCCGCTGAGTCCTGCTTAGCCACCCAGACCTGCTGGGGAAGAAATGTAGGGAACTTGTTTTGTTCCGCTGACTCCTGCTCAGCCACCCAGACCTGCTGGGGAAGAAATGTAGGGAACTTGTTTTGTTCCGCTGAGTCCTGCTCAGCCACCCAGACCTGCTGGGAAAGAAATGTAGGGAACTTGTTTTGTTCCGCTGAGTCCTGCTTAGCCACCCAGACGTGCTGGGGAAGAAATGTAGGAACTTGTTTTGTTCCGCTGAGTCCTGCTCAGCCACACAGACATGCTGGGGAAGAAATGTAGGGAACTTGTTTTGTTCCGCTGAGTCCTGCTCAGCCACCCAGACCTGCTGGGGGAAATGTAGGGAACTTGTTTTGTTCCGCTGAGTCCTGCTCATCCACCCAGACCTGCTGGGGAAGAAATGTAGGGAACTTGTTTTGTTCCGCTGAGTCCTGCTCAGCCACCCAAACCTGCTGGGGAAGAAATGTAGGGAACTTGTTTTGTTCCGCTGAGTCCTGCTCAGCCACCCAGACGTGCTGGGGAAGAAATGTAGGGAACTTGTTTTGTTCTGCTGAGTCCTGCTCAGCCACCCAGACCTGCTGGGGAAGAAATGTAGGGAACTTGTTTTGTTCCGCTGAGTCCTGCTCAGCCACCCAGACCTGCTGGGGAAGAAATGTAGGGAACTTGTTTTGTTCCGCTGAGTCCTGCTCAGCCATCCAGACCTGCCGGGGAAGAAATGTAGGGAACTTGTTTTGTTCCGCTGAGTCCTGCTCAGCCACCCAGACCTGCCGGTGAAGAAATGTAGGGAACTTGTTTTGTTCCGCTGAGTCCTGCTCAGCCACCCAGATCTGCTGGGGAATAAATGTAGGGAACTTGTTTTGTTCCGCTGAGTCCTGCTCAGCCACCCAGACCTGCTGGGGAAGAAATGTAGGGAACTTGTTTTGTTCCGCTGAGTCCTGCTCAACCACCTAGACGTGCTGGGGAAGAAATGTAGGGAACTTGTTTTGTTCTGCTGAGTCCTGCTCAGCCACCCAAACCTGCTGGGAAAGAATATCGGGAAACCTGTCCCATCCTGCTGAGACCTGCTCAGCCTTCCAGACCTGCTGGGTAAGAATATCGGGAAACCTGTCCCATCCTGCTGAGACCTGCTCAGCCTTCCAGACCTGCTGGGTAAGAATATCGGGAAACCTGTCCCATCCTGCTGAGACCTGCTCAACCTTCCAGACCTGCTGGGTAAGAATATCGGGAAACCTGTCCCATCCTGCTGAGACCTGCTCAGCCTTCCAGACCTGTTGGGTAAGAATATCGGGAAACCTGTCCCATCCTGCTGAGACCTGCTCAGCCTTCCAGACCTGCTGGGTATGCCCCCACTTCTATCGTGGGTGATTGACATCCATGAATTTATGCACCATACGATGACTAAAAGGGGCCCAATTAGATATAAGAGGTTGATCCTCTGATAATATAGGATCGGGAAATTCCGGATGAAGAAAAATCAGACCGTGATTCAAAACAGTCATCAGATCAGCCTTATATGCTCAGAAGTCCGGGTTCCTCTCTCATCGAAATCTGAATCGGTGTCTCCTAGATAATCCTGGTGATATCCGGGTTTACAACCCCCCACCGGAGGGGGCCTTCCAAAGTCTAGCCTGTTGTGAAGCCTAGACCTGGGATTATAGAAGCGTTGTAGGTGACCCAGCTCAATAAGGTGTTCAATTTCCTGCCCAAGCTGTCTACAATCTTCCGTATCATGCCCAATATCGTGATGATAGAGGCAGTACAGTTGATGGTTTCTCTTACGGATTGGCCCGACGAGGGGCGGGGATTCTTTTGCCAGGGATTTTTTCCTCATATAAGAAAGGATATAAGCCTTAGAGGCCAGCAGAGAATTCCTTTCCTCTCCTCGGCTCCCCAGCCGAATCCTAACAGAGCACCTTTCCTGCAACGGTGCTTTACCCTTGTTTCCCGCTTTCCTGCCATGTTTGTAAGGCAGGGAAACTTTTTGATTATCTCTAGAGGTTTGGTGGCTAGGCTTTTGTTCTGGCCACTTCCTTTTGGGCATAGGCCTTTCCTCACGCCTGGAACAATAACCAGGCCGAGTAGGAGAATACTCCATGTGTTCTAGTGGATGGGAGTTATCGAAACGGGGTCTGCTGGACTTTTCTGCAGGCGCTTTCCCCTTCATCTCCCTCACTACTGCTTGAAAAACCTTCGGGTTTTGAGTCACATAGCGAATGGCTCGTATGTGCTCTTCATATGTGAAAGCCAAGGAAGTTGAAGATTCCCCCGGCTCCGTTGAATATTGATCAGTTTGTTGTTGAGAAGATTTTTGACTCCTTCCAGATGTCATGGGTTGCTCGGTCCCTTGACTATCTCTGTTACTCATTTTTCTCTCGATAGCTTCCCAAGATGATTGGAGAGATTCCTTAATAATTGCTAGAGAAGCTTTGAGGGGCCGTTTTCTGGGTTAAGGGACTCAGACCCTCCTTTTAGCGCCAAATGATGAAGCCGGATCTCCACCAAGGGTCAAGATGACCTCGATTTAACTTCGTCAGTTAACATAAAAAGTCTGTCAACTGGAATTGATAATATGTAGCTGGAATAGCGCCAAATATCCTGCACAATGTAGCACAGGTCAGAGGTCCCGAGGGGTTGGCCCCGGAAAAAACCCTCCGACGCTCAAGTCAGTTTGGGTCATATTTCAATGAGATTATGATGTAAAGGGATAAGTTGAGAATCTCTCACAGTGTTTGCCGAAGAGCAAGAGGTATGTGTATGTTGTTCAGTCTCTTTTTTTCCTCCCTTCTTTGTATGGATCTCCTTACCTTTATAGATTTCTTTCTCACCCCAAAAACTCTGGGGATAGCTTGGGGAAAAAGCTTCGTTTAGGGCAGAGAGCCTAGGATGTCATAGTTCTGCTGATGTGATCAGTAGTCCGGCTGATGTGACTTAGTAGGTCGACCGTTGTGACCTTGGCGTGTTCAGGAAGGCTGAATTGCTGTAGTCGATTCATTGGAGAAGTATACTTCATTTGAGGATCCCACGAAGTATTGTCGTATTGGGTTCATTTTGCTGTGGTACACAGCCGCCTTCTGCTGAAGTGCATGAGCTGCTGTGGTACACAACTGAGCCCTGCCGAAGTGCGTGACTTGGCCTTACCAAAATGCATTTCTAAGCATTGCCCAAGTGTAGTCCGACGTGCAGCATATACTACAGTTAATGCCGAGGTGCAAACCTTATTAGATTCCTTGATGTCGTATAGGCGTCATGTTACCCTACTGTGCTGCTGAGGCCGGACAGCCGTTCTTAGGCACCAAGCCGCTGAACCGCAGTGCTTCAATATACTGGGCTTTTTAAACTGGTGACTGTTACTGACTAGCTGACTATCTGAGTATGGTTTATCATATTGCAATGTCCCTTTTCATTTGGTGAGCAACTGTGTATCTATACCTTTGTCTGTGCAATGAGAAATAGAACGAATTTTTCCCTCTTATTGTGTTTCTACATGTTTCTAAGTATAAGAAAGATATTTAACCCTCATATACATACACTTGAATGGCTATATTATGATCACCTTTTTTGTTTATAATTTAATTATAAGCTTTTAGAGCTTGGAGGGCACATCATTTCATTTGATATAATGCAAAATTTTCCGTTCATGATATTGTTATCGATCATTCATTTTCACCTGAATGTACCCGAGCCCGAGCCGGCTGGTCGGACGGGCGGCGCATGCGTTCGCGGGCTCGTGGGTCGGGCCGGTTCCTATCTTTTTGGAGAAAATTTCTTTGGGTTTTAGATTAATTATTTTTTGTAAATAGTTAAAGGCTAACAAGCCTAACTGCGCAGCGGCCCAACGGATAACGGTCGGTCCATTATCGTCATCAGGTCTTCCCTTATGCGATAAGATCAAACTATTTTGAACTAACGGTGTAGGGTTGTCAGCATTGATCCAACGACTGTAATTAAATCTAACCAAACTGCCCAACCGAATGTGGTTCTCATCCAACGCTCTATGATTAATCCTGTAGTTTGGTTTTCATCTGACGACTATGATTTAAACCATCCAAAAACCACCTAACAAATGCTGTTTTGATTTTCATCCAATGGCGTTGGTTGATCTACGGTTTTGATCCGACGGTCACAAGTCCATCTGCGAAACCCATTCTCCAACCAACTCCTCTATATAAATAGAGAAGGGTGTGCGATCAGAAGACAATCCTCTTCTGCTTTCTTTTTCTTCTTCTTCTTCTTCTTCTTTCTGCATCACATCCAAGAGAAGTCAAGACACTCGAAGGATCACTGCAGTTCAAGTTAAGCAGTGCCGCTCAACTGAACAAGTACTCGTTGTATCCTGGGAGACGATTGCTAACGTCGGTTGGACACAGCATACTGGAGCAATGCGTCTTAAGGACAGAGTCCTCGACTTGCCCCGGGTTTGATCTATTGTTTACTTTTTTCATACGCATACACCGAATGATTGTGTCTTGGTACATGATTGATTGTTTCCAACAATCTTAAGACGTATTTTGATTCAATTAATTACTGTACTGGTCTTTAATTTTCGTACGCAAAACAGTGATCATACATTGACTTGCAGTCTGTTTCTACCCATTTCCTATATCTGAAACTGTTTTGATCTATTCTCTTTGATCAACTGAACAAGAATGCAAAACAAAAGCTCTAATTCTGTTCACGGCTTTAACGGTGCACACTCCGTGTCTGCACCTGACGGGACCAATAACGTTGCTGCTGGTACCCAGAACAATGTGCCTTTCAACACATTTCCCTTGGTGCCTAACGGAGGACCTCAGATGAATCATGCTACCACAGTTGCACATGTGGAGAAGCCTGAAAAATTTACAGGCAGTTTCTTTAAGAGATGACAGCAAAAGATGCTGTTCTATCTCACAACACTAGGCTTGACAAGAATTCTGAACGAGGATCCACCAGTGGAACATGTGGAGGATCAGAATCAAAACCTGCAGATAGCTTGAGTGCTGAAGCATAGGCATATAATAATTTCTGTTGCTTGAATCTTGTTCTAAGTTGCCTGGACAATACTATCTATGGCGTGTTTTGTACTTTTAAGACTGCAACACATTATGGTTGACTTTAAATAAAAAAATACCGCACAAAAGATGCTGGAACGAAAAATTAATAGTTGGTAAATTTTTGGACTATAAAATGCTAGATTCTAAAACTGTAATTTCGCAAGTTTAAGAAATACAAATGTTGGTATCTGAAATAAAAGAGGAGGACATGACGCTCAGTGAATCTTTCCAAGTTGCGGCTGTGATTGAGAAGCTATCTCATTTGTGGAGGGAATTTAAGAGCTATCTCAAGCACAAACGAAAGGAAATAAAATGGAAGATTTGAGTGTCTGGCTCTGCATGGAGGAGGACAATCGTCATGTTGATAGAAAGCCAACCTCTCAGTCTGGTCAAACCAAAGCTCATGTTACTGAGGCAGAAAATAAAAAGAGGAATAACACTCTGGGCGTGAATTGTCAAGGGCAAGGAGATTGCAAAGAAGTTCGCTGGTAAGTCTTTTAACTGTAGAAAACCGGAACACCGCAGCAGTGACTGCCGTAAGCCCAAAAAGAATCAAACCAAAGCAAAGGTGAATCTGGTTGGTGCAATAGAGGATCTGAATCTTTGCGCTGTGGTGACTGAATGCAACGCAGTGGGGAATCTGTGTGAATGGTGGGTGGACATAGGAGCCACTCGACACGTATGTGCCAACAGGGTAATGTTTAAAGATATACCCACAACAAATAATGAACAACTCTTCATGGGAAACTCTGACAGCTCGAAGATTGAAGGATCAGGCAAGGTGGTTATGAAGTTGACCTCATGAAAGGAGCTAACCCCGCAGAATGTATTGCATGTTCATGACATCCGTAAGAACTTAGTATCTAGCGCTTTACTAGTCAGTCATGGTTTCAGACTAGTTTTTGAGGAGAACAAATTTACTCTTTCTAAGAATGACTTGTATTTAAGGAAGGAGTACCTTACTGATAACATGTTTAAATTGAATGTTATGACTGTTGTACCCAAGAAAGTTGCGCCTAATGAGGATAATAAAACACTCCTCTTCTGCTTGCTTCTTCTCCTTCTTTCTGCATCACATCCAAGAGAAGTCAGGACATTCGAAGGTTCGCTGCAGTTCAAGTTAAGCAGTGACGCTCATCTGAACAGGTACCGGTTGTATCCTGGGAGACGATTGCTAACACCAGTTGGACACAGTATACCGGAACAATACGTCTTAGGACAGAGTCTTCGACTAGCCCCTGATTTGATCTACTGTTTACTGTTTTCATACGCATATACCAAACGATTGCGTATTGGTACAAGATTGATGATTTCCAACAGAGCTGTCAGAAGTGAAACTTTGTAGGACTCATGCTAAGCGATTTGAGAGATATAGCGGTGGGACACGAAAGTTGTCTTATATCTTATGTAATATATCTGCCTTAACCTTAATTGTTTTCAAATGACTCTTGGAAAAAACATTCTTTTATTCTAGCAGAGCCTTTTAACCAATTTTATGGAGCAAAAAATTGATAGTATGTTGTCTTTTGTGTCATGTTGGTATATTATCATGTTTCAAGACATTTAGACTTGGGGATCCTTAGCCTAGCCTTGTCTAATACAAGTTATCAAAGCAGAGAAGTATTGAACTTTTAAAAGAACACAAGCATAGAACATAAGCAATCATGCGTCATGTTTCTTTAATGTGAATTTTCAATTATCTTACATTTTATGCTTTTCCTTATATATATATAAACATAGAGAGCGTGTCTTGGAGCAACAATTAAGGTTGATGCTTTGTGAGCTTGAGGTCATAAGTTCGAACTACGGAAACAGTTTCTTGGACACAGTGTAGGATAAGACTGCTACATCAGATCGTAAAGCGATTTGGTCTCTTTGCAGACTATGCACAAACGTGCGAGTCTAATGCATCGAAAACGTCCTTTTATATAAACACAAAGATGTAGAATAATAAATACACAAAGCACATATAAAAACACGACAAAAAAATACACATTGCCAGAATATAACTGAATAAAACACTTGGAAAAAGAAGTAGAAAACAACAAACAAAACATAAAAACAGAAAAAAAAAAGAGTCAAAGTATATATCAAAACATACAACTCCAGGTGTATCGAGTCAAAGCGGCTCTTTATTATGCTGAAGGGAAGAAAACACCTAGAGGATGAGGCTAATTATCTTTCGAATGATTTATCTTTATCCGACTAAGCAAGCTTTTACCATCAAGTTTGCTTTCAAAGTACATTCTCAGAAAGTCCTCATAATCCATTGTCTTGTAATTTTCTTTGTTGTCTACAAGGTCTTGTAACGGCCCAATCCGCGAGCTCGTACTCGGAGCATGAAATGCAGCAATGGAAAGCCTTTCTTTTTCCGAACTCACAACTGCCCTATGCTCTATGCTTTTATATGCTCCATTGCTCATTATCTGTGTTTAGAGTATTGTAAAATAATTGTAAAATCATACACCCACTCAGGAACAGTCTTGCAGGACAATTTCTATAAGTTCTTATAAGAATGTAACTCTTCTTGATGTATATAAAAAATGTTTCAGGGATGTTAACGAACCAAGCCGAACCGAATACTAAGTGTTCGAATTCGGATTTATTTTGCTAAACAAACTGTTCGGCTCGGTTCGTTTAGCTAAACGAACTTTAAAATTGATTCGAGTTCGGCTCGATAACCTTATAACTGTGTAAACGAGCCGAACAGTTCGGCTCGTTTAACTAAACGAACCTGAATACCTATTCAAATTCAGCTCGTCAACGAATAATTACCGAACGAATACGAACCGAATACGAACGGTTCGCGAACAGTTCGGTTCATTCTACCGCCCTAAAATCTTTAGACTCCACTTTTTGTAACATCATATGTAGCAAAAGTTGTAATAGCAAAAACTCAGATGCATATACATATGTGTGTGCGCGTGCGCGTGAGGGAATGCATTATCCATGTAATGAGATGAGATGTATACCTCCATGACATCTCCAATATTGACGATGATGGCTCCTGGAACAGGTTTCACAGGCACCCATTTTCCACTTTTCTTTATTTGGAGTCCTTCCACCTCGTTGGCTTGAACCAAAAGGGTTAGTCCGGAGGCATCAGAGTGAGGACTGATGCCAATGACTTTATCAGACAATGGACAAGGCGGGTAATAATTCATCCTGATATATTGGGTGCCATCTTGGTACATTGAGCTTAAAGTATCCGAATGTAACCCAAGATTTATAGCCATTAGTTTTAATAGACTGAAGGAGATCTTGTTCAGCTCAGCTGAGTATTCCAGTAGTGTTGATCTGATTCAAATAAGGTAAATTGTAATGGTGAATTTTAATGGGTCAAATGAATGACTACTAGATATTTTTTTAGTTACTTATTAACTAATAAGAAATTGATTAACAATACTAGACCTTGTGTTTTGCTACATGCATTATTGTAAACTGTTGAGAATATTGTCCCAACATCGGACAATTTGAGATAAAATATATAGATTATATGAGGATGAGATACCACTACCCATTGCCTTAAGGTTTTGAGTGGATATGAACCTCACTTCATGTAAGCACAAGTTTCAACATAAACATGTTTATTTCACTATTTGTTTATATCTTATTAGTTAATGACTAAGTAATATTGTCTAATAATTGCTTAACAATCCATCGAAATACTTACCATACAACACAATAATATTACCCCAATGACTTAGAGGCTCCCGTCTATAGCGAGACATAGAGGGTCGGATGCACGCAACCATACCCTATGGAGGGTTGGATATACGCAACCATACCCATGTGTTAGAAACACAAATAGGTTGTTTTCCGGTGATCCATAATGAAAATTGCGTCAAACTGTGTCGATCAAACGCAGAATGAAGGGTCGGATGTACGTAACCATACCCTATGAAGAGTCGGGTATACGCAACCATACACATGCGTTAAAAACACAAATAGGTTGTTTTCCGGTGACCCATAATGAAAATTGCCTCAAACGGTGTCGATCAAACGCTACTTCGCAATAGTCATTTTGCTTTATTTTATCACATTCAAAACATAAATGGTCTAAGTATGTCAAGATTTTGTGGCGCACCTTACTAATAGAAATGACGTACCTGAAAGAAGAAGGCGAGGTAGGCCAGATCTTCGTGTTTCTAGTGGTGAGGGGTAAAATACGATAGAAAAGCAAGTCACACCAATCTAGTTTTTGTTCATTGGAAACCACGAAATGCTGACCATATCCTTCAAGACCATTTGGTTGGATTGCGCTGACCATTTTTACTTCTAATGGTTGATTGAAAAACTTTCCGGCCACCACTTTCATTTTCTCAATTGCTGATGATGACCCATGATTGATCAGCTGTCACACAATCAAACATTCAAATGGTTAAATGAAAAGTAAATACGGTCGAAACTTTTGGCTCTTGGTTGAAAGCTTCTGCTGAGAACCATCAACAACATTATCTCATTGGCATAGAAGTTTCCATTGTCGAGATGAGAGAGAATCGGATATTGAGGGCGGCGATGGTGGGGCCAATTGTAATCCGGCCAAGAAAAACTTTTAACATAGTGTAAATTAATAAGAGCGGAGGGAGTATAAGACGAGCTATAATTGATCGATAATTTTGCCAGACTCATACCTGAAAAAAACCCCATTCTTGGCATGCTTGATGCAGCTTTTCCATCTCATTTAGATGGCCTAGTTGCTCACTGCTTGCAATCTTGGTCATGTCGATCACCGGAATGCACAAAGATTCATCAACTGAGATCTCCTCAGACTCGATATCCGGCCGGATGTATCGGTCAGGGATTGTTTCTATGTTCTTTGAAGCTAATTCTTGCACATTACCTACAGGAAGTGAACTTCCTAGTTCCATTTTCGTACCAACTTCCGCTGTGTTTCTCCACAATCTGTGATAGTTAAGATGTCAATATTAAATGGACATATGTTAATGCTCCGTCTGTACCAACTTCCTGTGTGTTCCTCCACAGTCCATTTAACATATGAAGGCAACTTTCAGTCCTTTCTTCGGAAGGTATACACCGGTGCACAAATTTTACAATGGTTAATGACCAAGTATGATTAGTTGGTCATTGACCATTGACCAATGAAATATGTAGAAAATTTATGGGCCTCTTGTTTTGGCCAATCACCCCTTTGCTTGCATGTAGATAAAACTTATTTGTCATCATTTTATTGAGTGATCAATGACCACGATAAAATTTATGTACACTGCTGATATTCTTTCTTTCATAAATAATCAATAGAATTAAATAGTCCTTTCTTGGGTAGGTATAGACTGGTGCAATGCTTTTTTTTTTTTCTTATTCCAAACATGATGGAAACAGTCGAGGGGTAATCAACTCTAAAGAGGGAGGTTGGGAGTTCAAATCCCTCAGGAGTATTTGTGGGGAATTCCGTTGCTTGGACTCCATAATGTTGTACCCATGTATATAGTCTGCCTATTGTCTGAATCTATCAGGTACCTGATTTACATCCCTATACTTTTATCTGAATCTATCAGGTACCTGATTTACATCCCTATACTTTTGTCTGAATCTATCAGGTACCTGATTTACATTCTTATACTTCCTGTGAGACCGGAGGTGGCAGGAATCCTTACTGGTTGGGGTACAATCTTTTTTTATACATTTTTCTATAAACACAACATTAGCAAAACTCATAAGATCTATGTAAAACATACAAGATTTGGATGCCTCTCTATCGAACATTAAATTTTCTCTCTCTCACACACACATGTATGTATTATTCATTTTCAATGGAGTTAATGACACAATCTTCCTTGAATTTGGACTATGATGTAATAAAACAAAATGAATAACTAAATTGAATGCGCTTCTCATACTATGAAGTAGCAGTTGATTGACACAATCTGACGTAATTTTCATTATAGGTCATCGGAAAACAATCTCTGTGTGTTTATAGCACATGAGTATGGTTGCGCACATCTGACCTCCATATCCCCCCATAGACAGGAGCCTGTAAGTCAAACGGGTAATGTTGTTGTTGTTATATATACATACACACACATATATGTATGTGTATGCATGTATGTTTGTATGTATACAAAAAATGATCTACACAGCCATATAACCATTAAGTGATAAAAAAATAGAAAAAATATATTATTTCCAAATCTCGCGTCTATGCCGTCGCTATATTGCACATCCACACTTTTTCTAGTCTATTTATTTGCTCCAGGGATTAGTTACTTATTCACTACTTAAGTTTATACTGATATTTTTCATAGCTCTTTTAACTCATAATTTGACCTTTTATACACTTCAAAAATTAGCGACGAATTAGTCACTAACATTTTGCTGCAAAATTGTTTGATCGCTATTCGGTCAGTAATTTTGGCACCTTTTTAATACGAAGTATTTTGACAAATTAGCCACCAAGTGTCTCCTACGCAAAGGAAAAAAAAAACATTGGTAAATGTGTTGTTTCTGATTGGTCCGAAATCAGTTGGCGTTTAGCTAAGATATATTTGTAGAAAAGAACAAACAGTTTGGAAAAATATTTTCAAATGTATTTCTTCAGTATGATTGTACATTCATTTATAATCCTATGAGTATGCTATACAAGGTAAGATTCTAACTACAATTATGATGATTGCCAATTACAATTATGTGCCATAATGTAGGATATTGTGTAATAATGTTAATTCCTAAAGTTCTACTAATTACAATCAGTAACGTAATCAATCAAATATTCTAACACTCCCCCTCAAGTTGAACCGTGGGATCAACAACGTTCAACTTGCTCAAGCTTTCTTCGAAGGACCTCCCATTAACCGCCTTGGTGAGAATATCTACTAACTGATCCTCTGATCGAACAAACGGTAGCGCAATCAATCATGTCTCTAACTTTTCCTTGATGAAGTGTCTATCGATCTCCACATGCTTGGTTCTGTCATGTTGTATCGGATTTTCTGATATGCTAATGGACGCCTTATTATCGCAAAACAACGGAGTGGGCTGATTTACTGGAAGACCTAGGTCCCTGAGCAGCTTCTGTATCCAAAGTACTTCTGTAATTCCTTTCACAATTCCTCGGAACTCTGCCTCTGCGCTGGATAGTTCCACAACTCTCTGCTTTTTACTTCTCCATGTGACCAGATTTCCGCCAACCATCGTCAAGAACCCAGACGTGAATCTTCGGTCTACATGACTTCCTGTCCAGTCAGCGTCAATGTATGCCTCAATGTCAAGGTGTCCATTGTCTTTGAACACAATTCCTCTGCCTGGAGTTTCCTTGAGGTATCTCAGGATCCTAGTGACAACATCCATATGATGTTCCTGAGGTTCTCGCATAAACTGGCTCACAAGACTAACTGCAAACGCAATGTCAGGTCTAGTATGAGAAAGATAAATTGATTTGCCAACTAAACGTTGATACTGACCTTTATCCGCAGAGAGTGCCCCGTCGATTACCTGAAGTTTGGTATTTGCTGCCATTGGTGTATCACAAGGTTTGCAATCAATCATTCCTACTTCAACCAAAAGGTCCAGAATATACTTACGCTGTGAAATATATATCCCCAACTTTGACCGAAGCACCTCGATCCCAAGAAAGTACTTAAGCCCCCCAAGATCTTTCATTTCAAACTTTGTGAACAAATACTTCCGAAGTCGGTCCATCTCCTCTTTGTTATCTCCAGTGATAATCATATCGTCTACGTAAATAATCAAACATGTTACCTTCCCCTTTTGCCTATTTACGAACAAGGTATGATCTGCATTGCTTTGTAAATATCCACTTTGTTTCATAACATCAGTAAATCTTCCGAACCAAGCTCGAGGTGATTGTTTCAGTCCATACAGAGACTTCTTTAGACGACAGACTTCTCCTTTGGCAAATTCTGAAGAGAACCCGGGAGGTGGCTCCATGTACACTTCTTCTTTAAGGTCCCCGTGCAGGAATGCATTTTTAACGTCTAATTGGTGGAGGGGCCAATGTCGGATTGCTGCTATTGAGAACAAGACTCAGATGGTATCTATTCGTGCAACTGGAGAGAAAGTCTCAGAATAATCAATGCCGTAAGTTTGAGTGTACCCTTTTGCCACAAGTCGGGCCTTGTATCGCTCCACACTTCCATCTTCTTTGTATTTGACTGTAAAGACCCATTTATATCCTACAACTTGTTTTCCACGAGGAGCAGAACATTTTTCCCAGGTCTCATTTTTCTGGAGCGCACTCATCTCGTTTATCATTGCATCCTTCCACTCAGGAATATTCAGGGCTTCTTCAGCATCTCTTGGAATCCTTTCATTACATATGGAAGTCAAGAATCCTAGGGCAACATCACTTACCCCTTTTCTTGTGCTGCTTATAGGATACCTAGAAGTCTTTGATACCTTTTCTGGAGAGTATCTTACTGGAGGTATGCCACAGTTAGTTCTCAGAGGCAGGATCCGCGCCTCCTGTTGTTCCTGTAAAATGTTAGTGAGGTCCAGAGTGGGTTCCTGTGTCAGTTCTGTTTCAGGAATGGTTATCACAGGTATATCATGAGGCTCAAACAAAGACTGATCAAAAAAAGATTGTAATTGACCTGATATAGACTGTTCATTTTGTACCTCTATAGCGGCATTCATCTCAAGTTGATCACTGGGTGGTGGTATTGAAGCCACATGCGGTACTTTATCAAACTCAGTAGTACAGTCGGGGCCATCTACTTGTCGTGTTGGAACTGACGACCTCGACAAGTCATAATGTGACAGCCAATCTAGGGTTCCATCTCGGGTCTCCCCCTGAACCCGGGATTGGGTAGAGTAATATAATTCAGTTTCGACAAAGACACAGTTCAGGGTGATATGAATGCGGTGGGTTTGAGGGTGGTAACAGCGATAACCTTTTTGAGTGGTAGCATAGCCAACAAATACGCATTTGTCAGCGCAAGGGTCAAGTTTGGTACGGTCATTTTTAGGGTTATGGATAAAGACCGTACAACCAAATACTTTTGGGGGAAGGGTACATATGGAGGGGATAGGGTGTTGAGTGGACAAAACGTGAAAGGGAGTCTAAAGATCAAGGATTTTTGTGGGAAGGCGATTGGTGAGGTATGCTGCAGTGGACACAGCCTCCGGCCAAAAACTCATCGGGAGATGAGACTCGATCATCATAGCACGTGCCATTTCTAGGATAACTCTGTTTTTTCTTTCAGCTACCCCATTTTGTTCAAGGGTGTAAGGACACGACTTTTGGTGTATGATCCCATGTTCATTTAGGAACTGCCCCAACTCTTGATCAAGATATTCCCCCATTATCTGTGCAGAGGATTTGTATAGATGTGTAAAACTGGGTCTTGACCATATTGTAAAACGTAAGAAATTTGCTGGTAACTTCGGACTTATTTTTCATAATGTAAAGCCAAGTAGTACGTGAGAAATCATCGACAAAGATTACATAATAACGGAATCCAAGAGGTGTATTGTAAGGGGATGGTCCCCATACATCTGAATGTACTAAAGAAAACATACGAGTCACACGAGTATTATTAGGAAAATAAGATGCCCGAGTTTGTTTAGCCCGGAGGCATGTATCACACTGTAGCGGGTCAAGTTTGGACTTAAACAAGGAAGGAAATAACTATTTTAAATATGTAAAAGATGGATGCCCTAACCAGCGATGCCACAACCACAACTGTCGAGTCACTGTCCCGGTGGCAAGATTAGATTGTCCCTGTTGTGCCACCGTGTCGACAAAGTACAGTCCGTGGTGTTCAGTACCACGCCCAATGATCTCCTTGGTATGAACGTCCTGCAGAATACAAAAGGAAGGGTACATCAGAACAATGCAATCTAAGTCTTTGGTCAATTGGCTAATGGAGAGTAGTTTTGCAGACAGGGTGGGTACGTATAGGCAATTTTTGAGAGTAATATTTGGTGTAATCGTAATGGTGCCACTGCTGTGTACCGGGACTAATGTACCATTAGCAGTAGCTACATTGGTCTTGGTAGGTTGGTTGTGTGTGAGAAAGTCTTTTGGGTCGTAGGACATTGTATCGGTAGCTCCACAGTCGAAGATCCACTGTGGAGTGTCTCGGGTCGGGTAAGAAGAAGGTTTAGGGTAAAAACGGGTATTTGTGGTGGTGTTTAGGGCTTTTGGTAATTTTGAGGGATGTTCAGGGGTCAAAGTGGAAATAGGTGAGACTCTGGGGGCGGTTTGAGTATTTTCTGGGAAATCAGGGCCTTTTTCGGAGGTTATAATATTAGAGGGGTCACGGGTGTAATTTGTGGAACCTGCGGGGGCCTGACTAACATTTCTGGAAACAACAGGGGTTAGTTCTGCAATATGTTTAAAACCTGGACTATAAAAGCATAAGGGGCTAGGGTTTTCATCCCAACCCCTGTTACCTGCAGCCGCCGCTGCCTTTCCTTCTTCTTCTCCGTGGTCTCCTTCTCTGTTGGTCTTTTCTGCTTTGTCTTTTCATGTTGCTTCGGTGATATTTCTGTTTTGTTGGCCTCCTTCGCCTGCTCCGATGACTTGTGAGGCAGCAGCTGTTGTCTTCTTCTTAAACTCATCCCACCAATCTGGATAGCCACGAAGCTTAAAGCAATTTTCACGAAGATGCCCCTTTTTCTTGCAATGCAGACACTCAATCTGACTCTTGTCTTCACCCCGCCGTGATGGTTGCCCTGAGCGGGGGTTTTGGCCACTGCCTCCTTTGTTCTGGCCTCCGGGTCCTTTTACCGCTAATCTTTGCCCCAAGCCTACCTCTGATGATGGTGCTAAGGCTGAAGGGGTAAGTTTTAGCAGTATGTTAGGGTTTCTGATCTTCGTAGTTCACCGTATGCTGCTTCAGCTGTTGGTCTGAGGTCTCTTTTGAGGAGCTACTTTTTGGTTGCTGCAAAGCGATCATCCACAGCCATGAGTAGTTGATATAAACGGTGCTCCTGGATATACTGGTTGAACCTTTGTATGTCCCTTGGGCACTCCATAGGGTTGGGGCTCCGGTTGTCTATGGTATGCCATAGACTTTACAATTTTTCCCAGCATGTGTCTAACGAACTTGTCCCCTGTCTCATGGTGTAGGCTTGTTTATGCAGGTCAAACACTTGTAAAGGGTCTGTTCCTGACCCGTAGGTTACTGCAAGCCCATCCCAAAGGGCTTTCGTAGTTGGATAACTGGAGGCACTGTTCACCAGGCTCTCTTCCATATTGTCTATGAGCCAAGTGAACACAAGATGGTCTTCCTGTTCCCATTCGGCATAGTTTTCGTCTGTTGGCAGGGGGGTGGAGGAACCCCAGTGATGTGGGTGCTCCTCCCCCTGCCCGTGAGAGCCCTTTTCATAAGGTTGCACCATAAGGCATAATTGCCTGAGTTCAGCTTGACTTTGATCACTAAATTTTCATTAGTTGTGGAAGGAACATGATTTACTGGCTGTGAGTTTATTTGGTTCTGCAGAAATTTTGCAAACTCTGCAGATAAGTCAAAATTTCTGGAAATTTTGGAATACTTTCTGATGTTTCTGGTAAGGCTGGTAGCTTTTCTGGGTTGGTTGACATTTCGGCTTTTGCAGGTTACGGTACTGGATCTTGGTCAAAAGGGGAATTGGTATGGCAATGAAGGTATTTCTGAGCCTGAAGATTCGGTTCAGACGGGTATGGCTTGATCAGGTACAACACTTGATCAAGGAAGGTAAGGGTATGCCAATGATGAGAAGAAATTCTGAGCCAATTGTTGCTCAAAAAGTCCCTCGGTAAATTGGCAGTGATGATGACTGATCTGAGCCACCACCGGAAAAATCACAGTAGGCTTAAGGAGCCTGCTCTGATACCATGAAGAAAAGAACAAACAGTTTGGAAAAATATTTTCTCTTGTATTTCTTCAGTATGATTGTACATTCATTTATAATCCTATGAGTATGCTATACAAGGTAAGATTCTAACTACAATTATGATGATTGCCAATTACAATTATGTGCCATAATGTAGGATATTGTGTAATAATGCTAATTCCTAAAGTTCTGCTAATTACAATCAGTAACGTAATCAATCAAATATTCTAAAAATATTTTGATAGCTAATGGTCGTTGTTGATTCAAGGGTAATTCTAGTGTGATATACACACATGTTTACGCATGTTTTGTATGTATGTACGTGTGTGTATGTGTGTTGGAATATATGAGTGAGATATGAGACTAACCAAACAAGATCAATAAAACAAAATAGCTAAGACGTGATGGAAATCACTTAAAAGCAATTTTGCATCCACCAGTTGAGTAAGGTGAACTACAAGCGAATGCTTCCCAGGATTTAACGTCTTCCTTTGTTCGTTTGCTCTACGAGAAAGGGATTGAACTTGCAGATAGAAGTGTTTGATAGTAGAGGAAGAAGAAGAGAGTATTGAAGGAGAATAATGCTGAAAAACTCAGATTTTGCAAAAGATGTGGTATCTAATTTAATATAGCAAGACCTACTATTTATAGTCCTTGGGTTGTGTACAATACCACTTTAAAAAACTATCAGTTTAATTAACCTTCTGTCAGTTTCATAACGTTCATGATTCTTGAATCAAAGTTGCAATTCAAAGTGAAAAGTCATGTCTTTTGGCATATCGATCGATCGATGTCCACTTCGATTGATCGATATCATCGATCGATGTTAGACAAAGAGCTCCAACTTTGCATCCTGCCAATATTGATCGATCGATGTATCATCAATATCACGTCGATCGATTCATGTGATCGATCTATGTTGGACAGAGAGCTCCAACTTTTCATCCATACCACATCGATCGATCGATGTGATAGGTCTATGTCCAAACAGAACACCCAACTTTCACTTGGTTCAATCCAACTTACAGATGGATCGATCCAATTGATTTCTTATAAGTCCAACAACAACATCAACATTACCCCCATTTCTTTAGAAGCTCCTGTCTATGACAGGGTATGAGGGTCAGATGTACGCAACCATACTCATGTGTTAGAGACACATAGAGGTTGTTTCCCGATGACCCATCTGCATGTCGGTCAACTGCTATTTCGCAATATAAGAAGAGCACCGAGTCATTTTGCTTTATTCCATCATCTTACAAGTCCAAAGTGTTCAAATCATCTTTCAATCTCCTAAATAACATCTTATATGTTTTTATATAAGTTTAGATCATATGTTAAAGTACCTTTCTAACAATATGTAGCAGTAGCTATTATTCATATGCTGCTGAATAACTTATCTGCCGGTTTTTTCATATTTGCCGCAAACGTAATACTTAAGATTCAATCACATTGTTTTGCTTGTTATCCTATCAGCGTAGATGTTGTTGAGAACGTTGTCTCGCATGGGTTATTTTGAGAAAGATATATGAGTTATATGATGATGATGTACCACCGTCCATTGACTTAAGGTTTTTAAGTCAATATGAGTCTCACCTCATGTAAGCCCAAGTTTCAGACTATGTTTCAACATGATATCAAAGCGAGTTTAAAATATAAACTCACACCTTGTCTAACCCATGGTTGGTCATTATTGTCTCTCCTCACCCAAGTCCAGATGTTTACGCCTGACTTGTCGTTTGTGATTGAGGGCGGGTTCTAAGACGCGAGTGTATGTCAAGCCACGTTGTCACGTGAGGGTGGGGTGTTGAGAAGATTGTCACACATTGATTACTTTGAGAAAAATATATGTGTTATATAAAGCTGAGATAGTACCACCACTTAATATCTTAAAGTTTTGAGTAGATGTAGATCTAATCTCATGTAATCACGAGTTTCAACGATGTCTATTTAGGTATGTAGGTCTTCCAAAATCAAATTCTGTCAAAAAAAAAAGAAGGGCGGATATAAATGAAATTGAACGATAAGGTTCTAATAACGACAATGAGTGGTATCTAGGCTTTCTCAAGTCAACGGGTCGGAGAATATGAGAACTCTAATCATCTTTGCAACACTATTTCTATGACAAAGGAGTAGTGTCCCAAGTTGAACTTCCTTAATTATTTTTCTCAACCTCAAGCCATATTTCAACTCAAGAATTTTCACATCAAGTACATAAATGTTAATAAACAGAATATGGGGAATTTTATTTCACCTGGGTGATATGGTATATCATCACATTTACATGAAAAGTATATAGAAACTTACGCACTCATAGGCCATACAGATTGACCGTCCAAAAGTTATTTAATTGCAGAACATAGAGTTAAAGTGAAATTCATACGATAAGAAGATAACATGTGAAACTGATCTCTTTAGAGTTCAATTAACATCAAATTCTTTTTCAACTTGGTTATGACATCATCTTGGTAAGACAAATAAAGTTTATACACCTGGTTAAGAAATCCTGTGGGTAAGACATCCACTTAGAACTCTTGTCATTGAATATTTAAGGGTTAGATGAGCTTATAAGACTCATATCAATATAAAAGTATCAACCGATGTTAGATCATTTTTGATAAGCTAATATATTTTCCTTTACCAAACATGGATCAATTTTCAACATATGTTTTTACGTGACATCACTTGTGCACTAGAACTTGCCTCAATGACATATCTCAAGCCAAGCATTGAACATATATACTCGTTTAAAGAGAGACAGATATTAAATGACCATCATAAATCAGTTGAGATGTAAGCCCTGCACGGATTAAGCTAAATTTAAAATTAAATGACTAAGGTTTTTGTGTGAAATCATATGGATAAGAGTAAGTTATGATACCATGATAAAAATATTTGATAGTGAGCTTATATATGATGAGATCTGTATTGATCTAAAACCTTAAGACATTAGGTGATCATATATTATTTTTGTATAAAAACAATCAATTTTTGACAAATTCTCAGTTCTCGTGTGTATGCACGATTGAGGTTGCATATTTTATTTAAGTGATCTAAGGGAAAAAAAAGTAGTGATCATATATTATCTTTATATAGAACAATCAATTTTTGATAAATTCTCATTCTCGTGTTTATGCACAATTGAGGTTGCATATTTTATTTAAGTTATCTAAGAAAAAAAAAGTAGGCCATTTTTAGTTGTGGCGAAGCCAAATCTTCACCTGGATCAGTAGTGATCCGAAAAGAAAACGTGCTGTCTAGGTCTTATACAAACAGAAATCTGTACAAGTTAAACAACGTTAGAGGTCTCCGAAAATATTGCTCAGAGAAAATCATCTAACACTCAAGTCATTTGTTGGCATAGTCATGTATGTATGGTGGAAAAATTAAGAAACCTATCTTATTTTATTTTCGGTAGATGTGATTTCTTTTCTAATGGACCAAATCCTCATTTCGTGTGATGTTTCTGTCCTTTTACGGATTGAACAGCTATAGCTTGTTGATGAGCCATGGAGGGTGTGTGACACGTGTTCTACCCCTTTGGCAAAACAGACTTGACTGTAATTGATCATCTGGCTAAATTGAACTTGCTATTTACCCGGATCGATAACAGTTTTTTTTTGAGAAAATGCAAATATCATAAACCCAGAAAACACACGATCTAACTCGATCATGGAAAATTTCAATCATCTAGGGGATGCTACCCGTATAGACAATAATGCATCCAAAAAAGAAGACAACAATAAACTACCATGCTAGGATAATATCAAGATGAATATACTAGAGGTAACTAGGCAAAATAATGCTGCTTTGCAAGAGCAAGGGGTCAATTTGAGAGTTGCCAATGTTGATGCGCATTTAGTGCAAAGGTATATGAGCAATAGTTAGAAAAGGCAATGCAACCAACCCGATGCAGAACCCAGGTGGAAGAAATCGCCATGTGTCTCATCACACAACAACCTGCATTAAGAACTAATACCAACCATGCAATTTCAAGTACCAAGAACATAATGTAAATATATTAGATGAATAAGCACCAAAGGCATGCCCTTACTACCAACTCTAAGTGAGAAAGATAGTAGACATACTGTAGGAGATAAGTAGTCAGGATGACTAAGATTTGACAAATAGTGAAGCACTATATTGTCAAAATTTAGTCATCCAAAATTAATCGCGCCTAAGTGATGTACTCTATACTAATGCAACCTAATGGTGTGTCAAATGCGGAAATGTCATGTACATTACTCTATACACATATGTGCAGACTCGATGGATGATGTCACTGGGTGTTTGAACAATATCCTCGAACATTTTCTTATTTCTCCATTGCCAAATAGAATAAAAGTAGATGCAACAGTGGCTCTAATGGCTTTTCTTCTCAGTATTTTTCTTCTTAGTCTAGATTTGGACCATGCAAGTACTCGAGTAACCGAAAGCAGTTTTTTCGATAGTCGTAACCAATCACACACATATTTCCAAACTTGTTTGGATTACGGACAATGAAACATCAGGTGACAAATAGTTTTCGTTGTTGGCTACATGAGACACATTCTCTTTTGTGAATGAACATGAGCTTATCCTTTGTTGCAAGTTTGATGATTAATCATCTGCTTTTCACGTTCCGTGAATAGCTGGGACATTGAGGAATAGCCAGAAAGGCATTTCGGAAATCGGTCTGATTCTATCCCTGTTCCTTCCGTTTGAAGAAAGGAAGGATGCCAAAGAATCGACCCTTCTTTTAGTTGTTGAATCTCTCTTTGAGTGTGATATTCCGAATCCTCATTACTAATGGAATCAAAATGATCTCAGATCCTTTCAGTTAGTTAGAATCCATTACTTGAACGAAACTAGATCTTATGGAATCATATTGAATATTTGACGATACATTCCGTAATTGCTAACCATGCTGGTAATAAGATGCGTGCTATATTTTTTTTAAGGCGTTGAGTTTTGCCTTCATCAAGTTTGTTATGCCCCGCACCCTCCGTAGGGTAACTTAAAAGACAAAGAAGAATTTTACGAGAATTAATGACGGTCAACGGTAACTAATGACGAAATAAATATAGGATGAATGAGAATTAAATGAAGGATTAAATATTAGGAATTAAATTGTATTTAATTTTCAAAATTAAATAATTTAGATTTATCCTTTAAGATAAATAAGAAATAAAAGGTAATTTAGAAACACCAAACTTTTTCCCCTAACCATATATAAACTGAGAAAGCGTCAGTTTTCTACAGAAAACAACGACGCTCTCTCTCCCCTAACCCTAGCCGTTTCCCAAGAGAAGGAGAAGCCCCAGGAATCAATCCAGTCTTCATCCGTTCTTCGTTTCTCCTCCGAGTAATCAAAGGCAAGTAATCTGTTTATAAGTTCCTACGTTTTGCGAAAGAAAAACGGCCTATCTTAATTATCAACTTGGATCACCATGCAGTAGATTTGCTCTTTGACTATTTGTTTATGATCTATGTGCTTTCGTTTCCGGATTTGGCCAATATATATGAAAGTACGATTGTTGTTGTTGTTGAATCTGTGAAAATCATGCAAATCCCTACCCTAATTCCCTCTTGATGTGGTTTCGTAGTGAAAAGGGGTTGGGAAGAGGAAAGGTGGGATTTTTGAATTCATGGTCGTTGATGAGAGCGTGTTTTAGGTATGGATCAGGAGTTGATACGTTGTAGCGTTGGATTTGTAGTTAGGACTGTGATTGTAGTCAGGGTTTGGTGTGAAAGATTGGGTATGCATTGGGGAGGATGATGGTTGATGGTTCTGCAGAAATTACAGAGGAAAGTTTGGGAAAAACGCAGGCTTCGATCGATCTAAGTCAGAGATCGATGTCCTCAGAAGGACATCGATCGATCGATGTCTAGGAAGCTGAGAGATCGATGTCCTCAGAAGGACATCGATCGATCGATGTGCTGATGGCTGAGAGATCGATGTCCACAGAAGGACATCGATCGATCGATGTAGGTTGAGCCTGAGAGATCGATGTCCTCAGAAGGACATCGATCGATCGAAGTGAGAGATCGATGTCCCCAGTTGGACATCGATCGATCGATGTATAGGGGATGAAGTCCTGAAATTTTGTGGAAAGTAGAGGAAGAAAGAGGGGCGTTCGGGAAACCCTTGAGTGACCTTAATGACTTCTTAAGACCTGATTAAAGTTAGTCTAAGTCCTGGGAGCATGCCTTAGGATGGTGAATCAATCTTGGTGTTTTCAACGGATCCTCGAATCGAGTTTCAACGGGAAGGACTTAGGCGGGTTAGGAGATGAAGGCACGAGGTACTTGAGAGTTCGACGAAGAATGGTTAGGGATATCTGTCTTAGGTTATGGATCTTAGTATCATGCCTAAGTGTTGACACGATAGTCGAAGCCTAAGTGATGATGTGTAAGTTAGCAAAAACTCGTGTGTTTGTACTTGCGCATGTGTACATGAATGACTTATATGAATGTGAATTGCATACGAGAAAGGAGAATGAATTGAGGAGCCTTGCATCATGGCACTTGCATTTGCATTATGATTTGAAAAGAGCTGTGCCTCAGCACAGGGTATAAAGTTTGCGAAATGAGCTGTCATGCGTTACAGGGTATAAAGACAATCTGTAACCATCACAGGGTATAAAGTGAGCTGTAATGTGTCATAGGGTATAAAGACAAGCTGTGGCACATTACAGGGTATAAAGTTGAGCTGTGGTGCGTCACAGGGTATAAAGACAAGCTGTGGCCCATCACAGGGTATAAAGTTATGTGACCGGACATTTTGACATGCATTGCACTGTTTTGAAAAGAATTGCATAAGCATTTGTGATTGTGTAGTGTAGTGCATATTTTGGCATGCATCATGTGAGTCGTTACGGTGTGATTGACTTGTACCTTGATTGTTATTGAACTGTTGAATGTTTATGAGTTACTGCTCTTATGTTGTCATGCTGGTATCTATGCCTTTGAAAGTATACAAGACATGTGCCCCATCACCCCTTGATTTAAATATTACTCATGTCTTGCCATGTGATGATCCCGTATGTCTTATAAGTGGGTTACTTGCTAGCGTTTTCGCTAAGGGTACTACCTTTTGTCATTGCAGATGAGCCTAGTTACGACATGATCTTTATCGAGGATGACGGCGAGTGGGCTGAATGGGATACCTAGACCTTGTTGGGGAGATTGATTGGCTAGTTACAACTGTTTCCATTTGTTTCATTTATTTGGTCTTTCATTTGGGGTTTTAGATGGCTGCGACCATGTACACTGTCGGTGATCACATTGTCTTTGACGTACTACTCTGATGATTTGGTTGATTTGATATGTTTCCGCACTTATTTCTCTTACGTCATCGATGATGCGTATTCGAGAGATGAGACGTCTGGTAGTCTTCTCAGTAAGCTACGACGGGTGAACCGATTCGGATTCCGCTGTCCGGGTCGGGGCGCTACAGGTGGTATCAGAGACTAGGCTTCAGATCTACCTCGGAGACCTAGGTTATGACATGTAGAGTCTTAAGTTATGACCTTCACCTTAAGTTGATCTTTAGATCTAAGTATGCAATTTCAGATTTAAGCTTGATCTGGGATGGGTGTGTGTACGAGCGCGATTAGTGAAGTCAAATAGATGTAATCGTTTTAACCTATGAACTACGCCTTGTACCCCTTTATGGATTTCACGTTTATTTTGGAACTGCTCGACACTAATGACGTGATATTGCAGAAGATGCCTCCTAGACGTGATAACCAAGGTAACGGTGGCAATGAGAGCAATGACCCTCCTCCACCACCACCAGTTCTAGTCCCACAAGCGCTGATTGATGCTATCACGGTGATAGCCCAGGGAGTTGCTCAGCAGCAGCAACAACCGCAACAACCCCCTGCGCCAGCACCACCGCAGCACGGCATAAGGTACTACATTGGGGAGATGCGAAAGATGCATACCCCAAACTTTGAAGGGACAACTGACCCAGAGGTGGCTGGGTTTTGGCTGGACGAAGTAGAAAAATGCTTCAGGCTAGTGCAAGTACCAGAAGAACACAAGGTGGATGTGGCCACGCCTTTCCTAACTGGCAGAGCGAATGCATGGTGGAACGGCATTTCGCCCAAGATGACTTCTCCCATCCAGTGGAGTCAATTTGTAAAGGCCTACAAGGACTATTATGTGCCAGAGACTGCCATTTGAGAGAAAATGAGACAGTTTGACAAGTTCGAACGGGAAGGATGTCTGTCTCTGATTACGCAGATCGGTTCCATGCCTTGGGTAAGTTCACACCCTTGGTACTGGAAAACAACCGAATGAAGATGCTAAAATTTGAGGAAGGACTGAACCCCCGCATTCGGACTGCCATAGCGGGGTCAAGCTTGAAAACGTTCGAGGAGATGTTGGACGCATGTTATCGAGTGGAGAGTGACATGCGTAGGTCACAGAACAGAGAGGCTCGTGAAGAATCGAGCAAGAGGCCGAGAGTTGAGCAAAGTGGGAGTAGGCCCGGACGTTGGGTCAAGATCCCCAGAAAGGGGCAAACGGGGCCAGTGCAAAGGACACCACAGCCAAACCAACCTGACCGGCAAGCACCTGCAGAATGCCCGCACTGCCATAAAAGACACGTGGGTGAATGTTGGAAAGTATCAGGTACGTGCTTCAGATGTGGAAAGTCAGGCCATAGGATCAAGGACTGCCCAGACTTGAACCCTAAGCCACAAACAGGTGCAGGGCCGACTCAGCAGCAGAGAGGCAGGCCCAATGCTAGAGTCCACGCCATGACAGACGCGGAAGTCCAAGAGGACGCAAATGTGGTGACAGGTATGACCTAAGTTAAATAATAGTCGTTTAAGTTGAAACTTTAGTCATTTAAGTTGATGATTGAATATGTGTTATGTGAAAACCTCTATGTGTTACCCTCTTATGATTAGGTGTGATCTTAATTAACAAAGTACCTGCGAACGTGTTGTTTGATAGTGGAGCTAGTCACTCCTTCATTTCTAAGCGATTTGCCAAAGGGATCGACTGTTTACCCGAATGGCTTGAGAACCCATTTAGAGTGCAAGCAGCCGGCGAGCAAGTGCTGGTATCCCACCACCAGTACAAAGATTGTGAGATGGAGTTGGATGGGAAGTTATTCTCGGTGACCTTAGTTCCAATCCCGATGAAGGACTTTGATGTCATATTGGGCATGGATTGGCTGACCAAAAATCATGCCAGTATTGATTGTAAATTGAAGCAAGTGACCCTCAAGGACCCTGAGATGAATGACATCACGGTACAAGGAAATTGCAAGATAACTAAAGCTCCCAAGAAGATATACATGACGGCAATTAAGGCGTTTAAGGCTTTGCAAAAAGGAGCAGAGGGATATATGGTGTATGCTGTAGATGCTCAGCAAGAAGTTCCCTCCATGGATCAAATACCGGTAATCAATGAATTTAAGGACGTATTTCCGGACGACTTACCGGGAGTACCGCCATCAAGAGAAGTGGAGTTTGAGATCAATTTGATACCCGGAGCCGAGCCTATATCTAAGGCACCCTACAGAATGGCTCCAGCTGAACTTAAAGAGCTAAAGGGGCAACTTCAGGAGTTGCTGGACAAGAAGTTAATTCGCCCCAGTGTATCACCTTGGGGAGCCCCAGTCCTATTCGTAAAGAAGAAAGATGGCAGCATGAGGCTGTGCATCGACTATCGAGAGTTGAACAAGATCACCATTAAGAATAAATATCCTTTACCAAGGATTGAGGATCTATTTGATCAACTGAAGGGAGCTAGATGGTTTTCCAAGATTGACCTCCGTCAAGGATACCATCAGTTACTTGTGAAAGCCGGAGACGTACCTAAAACAGCTTTCCGAACTCGATACGGGCATTATGAATTCTTAGTGATGCCTTTTGGACTAACTAATGCCCCAGCTGCTTTCATGGATTTGATGAACACTGTGTTCCGAGAACAGTTAGATCAATTTGTAGTAGTGTTCATCGATGACATTTTGGTCTATTCCCCCGACGAACAAGCTCATGCTGAACATTTGAGAGTGGTGTTGCAAATTCTGAGGCAACAAAGGCTGTATGCCAAATTCAGTAAGTGTGAGTTTTGGCTAAGGAGTGTAGCCTTCCTTGGTCACGTGATTTCCGAAGATGGGATCTCTGTAGATCCTAAGAAGATAGAGGCCATCACCGAATGGCCAAGACCCACTAATGTGACCGAAGTCAGAAGCTTCCTAGGCTTGGCAGGCTACTATAGGAAGTTTGTTGAGGGATTCTCAACGATAGCAGTACCCTTGAGTCGACTTACGCAGAAGAAGACTAAATTCGAATGGACTGCGGAATGCGAGCAGAGCTTTACCGAGCTCAAGAAGAGATTGACCACAGCCCCGGTGTTGGCACAACCTTCCGGCACCGACGGTTTCGTGATCTATAGCGACGCGTCTAAGAAAGGACTAGGTATGTACATCAGTACAATTGATGCAGTGTATATACATATGCTAGTCTTAAACTAACGTTCTGTTTATAGGTTGTGTTTTGATGCAAAATGAACGAGTCATATCGTACGCGTCAAGACAATTGAAACCATATGAGCAGAACTACCCGACGCATGACTTGGAACTCGCAGCTGTGGTATTTGCCCTTAAGATCTGGAGACACTACCTATATGGAGAGAAATGTGCAGTCTTCACGGACCATAAGAGCTTAAAGTATCTATTTTCGCAGAAAGAGTTGAATATGAGACAAAGAAGATGGTTAGAGTTACTCAAGGACTATGACTTGACCATCAACTACCATCCGGGTAAAGCCAATAGAGTGGCAGACGCATTGAGCAGGAAGTCTAGCCACGCAAGACAGTCTCCATTGGAAAGAGAGATTGAGGAGTTTGATCTTGAAATGGTGGATTCAGTGGCAAATGTCCTCACAGCTTTGTCTATCAGCCCAAACTTGGTAGACCGAATCAAAGAGGCACAGTATGAGGACCTAGCACTGAAAGAGATCCGCGACCAATTATCCACGGGACCGGTAAAAGACTTCCAGTTGCGAGAAGATGGGAGTCTATGGTTCCAGAATCGGTTATGCGTACCCGCTAACGACGAGCTTCGAATGGAATTACTTCGAGAGGCGCATAACTCAAGAATGTCTATCCACCCCGGAAGTACTAAGATGTATAAGGACCTCAAAAGAAACTATTGGTGGATAGGGATGAAAAAGTCAATAGCGACATATGTTGAGAGATGTTTGGTATGCCAACAAGTCAAAGCGGAACATCAACGACCTGGTGGCTTGATGAAGCCACTAGAGATTCCAGAATGGAAGTGGGAGCATGTGACGATGGATTTCGTAATGGGACTACCCAAGACCCGCAATGGGAACGAGATGATTTGGGTAATCGTAGACAGACTGACGAAGACAGCTCATTTCATTGCCATGCCTCATGGTACTTCGTATGAAAGGTTATCCAATATCTATGTGGATAACATTGTAAGTCTACATGGAGTCCCAGTTAGCATCGTATCAGACCGTGACCCCAAGTTCACCTCTAAGTTCTGGAGAGCATTCCAGAAAGCTATGGGTACGGAGTTGAGAATGAGCACAGCATATCACCCGCAAACGGATGGGCAATCCGAGAGGACCATCCAAACATTGGAAGACATGCTGAGAGCATGCGCCTTAGACTTCAAAGGGAACTGGGATAGCATGTTGAAGTTGATGGAGTTTTCATATAACAACAGCTATCACAGTGCAATTGGCATGGCGCCATTTGAAGCCTTATACGGACGTAAGTGCAGATCCCCGGTTTGTTGGGACGAAGTTGGGGAAAGGACAATCACAGCACCAGAGTTGGTTGAGCAAACGGTGGATAAGGTTAAGGTGATAAGAGAGAAACTCAAGGTGGCCCAAGATCGCAGTAAAAGTTGGGCTGACTCCAAAAGACGACCGTTGGAGTTTGAGGAGGGCGATAAGGTTTACCTACGAGTTTCACCAACTAAGGGAGTTGCTAGATTTGGAGTAAAGGGCAAGTTAAGCCCGAGATATATTGGCCCTTACGAAGTTCTCGGTAAAGTTGGTGAAAGAGCATACCGACTAGCCTTACCTCCCAGTTTATCACAAGTCCATAACGTATTCCACGTGTCGCAACTACGGAAATACGTATCGGATCCGGGCCATGTCCTTGAAGCCCAACCCTTAGATGTGAAAGAAGACGTCACTTACGAAGAACATCCAATGAGGATTGTGGACAGAAAGGATCAAGTCCTACGCCGACGCGTCATTCCGTATGTCAAGGTTCAGTGGAGTAACCATACGGAGCGCGAAGCCACGTGGGAGCTTGAAGAGCAAATGAAGGAGTTATATCCACACCTCTTCCAATAAGGTACGCCAGTTTCGAGGACGAAACTTCTTATAAGGGGGGAGGGATGTTATGCCCCGCACCCTCCGTAGGGTAACTTAAAAGACAAAGAAGAATTTTACGAGAATTAATGACGGTCAACGGTAACTAATGACGAAATAAATATAGGATGAATGAGAATTAAATGAAGGATTAAATATTAGGAATTAAATTGTATTTAATTTTCAAAATTAAATAATTTAGATTTATCCTTTAAGATAAATAAGAAATAAAAGGTAATTTAGAAACACCAAACTTTTTCCCCTAACCATATATAAACTGAGAAAGCGTCAGTTTTCTACAGAAAACAACGACGCTCTCTCTCCCCTAACCCTAGCCGTTTCCCAAGAGAAGGAGAAAGCCCCAGGAATCAATCCAGTCTTCATCCGTTCTTCGTTTCTCCTCCGAGTAATCAAAGGCAAGTAATCTGTTTATAAGTTCCTACGTTTTGCGAAAGAAAAACGGCCTATCTTAATTATCAACTTGGATCACCATGCAGTAGATTTGCTCTTTGACTATTTGTTTATGATCTATGTGCTTTCGTTTCCGGATTTGGCCAATATATATGAAAGTACGATTGTTGTTGTTGTTGAATCTGTGAAAATCATGCAAATCCCTACCCTAATTCCCTCTTGATGTGGTTTCGTAGTTGAAAGGGGTTGGGAAGAGGAAAGGTGGGATTTTTGAATTCATGGTCGTTGATGAGAGCGTGTTTTAGGTATGGATCAGGAGTTGATACGTTGTAGCGTTGGATTTGTAGTTAGGACTGTGATTGTAGTCAGGGTTTGGTGTGAAAGATTGGGTATGCATTGGGGAGGATGATGGTTGATGGTTCTGCAGAAATTACAGAGGAAAGTTTGGGAAAAACGCAGGCTTCGATCGATCTAAGTCAGAGATCGATGTCCTCAGAAGGACATCGATCGATCGATGTCTAGGAAGCTGAGAGATCGATGTCCTCAGAAGGACATCGATCGATCGATGTGCTGATGGCTGAGAGATCGATGTCCACAGAAGGACATCGATCGATCGATGTAGGTTGAGCCTGAGAGATCGATGTCCTCAGAAGGACATCGATCGATCGAAGTGAGAGATCGATGTCCCCAGTTGGACATCGATCGATCGATGTATAGGGGATGAAGTCCTGAAATTTTGTGGAAAGTAGAGGAAGAAAGAGGGGCGTTCGGGAAACCCTTGAGTGACCTTAATGACTTCTTAAGACCTGATTAAAGTTAGTCTAAGTCCTGGGAGCATGCCTTAGGATGGTGAATCAATCTTGGTGTTTTCAACGGATCCTCGAATCGAGTTTCAACGGGAAGGACTTAGGCGGGTTAGGAGATGAAGGCACGAGGTACTTGAGAGTTCGACGAAGAATGGTTAGGGATATCTGTCTTAGGTTATGGATCTTAGTATCATGCCTAAGTGTTGACACGATAGTCGAAGCCTAAGTGATGATGTGTAAGTTAGCAAAAACTCGTGTGTGTTTGTACTTGCGCATGTGTACATGAATGACTTATATGAATGTGAATTGCATACGAGAAAGGAGAATGAATTGAGGAGCCTTGCATCATGGCACTTGCATTTGCATTATGATTTGAAAAGAGCTGTGCCTCAGCACAGGGTATAAAGTTTGCGAAATGAGCTGTCATGCGTTACAGGGTATAAAGACAATCTGTAACCATCACAGGGTATAAAGTGAGCTGTAATGTGTCATAGGGTATAAAGACAAGCTGTGGCACATTACAGGGTATAAAGTTGAGCTGTGGTGCGTCACAGGGTATAAAGACAAGCTGTGGCCCATCACAGGGTATAAAGTTATGTGACCGGACATTTTGACATGCATTGCACTGTTTTGAAAAGAATTGCATAAGCATTTGTGATTGTGTAGTGTAGTGCATATTTTGGCATGCATCATGTGAGTCGTTACGGTGTGATTGACTTGTACCTTGATTGTTATTGAACTGTTGAATGTTTATGAGTTACTGCTCTTATGTTGTCATGCTGGTAATCTATGCCTTTGAAAGTATACAAGACATGTGCCCCATCACCCCTTGATTTAAATATTACTCATGTCTTGCCATGTGATGATCCCGTATGTCTTATAAGTGGGTTACTTGCTAGCGTTTTCGCTAAGGGTACTACCTTTTGTCATTGCAGATGAGCCTAGTTACGACATGATCTTTATCGAGGATGACGGCGAGTGGGCTGAATGGGATACCTAGACCTTGTTGGGGAGATTGATTGGCTAGTTACAACTGTTTCCATTTGTTTCATTTATTTGGTCTTTCATTTGGGGTTTTAGATGGCTGCGACCATGTACACTGTCGGTGATCACATTGTCTTTGACGTACTACTCTGATGATTTGGTTGATTTGATATGTTTCCGCACTTATTTCTCTTACGTCATCGATGATGCGTATTCGAGAGATGAGACGTCTGGTAGTCTTCTCAGTAAGCTACGACGGGTGAACCGATTCGGATTCCGCTGTCCGGGTCGGGGCGCTACAAAGTTGGTGCCAATATGTTGACTTTTCCGCTTGTAAGGTAAGGAGAGAGAAGATAACACAAGAAAAGGATCTGAGTTCGTTCCTGGGGAGCTTTCAGCGAAGCACTGAGTATTATACAAATATTCTTCTGACAGATTGTGACACCTTCTGCTGACCTTGTTCTATTCAACTAACATATCATGTTTTAATATTTCCTTTGAATATTCATTTTCAATCGTTGCAGTTTTGCCTTTCTTCTTCTTTTCAGTTTTTAGTTTTGACGAAAAAACCAAATCAGGTTCAGGCAATGAATTAAAACATGATGTTTTTAATCACCTAATGGTGACAGTTGCAGTTGTTTAGGAAACAATCATTTAAATTTTTTAAACAAAAATGCATATTCAAATAGGATAAACTGATACCGCTGTGGCGCTTCGGATTTGCTGGACCACAACCCTGTACCAATATCCTGTCCCCGTCAAACCGACAACGGTCTTAGTTTTATCCCCTTTCTTTCTTTTCTTTTTCTAAAAAGGTTGTATAAGGGCCCATGATACCCGGTCGTACATGAAAGTGTAGGATATTAGGTCCCTTAGAACAAACTAGAAGGGGGTTGAATAGTGTGTTCACCAAGTATGGATATTTTATGGATATTTTTCGTTTTGAGGTGCAACCAATACTTGGGTGTGTTCTTTAGAAAGAGTAAAGACTTGCAAGAAAGTAAAGAACACAAGTATGTATAGAGGTTCAAGTCAAATGACTCTAGTCCTCTACCTTCTTGATGTTTCACAAGAAGTTTTGAAATGGGGATTGTTATTTCTTTTTGGGGGAAACAACAATCTAAGAACAAAATCCACAACCAAGAAGTCTAACCAAGAAGTCTAACCCGTTGAAGTTTAGCCTCCAAAGATCTTCTTTACCCTCAAAGAAATCTTGTAGGGAGAATAATGCACCACACACTATCAACTAACACTTCAAAGTCTAGAAATCTTAAACAAGAAGCACCCTTGCTCCTTGACCAACAATCTACCCAATCTCTCACAATAGAATCTCACCAAGAAGAAGACTCTTCTTCTTCTTACAATAATCACTCTCAACAATAAGTAAAATGTACAATGTTTACAAGTATTTTGAGAGCTTGAGCTTGAGAGAATTTGAGAGCTTGCAAAGTAGAAAGTTGGAGAAGAAAAATGGAGGAAACCCTTCTTTTATCAACCTTCATGTTTCTTCCCGTTTGAAACCCTTTGCACAAACATTAATGGGTTTTGGCATCATGTGTTGGTGAGTCCTCATCGTTGGAGATCTTCCTTTGGCATGTAGCAACATTCTTGGAGAGATTTCAAAATGAATGCCAAGAAAGAAAACCTGAAGTCTTCAGCAGAGAGGAACCTGTGAAAAAGACACTAAAAAGGAGGGTACAAAGAGCCAACTGATGTTAAAAGTGAAGTTTAAGACCTTTGTAACGTTGGTCACATGAAGCGCCTAATGTGCTAAAAGCACAGGCGTTCGAAGTGACATCGAGCGCTTGATGTGAAAATGAATAGTCGTTCGAAGTCACATCAAGCGCCTAATGTAGGCTTCTTAAGGCGTTCGAAGTCACATGAAACGCCTAATGTAGCCCTTCATGCTTGTTCGAACTAACTCTGACATTTTCTCAGAGAAAGTACTTAAGAGTACGTGCCCATTCAGGAGAAAAGTACTTTTGACTTGATGGACAGCATAAAGCGCCTAATAAGGCGTTCGAAGTGTTCGCATTTTTTAACAGGCCACATGAAGCGCCTAATCTGGCGTTCAAAGTGTCCTGATTTTCCAACAGGCCACATGAAGCGCCTAATCTGGCGTTCAAAGTGTCTTGATTTTCAAACACTTCACATGAAGCGCCTAATCTAGGCGTTCGAAGTGTACGCACATCCAGACACTTCACATAAAGCGCCTAATGTAGGCGTTCAAAGTGTACTGGACTCCACCAAGGTACATTAAGCGTCTAATGTAAGCGTTCGAAGTATACTGACTTCAAACAACACACATGAAGCGCCTAATCCCTTGTTCGAAGTACAAAATTGTGCAAATTATCAAAACTCAACATATTCTAACATTCTCCCTCTTTTTGATGATTTCACAACATGCATAACTTATTAAAGCTCCCCCTTAACACATGCTCCCCCTCACTAGATGCAAGAAAGAAATAACTTGAGAAGAACAAAGTGATGAAACAATTTAATGAACATCAACAACGAAATACCAAGTCATACATTCTTGCAATAAACAATAACTTGAAATTTTCACAACCAACAACAAAAAATAAGGAAATTTACATAGCACCACCACTTGGTGGTGTAAAACCACTAAAGCCAAAACCTACACTAGCGGCAAAATCAGTGAATCCTCCCATGGATCCTCCAACATATCCAGAGCCACCAGCATCACCACCACCGCCAGAACTGCCACCACCACCACCACCACTTTCTCCCCCTAAATCATCAAAATTAGGAGGAAGAGCCCATGGACAGACTTGCATGAATGCATTTCGAAATGCAGTCATGCGAGCTTCATTCCGTACATGCCGAGATTCATGCTCAGCATCACGAAGATGCAGCTTTGAACAGTCTGTTCAAGCGCAGCAATGAGTGATAGCAATTCAGAAGAATTACTACCACCAGCAGCATCTTGAGGTCCCTCCGCGACCTCGTCATCATCAGGAATGGTGATGGCCTTCCGTTTTTACGAGTCAACGGCCTGGGCGATATTGTAGTGATCATAGACGTCAGATTTGGCAACTGGGGTCAAATCATCATCAGAAATGTCCACACCTTTTGAATTTAACAATATTATGACAATATTGGCAAAAGGTAAAGCTTTCGACCCTTTCTGAAGAGCTGCAAACATGACTTCTATAAAATACAGGCGAGATTTAGCTGGGTCAGATGTTTGAGACGGTAAGATACATAGAAATCCATGTTGCTGGGATTTCTAGTAGCCATACCATTGATACAGTAGGTGACCACCGCTAGCAAGATGCGATCCACTGACGGCATGTTCTGAGTCTTTTTGGAGGGGAAAAACCCCAAATCGAATTTTACGTCCTGCTCGCGGACGCCGTATTTGTTGCTCCAGTCAAATACGAGAAATCAGTCAAGCCCTCATTCGGATTCTCAAGACTTCACAGATTTCAGGGATAGTGAAGCTGAGAGGAGTACCATCAATGATAGTGTTGAGGCAAAAAGGTTGAGACTCAGATTGTGGGGTGACCCACAAGTTGGAGTAGAACAGCCGGGTGTGCTCGCAGGAATATTTTTGCATGTCAAGTCTGGACCAAAGAGATGTCCAGCCTTGATGTTCCAACAAAGGAACGATTTCAAATGCACTGCTCGTCTCAGGAACATTGCTGAGATTGAGCAGTTTGAGGGATGATGAGACGGTTGTTCGCTACCTATTCTTGGAATAGCATGCTGGAATAGTAAGAAACATGGGCACCTTTGTCAATGGTGCGTGAAGGCTTCTTGATTTCAGTCTCAAACTTCTTTAACCAAGGAAAGTTATCCTTGGTAGCCCTTCTCGAATGGCTGTGATTGCAGGAGGCTCGACAATCCCATGTCCAGCCGTTTGTTTTCGTTTTTGGGTGCGTGGACGTTTTGAAGGACCAGCGGAAGCCATTTGATAGAGAGGTGTGAAAAAGGAGAGGTCTTGAGAGTAGAGGCAAAGTGATAAAATGAAAATGTGCAGAATGAAGAAAAAAAATTGGTTTTAAAGGGTGAAGAGGGGAAGATGAAGGGTTGATGAAGTAATGGTGGGAGGGAGGATTAATGGGAGAGTGGAGGAGTGGAGAGAGTTTTGAGGAAGAAGATGAAAAGTATGAATGGGGAAGAGGAGAAGGTAACGTGGGGAAGTGGGGAAGAAAAGGGCGGCAGAGAATTGATGGTCCTTGAATGGCGCGAAAACAAGAGGCGGCGGAAGAGACAGTGTGAAATTAGGGTTGAAGCGCCTAAAGTGACTTCGAACGACTTCACAAAATGGGATGAAGCGCTTAAAGTCACATTGAACGGCTGTGAGATGCAGATTGAGCGCTTAATGTCACTTGAACGAGTGAACTCATTTGGATAAAGCGCTTAATCCTACATCGAACGCCAATGTAAAGGGACATAAAGCGCCTGATGTCACTTCGAACGAGTGACATCCTTAACATCAGGCGCTTGATGTGACATCGAACGCCTGAAGCAAGTGTGATGAAGCGCTTTATGTGCACTGATCTTGAAAATTTTAAATTTTCGTGCTCAAAACTCAAGATGGTTTTATCAACCCATGTTGAGCAACCCCAACCTACTTCTTATAGATACAAAGACATCACTAGGTAAGGGTTTCGTGAAAATGTCCGCTAATTGGTCTCGTAGGAACGAATTCCACACTTACCAAGTTCTTTTGTACACAATCACGGATGAAATGATACCTCACTTCAATGTGCTTGGTCCGACTATGTTGGACGGGATTTTGTGCAATATTAATAGCGTGTTATCACACAAAATTGGCACCTTTGAGAAGTGAATGTTATAATCATTTAACGTGTTTGTCATCCATAATAATGTGCACAACACGAGGCGGCCGACACATATTCGGATTCCGCCGTAGAAAGAGACACACTGTTTTGTTTCTTGGAAAACCAAGAAACGAGACAATCTCCGAGAAACTGACAAGTTCCGGAGGTGCTCTTCCTATCAACTAGACTCCCCGCATAATCGGAGTCACAATATCCTCTTAAATCAAAACATGCATTCTTAGGATAAAAAACCAAATTTCAAAGTACTTCTAAGGTATCTAAGGATGCGTTTTACCGCAATAAAATGCATCTCCCTAGGATCACTTTGAAATCTAGCACATAAACATACTGCATGTAAATATCGGGTCTACTAGCCGTTAATAAAGTAGACTACCTATAATGCCACGCTAACAAGGTTACTCGACATACTTTCCTTTTTTCATCCTTGTCAAGCTTGGTATTGTGCTTCATAGTTCACTTAAAGTTGTATCTTTTTGAGCAAATCATCTTGTGTATTTGGTTTGGGAATGTAACACCTTCTTCGGTTTGCTTGATTGTAATCAAGGAAATAGTAAGTTCGCCCATCATGCTCATCTCGAACTCACCTTGCATAAGACTAGCAAATTGCTCACAAAGACAATTGTTAGTAGCACCAAAAATAATATCATCAACATATACATTGAACAATTAAATGATTTCTACCTTGGTTCTTTTATGAACAAAGTAGTGTCAACTTACCTCTTGAAAAACCATTATTAAGAAGAAAAGTACTTAAACTCTCGTACCAAGCTCTTGGAGCTTGTTTGAGGCCAGTAAGAGCCCTTTTTAAGTTTGAAGACATGATGTGGTGAATCATGAGATTCAAACCCGGGAGGTTGTGCAACATCACTTCCTCTTGAATAACACCATTCAAGAAGGCGGATTTAACATCCATTGGGTAAAGTTTAAAATCCCTATAACAAGATATGCTAATAACATCCTAATAGCTTCAAGCCGTGCTACGGGTGCAAATGTCTCATCAAAATCAATACCTTCTTCTTGACGGTATCCTTGAGCAACTAACCTAGCCTTGTTTCTAGTGACATTACCTTGATCATCCATCTTGTTAACGAAAAACCCATTTCGTACCAATAATAGGATGATAGTGTGGTTTGGAAACTAACTCCAAACATCACTTCTTTCAAATTGGTTTAATTCTTCTGCATTAGCCAAGATCCAATTTTCATCAAGAAGTGCATCTTATAATTTTTAGGCTCTATAAGAGAGACAAATGCATTCTCTCTATATTGCCTTCGTGTGGTGATACCCCTATTTAGATCACCTATGACTAACTCTTGAGGGTGAGAACTTTTGTGCTTAATGATCTAGGAAGATTGAGACATCTCCCTCCAACTTCCTCTTGATCATGTTCCGGAAGAGATGAACCTTCATCATCCACATGAACCTCATGTTCCGGAATGTGTGATGCATTATCTACACTTTTGTGTATCAACATGAGTATGAGAAAATATTTCTATTTGACTCACTAAGTTCATGCACACAAGGTGGAGGAGTACCTTCAATAGGTTCAACTCTCAAGTCAATGAAGATGTTTCCATTTAGGAGGATCATCAACGATCTCTCGTTGAGGAACGACCATAGGAACATCCTCAAGAATTCTTCTTGAGGAGTCACATCTTCATCCTCTTCACAATCCTCATTAAGTTTAGGTTCGTCACTAAGTGACTCATTAAACTTAACATGGATTGATTCTTCCACCTTTTGACTCCTTTTGTTGAAAACACGAAATGCTTTACTATTTGAGGCATAACCTAAAAAGATACCTTCATCCGCTTTGAGGTCAAGTTTGTCCAAAGTATCTTTGGTATTAAGTATAAAACACTTGCAACCAAAGACTTTGAAATACCCAATGTTGGGAACTTTTCCATTCCAAAGCTCATAGGGTGTCACATTTAGGTATGGTCTCAAATAGACACGATTGATCACATGGCAAGCGGCATTTACCGCTTCGGCCCAAAAATACTTGGGCAAACCGAACTCATTCAACATTGCTCTACACATTTCTTGTAGAGTTCTATTCTTTCGTTCGGCCACACCATTTTGTTGAGGAGTTCTAGGTGCCGAAAGGTCATGAGAGTATCCTTTGGATACACAAAACCTTTCGAAATCACCATCGAAACTCACCACCACGATCACTACGGATGGTTTTAATGGTGTCACCCACATGATTTTCCAATCGTTTACTTAGACTCATAAACTCACTACATGCATCACTTTCTTAGCTAGAAACATCACCCACGTATAACGAGTATAGTCATCTACTACCACGAAGGTATAATGTTTACCACCCAAGCTTTTTGTTCCAACATCCCCATACAAATCCATATGAAGCAATTGTAGGGGCTTGGAGGTGGAAATATTTGTCTTGGGTTTGAAGCTTGTTTTCACAAGCTTCGCCTTTTGACAAGTGTCACATAAGTCATGGTTTTCGAAATTCATTTTTGGAAGGCCTCGGACTTTACCATTTTTCGCAAATAAATTTAAATGTTTTGAAACATACATGTCCGAGACGTCTATGCCATAGTTGCGTCAAATCATTCTTAGCAACTAGACAAGATACATTTTGAGAAACCAATCATTGATGCTAAGTTTGTAAATATTTTTGAAACGCAAAGCCTCAATAAGATCTTATCTCCTTTTTCACAACACACTTTGTTTTCAAAAACGTTACCTCATAATTAGCATCACAAAGTTGACTGACACTTATCAAGTTAAACTTAAGACCTACAACATATAAGACATCACTAAGAGAGAAGGAATCGTTACCCACAATACCATGTCCTTTGATTTGGCCTTTGCTACCGCCAAAGTGGACAACTCCTCCGTCTTGCATAGTGAGTCTATGGAAGAGACGTTTGTCTCCCGTCATATGGTTGGAACACCCACTGTCCACGACCCATTTGACCTTCTTGTCTTCGCTTTCTCCATTGAGTGCTAGGGCCTACAAAGAACCATATGAAGTTGGTACCCTTTTTGTTTGGGTCCTTGAAGGTTAGTCACCTTCATCTCGCCTTTCGGCACCACACAAGATTCTTATTATTTTTAGCTCTACATACTCTTTCTACATGGCCTTTCCTATTGGCAATAAAAACATGTAGGAGTATGCTTGTGAGTTGGTGTATGCTTGTGCAAATGCTTGTGCGTAGGCACATGTCGTGTTTCCTTTTTAGGAACCACCTTCTTGGAATAGAAGAAGGTTTTGTTTCACAACATGAACCAAAGGTTGTGATGCCTTTGGTGCATTAGCCTTTTGTTTAGGCACTGTGCCTTTGCTTCTTCAAGGAGGTTTTTGGACTCCTTGACCACTTGTGCTTGTTCCTTCTTATTTCCCTTCTTAGATGCATACATGGCACTAGGTTGATTTTAGCCTTCATGCTGGCTCTAGATGCATCCTTAATCTCTACCTTTTGTAAGCACTTACCCTTGAATCATTTTTCTTATCATCAAGGGCTTGAGCACATGATTTCATCAAATCATGTTCTCTTCAAGTGTAATCACATGCATAGGTAAAAAATTATATCATGCTCAAGTTGCAATGCAATGTGATCTTCTAACGATGTCATTATATTCATTTAAGCATGCTCTAAATTCTTTCTTGACACGTTTATATTTTAAATCTAAGAGGTCATTTTCTTGCACTAAATCATCTCGTTCATCAATAATTCTATAGTGAGATGAGATATTGCATACCTCCATGTCATCATCAATGGCCATGAGTGCAAAGAACTCCTTGTCAAGATCATCTTGAACCACACCCGTGAGTAGCAAGATCATCATGATCGCCATTGTCGCTCTCGGACCCGGAAAGAATGCTCTCCCAATAGGCTACTTCCGCTTGCAAGGCCTTCTTCCTTTGGTAGATGGCCTTCTTGTCTTTGAGTTGCGGCTCCTTCACCCGACAATCTTTCATGAAGTGACCAAGCTTCCCACACTTGTAGCATTTATTCTCTTGGTCCTTCACCTTGTCTTGGAGTACTTTTCCTTGATGAATCTTTTGGCTTCATCACCATTCTTTCTCGCAAAACGTCGGAATCTTTGACAAGAAGTCCGACTTCAGTCGTCCGAGTCCTCCGACTCGCATACAAGCGCCTTAGTGGAGTGACGAATAGGATCGTTCTTTTCTTGTGCATCCAAATGAATCTCATAAGTAATGAGATTCCCATATAGCTCATCCAAGGTGATGGTCTCCAAATCCTTGGACTCCTCAATGGCCGTCACCTTTTGCGTTCCATTCTCTTCCTAAACTGTTTAGGAAGCAATGGTTTAGATCCTCTTGTTCTACTTTTCTTGCCAACCGCTTTGAGAAGGTTGACAAGCTTGGTGAATCTTTGGATGGACTCTTCAATCTTTTCACCTTTAGGGACAGTAAAATTGTAGAACTGTTTTATCAACTGTCTCCTCTTGGCCTTTCTTACTTGAGATGTTCCTTCGTGGATCATCTCAAGCTTTGTCCAAGCCTCATGAGCGGATTGGACACCTTGAATCTGTGCTCTCTCATTTAAGGAAAGAGAGCTGTTTAAAATAGCAAGAGCCTTGCTATTTATGGCCAACTGAAACTCCTCTTCAGGAGTAGGATCATCAATATCAATGTGAATCATAGATCCTCTTGAGACCTCAACCCATATTCTGTGCCCAGAAGAACGTAGATAGGTTTTCCATATTTGACTTCCATAGTGGGTAGTTTAGAGGATCAAACATGGGAACTTTGACATGAACATTTGAGATAGAAGGGAGTAGGGTTTCTTGCCTCCTTTTTCTAGAGGCATTAGCACTAGGAGAACCCACATCATCAAAAACAAAGGGATCCATACTATAATGATCAAATCTCGCATTTGGACTCAAATAAATAGGATGTGGCTCTGATACCAATTGTTAGGTCCCTTAGAACACACTAGAAGGGGAGGGGTTGAATAGTGTGTTCACCAAGTATGGACATTTTATGGATATTTTTCGTTTTGAGGTGCAACCAATACTTGGGTGTGTTCTTTAGAAAGAGTAAAGACTTGCAAGAAAGTAAAGAACACAAGTATGTATAGAGGTTCAAGTCAAATGACTCTACTCCTCTACCTTCTTGATGTTTCACAAGAAGGATTTTGAAATGGGGATTGTTATTTCTTTTTGGGGGAAACAACAATCTAAGAACAAAATCAAGAAAACAGAAAAACTAGGCCCTTTGCCTAGACCACAACCAAGAAGTCTAACCCTTTGAAGTTTAGCCTCCAAAGATCTTCTTTGCCCTCAAAGAAATCTTGTAGGGAGAATAATGCACCACACACTATCAACTAACACTTCAAAGTCTAGAAATCTTAAACAAGAAGCACCCTTGCTCCTTGACCAACAATCTACCCAATCTCTCACAATAGAATCTCACCAAGAAGAAGACTCTTCTTCTTCTTACAATAATCACTCTCAACAATAAAGTAAAATGTACAATGTTTACAAGTATTTTGAGAGCTTGAGAGAATTTGAGAGCTTGCAAAGTAGAAAGTTGGAGAAGAAAAATGGGAGGAAACCCTTCTTTTATCAACCTTCATGTTTCTTCCCGTTTGAAACCCTCTGCACAAACATTAATGGGTTTTGGCATCATGTGTTGGTGAGTCCTCATCATTGGAGATCTCCTTTGGCATGTAGCAACATTCTTGGAGAGATTTCAAAATGAATGCCAAGAAAAGAAACCTGAAGTCTTCAGCAGAGAGGAACCTGTGAAAAAGACACTAAAAGAGGAGGGTACAAAGAGTCAACTGATGTTAAAAAGTGAAGTTTAAGACCTTTGTAACGTTGGTCACATGAAGCGCCTAATGTGCTAAAAGCACAGGCGTTCGAAGTGACATCGAGCGCTTGATGTGAAAATGAACAGTCGTTCGAAGTCACATCAAGCGCCTAATGTGGGCTTCTTAAGGCGTTTGAAGTCACATGAAGCGCCTAATGTAGCCCTTCATGCTTGTTCGAACTAATCTGACATTTTCTCAGAGAAAGTACTTAAGAGTACGTGCCCATTCAGGGGAAAAGTACTTTTGACTTGATGGACAACATAAAGCACCTAATAAGGCGTTCGAAGTGTTCGCACTTTTCAACAGGCCACATGAAGCGCCTAATCTGGCGTTCAAAGTGTCCTGATTTTCAAACACTTCACATGAAGCGCCTAATCTAGGCGTTCGAAGTGTACGCACATCCAGACACTTCACATAAAGCGCCTAATGTAGGCGTTCGAAGTGTACTGGACTCCATCAAGGTACATTAAGCGCCTAATGTAAGCGTTCGAAGTATACTGACTTCAAACAACACACATGAAGCGCCTAATCCTTGTTCGAAGTACAAATTGTGCAAATCATCAAAACTCAACATATTCTAACATAGGGATGTAAATAAGGTTCTCAAGAAACAATAGCATAAGTTTGTCATAGCACAGGGACAGCACAAGGAGCCCATTGACACCGAAGAAACAACCGACGGGCTGACATTGCAGCCTATCAGGTCATTCCATGAGCTAATATTGCTCCCACACTATGCAGCTAGTATGGAGACGGTTCAAACATTCCTGTCTTCCGCAAGGTTCAAAACCCCCGACGTTCCTTTGAAAACCTTTACCTGGTACCATTGGGATATGTCATGGGAACTTTCTTCTCTTTTTCTTCTCTTTTTGGCTCAGCCTAGTTGCCAAAGCAGGCATCTGCCATCAAACAACCTGGCCAGATAACACGACACTTGATACCATTTGGCCAACATACGGACACCACCTGCCAGCAGGGCAGGACATGTAGCGCTCGTTTTTATCCCCTAACATGCATTGGGTGCTCTGATTGTATAAAAACGGAAAGAAAAACTCTATGAAGGAGTAGAGCCACACAAAAAAAGAGCAAAAAACTAAAATGGAACAGGTTTCCTTACTTACGCCGTATATCACCTTGAAAAAACTCAACACTGAATTGAACGTCGGAGGGTTTTTGCTAAAGCAATAACTCCGGGGCTTCTAACATTGTTCAACCTATGCATGTTTTTAGTAACGCTATTCCTAACAACAAACTGGGATCCTGCAGGACATTGACGACGTTTGTCATCTGAGTCACCTCTGATCATGATGCAGATCCGACTTCGCCACTTGCCATTAAATATGTGCGACCATTAGCTTCAAGCAAGCCAAAGGACTTTCCGAATAGACAAGGGTGGAAAAGGAAGTTGAAGAGATGGCGATTGATGAAACTCTGCATATTCCGGTGTCCAAATGAGATGAAAAAAGGGCATGCCAAGAATGGGGTTTCTTTCAGGCACAAAAACATTCCGCTTCATTCGTGAAAACAAATCATCCATGCATCAAAAACGTAACCATGTCACCAATAATCCCTATGTATTGACTCAAAAACTTTAAATTGAGGTATGATGGTGGTCATTATCTTTAACCAACGGTAATAAACAGATGTACAGTCATCCATGTTTTAACATCGCAGTGTTTTAACGTCACCACTCTGATGACATTGCATTTGCCTCTTACTTGCGTCCATCATATAATAGTGAGTGACTAATTCAATGGGTCCCAAAAATATTGTCACAGTTTTACTTTTCAATGTAGTGTAAATTACACTATATTAAAGATTCAATTGTGACCATATTTTATACACTACGTTCAAAAGTCAACTTTGACAATAATGTTAAAACAGATAGAATCATAAATAAGAAAAGTGAGATTAATTGTATGAAGTACCGGATCAACCTGAAAGAAGAGTGCGTTTGAGCCGAATTGTCTTGTTTCTAATTTGGTTCAATTCTTTATGTATTTATTTATTATACATAAGTATGGGCTGAATTCTCTGAGGGATTTCAAGGGTTATAGTTTATATTGATATTGTAACCTTACACACATCGGTTTCCTACCATGTAGTGGGCAGATCGTCGAACCACGTAAATTCTTTGTGTTCTTCATTGTTTTCTTGTGTTTTTTTCGATTTTTGTTGCCCAAAAAACATCCAATATCTAATTAATCAATGAAATAAAAAAAATTACGCCAAAAAAAGTTGATATTGTGATTTCTCGTCTCACGTTGAAAACTGAGGAGAGAAAAATTGGCATTTAACACTAGCAGATCTATAATAACGATAGGGACATGGACTATAATATGTGGATGCAAATTTGATGCATGGATGATTTGTTTGTGCGTATGGAATGGAGTGTTTTTGTACCCGAAAGAAACCCCATTGTTGGCATGCCTGATGAAGCTTTTTCATCTCATTTGGACAGCTTGGAAGCATGCGCGTGTCGATCACGGAATATACTGAGTTTCATCAATCGCCATCTCTTCAACCTCCCTTTCCGCCATGATATATCGATTCAGAAGATCCTGTGGCTTAGTTGAAGCTGATTCTTGCACATTCTCAACGGCAAGTGAACTTCTTGTATCCCTGATATATGCATTCTGTTGCATTGGAATGGCGTTTTATACTAGTGTATAGCCCTTTTATTGAGACGAAGTCTTTAATGCAAGCTGGATCAATTGTGACTAATTCTCTTTTTTAATTGAACTCTTGTGTTTTCTTTTCCTTTTAGAAATCAACTAATGCTGGCTGGATCATTATGTTTTTTTTTCCCTTTTAACGTAATCTTGTTGTTTGGTTGTGGACGTTCTTACTTCTTGCACGGTGTAAGGTATCCTCAAACCTCATCTGGCGTATGACCATTTCAGAGAGAAAGGTAGGAAAGTCAATTGGGCCAAGATTGTCTAGAATTCAGCTCTGACTCCTAAACACTCTTTTAAATTATGGCTGGCTGGGCTGAACAAGCTGCCCACCAAAGATAGGCTTGTTTACTTGAATGATACTGCATGTCAATTCTGCTCTGCGGGACAAGAGACCCTGCCTTACTTCTTCTTCTCCTGCTCGGCCACCATGCAGGTCAGGAAATCCATCTCGGTCTGGCTGGGACTTCCACAGAGACTTAATACAGTCCACAGATTGCTGACCTGGAGCTTCGCAAACTAAAAGGGAAGACACTCAAAGCCAAGGCATCAAAAATTGCCTTGGCAGCTACGGTATATCACATCTGGCAAGCGTGTAATAGATACATTTTTGAAAACACAGTTTTTGTATCTAGGGATGTAGTACATAGAATACGCACTCATGTGTACAGAGTAATGTATAAGCTCTTCCCCCCTATTTTAGACATAGGCGATGCTTCTACAGTTTAAAATAGTTTACATTACTAAATTGTGCATGTAGATCGGCAGGCCGTTCTACAAGTGAGGCTATTGTGTGAGATACATCCCTTTGATGTCTTGACATTCGGATAATACAAATTTGCATTTTACCGGAAAAAAATATTGATGTAGACACATTGTCAGCTTCTTCACATTAAGAACCTAGTTATGATACACTTTGTAATAATCAACGTACGACAACTGAGATAAATTGTAAGATAATGATATGAATCTCATTGGTTAGTCATTAGGTAGTGAAAATTACAATAGAATGAGAACAATCTTTTAGACGGAGGAAGAGCCATGTGGAGAATATTAAGACGTTACTCTGAAAAGCAATAAGGGAAAATATAATTGTTAAAGATATAGTTGAAGATAAGAAGAAGAAAGGGCCTATGTTATAATTTGTCTTGGCACGGTCATGGCTTGGATGGCATGGTAAGGATGGTGCGTGAGTCCCGGCACGCATAGGCACGGTTGGCATACAGTGGTGCATATAGGCTTGGCGTGCTTGGGATAATTAGCGTGGTTGGCACGATGGCACGTTTGGCACGGTGGCACGCTTGGCACGGTGGCACGCTTGGCACGGTGGCACGCTGGTTACATGTAAGATTTGGCACGGGTGTTGCATAGCTCTGCTGCGTGTGCCGCGGTTTCAATACTAGACGGAGTCTTCTCCCACAAGCTAGCTTATGTTTCTAGATTGTTCCCTAGATTAGTATAAATACGTATGTTGTTTGTAGCACAAGGTGTGAATGAACATTACAAAAATTCAGTTTACACTTCTCCTTCTTCTTCCTCGAGCTGAGGCTGTTAATTTTGGCGCCATAATGCGTTTTTGTTTCTCTTCTTGGAATTGCTCTTATACATTGATGTATTTGATCGTTAGTTTTTGAATTCCACACGAATTTCGACATGGTATCAGAGCGATGACATTTCGCTATTGATTCCTTGATTGATCTTCATCGAATTCTACATCACCTCATTCTTTCTTTTCGTAAATCATTTTAACTGAAGTGTGAATATGGCGAATGCAAGTGCTGCTTCATCTAGCTCTCGAAGTAATCATGTGAACAATGAGAATCCAACAAGTAGTCCGTACTACTTGCATCCGAATGACAGTCCAGCAATTGTTCTGGTTCAACCTCCACTCAATCCACACAATTTTCACTCGTGGAGCAGGACATTTCAAATGGCGTTGTTAGTAAAGAACAAGAGCTGTTTCATTGATGGATCCATGGCCAAGCCTGCGCAGAATGATCCTCAATTTCAGCAATGGAGGCAGGTAAACACCATGATCCAGTCTTGGATCATGAACTGCGTTTCTCCTTCAATTGCACAAAGTATAATGTGGTATGATAATGCGTTAGATGTATGGAACGATCTAGTTATGAGGCATGGAAGTGGTGATCCATTCAGATTGTTAGATTTACTGTGTGAATTTTATGCGGTAAAGCAGGATAACCTCAGCGTAAATGATTATTTTACGAAACTGAAAGTATTATGGGAAGAACTGGCCTCCTTAAGATCCATACCGAAGTGTGATTGCCTTCGATGTGTGTGTGACATAACTAAGAAGATAAATCAATTCATTGAAAGTGATTATGTTATAAAATTTGTTAAAGGACTAAATGATGAGTTTGATCCGGTGAGGTCACAAGTATTTGTGATGACTCCGTTGCCGGATATTAAAACTGTGTTTGCAATGGCATTGAAGTTTGAGAGAAAAATCACCAGTAATGGTGCATCAGCTGGTTTTAGCAATGCACCTACGGCTTTGGCTGCAAACTGTGATGATCAGGAAGGTTTTGTGGCAAATGCGTATGCCAATAAGAAGCAAGGGCAGTCATACAGAAGAGGAAATGGAAGGTTTTATCAAGAAGGAAATAAGCGATTGCAGTGCAATCATTTTGGTATGATTGGACATACAAGTGACAGATGCTATAGGAAACACGGTTTTCCCCCCGGATTCAAGTTTAAAAACCAAGTTAATGCGGCTGAAAGTGGTTGAAGAAAGTTATCAGAACTGTGATGCTGAGTTGCCTGCGTCTGTTTCATTCCCCCGTCTACTCAGTCTCTTACTCAGAAACAGTTTAATAAACTTCTGAAATTGTTGGATATTGATGATGTTGTTTCAGGAAGCAATGGAAACAAGGAGGTGCAAGGAGCAGTTATGACTGCACAAACTGGTACATCCACAGGTAAGCAATCTATTAGTACTGAAAGTGTGTGGATCTTGGATTCAGGAGCCACTGATCACATTTCATGCTCCTTGTCACTGTTCCAGTCTTATAATCCTGTTGATCATGTCTCTATTAAACTTCCTAACAATATCACAGTTGAATCCACTCACAAAGGAGTTGTTGTTTTGCATAGTGGTCTGGTTTTGAAGGATGTGTTGTACGTTCCTTCATTTTCTTTCAATCTTGTTTCCCTCAGCAAGCTTACTGACTCTCCACATTTGCTTGTTTCATTTCATGACTCTGGTTGCTTGATTCAGGATCAGTTGTCCAGGAGGATGATTGGTTCAGCTAGGAAGCATCATGGACTTTATTACATACATGATTCCAGTATAGCTTTGCAGTGTGAAGTGTCCAGTACATGTTTTTTTCCTTCTGCTTTGTCTTCTACTAGTCTTGACTCTGATGCATATCTTTGGCATGCCAGACTTGGGCATGCCTCATCAGCTAGAATACAAGAGTTGCATAGGCAGTATCCAGACATACCTTGTTTTAGTCAAAATAATGTTTGTACAGTGTGTCCTTTGGCTAAACTCAAAAGGTCACCGTTTTCTAATTCTGTTACGGTTTCTAAGCTTCCTTTTGATGTCATTCATGTTGATATTTGGGGCCCTTATAGGCACCCTACAATGTACAATCAAAGGTACTTTCTGACTCTAGTTGATGATTGTTCGAGGTATACTTGGATATATCTCCTTAAAGCAAAGTCTGAGGTTAGACAAATTTTGCAGAGTTTCTTTCATTATGTGTTTACTCAGTTTGGTGTTCATATCAAGGTTGTTAGGAGTGATAATGGACTTGAGTTCAAAATGTCTGAGTTCTATATGCAGCATGGGGTGGTTCATCAGACAACCTGTAACTATACTCCCCAGCAGAATGGGGTGGTTGAAAGAAAGCACCAGCACCTGTTGGTTGTGGCTAGAGCCCTTAGGTTTCATGCTTCACTGCCTATTGAGTATTGGGGGTTCTGCCTTCAGCATGCCACCTATTTGATAAACTTGATGCCTTCACCTATACTTCAGAATAAGACTCCCTATAAGATTTTACATCAAAGTCAGTCTGTCTATACTCATCTTAGGGTGTTTGGGTGTCTAGCGTTTGCTTGTGACACCACTCCTCATAAGGCAAAATTTGAACCCAGGTCTGGGCCTTGTGTTTTTCTTGGGTTTCCTATGAATACAAAGGGGTATATCCTCCAAAGATTGGAAGACAAGTCTATCATTGTGTCAAGAGACGTTCTGTTTCATGAGAATTCCTTTCCATTCTCCAATGTGTCTTCTGTGCCAGCAATGTCAGCCCCAGTGCCTCATGCTGTGGGGGATGTTCCTTTGACATCCTGTTCACCTTCCAGCTCAGCTGCATCCCTTACATGAATTGTCATCATGTCCTGATATTCATCATTCGAATGATGCTGTGTCTCCCTCAAGGTCACCTTTACCTTCAGCGTCATCTTCTCCTACTTCTCAGACATCAGGATCCCCCTCAAGTGATCAGATACCTGTGACTCAGCTGGAAGTTCATTTGCCTCCAGTATCAGGCTCTGATCACAGATGTGCTAGACCAAGGCATGCACCATCCTACTTACAGGATTACTATTGCAATCTTAGTCAATCCTCTGACACTGTTGAATCCCTTGCCTCAGTGCCATATCCCATACAAGCTTATCATTCACTTGAGGCTCTGGCTCCTGAATACAGATCATATATCCTTAATATCAGTAATGAACAAGAACCTGTGACGTATCAGCAGGCTGCTGGATCAGCAGCTTGGCAACAAGCTATGCAGATGGAATTAGCTGCCTTAGAGGCTACACATACATGGGATATTGTTCCCTTGCCACTGGGTAAGCAGCCTATTGGGTGTAAGTGGGTGTACAAGGTCAAACGCAAGGCAGATGGCTCCATTGAGAGATACAAAGCCAGGCTTGTGGCTAAGGGGTACACCCAGCAACCAGGTATAGAGTATGTTGATACTTTTTCCCCTGTGGCCAAAATGACTTCTGTGCGTCTACTTTTGGCTTTGGCATCTGTGAATCATTGGCATGTGCATCAATTAGATATCAATAATGCCTTTCTTCATGGTGATCTATATCAGGAGATTTATATGGAGTTGCCTCAAGGTGTTCAGTCATCAATTCCTAATGCAGTTTGCAAGCTTCAGAAATCTCTTTATGGGCTTAAACAAGCCAGTAGACAATGGAATGAAAAGCTTACTTTGTATTTGTTGTCTCAGGGATATAAGCAATCTAGAAATGATTATACTCTGTTCACTAAAAGAACTTCAGACTCTTTTATAGCTTTACTCATTTATGTTGATGACATTATTGTAGCTAGTGACTCTTTGTCTCATATTCAGCATCTGAAGGAACATTTACATTCTACGTTTCAAATCAAAGATTTAGGTGTTCTCAGATACTTTTTGGGGCTTGAAGTGGCAAGGTCTCACGGGGGGATTATGATTTGCCAGAGAAAATATGCATTGGAATTATTAGAGGAGACAGGTTTTTTGGCAGCCAAACCTGTTCTAACACCTATGGAACAAAATTTGAAACTGGAGCACAATGATGCACCTTTATTTTCAGATGTGTCTTGTTACAGGAGGATTATTGGCAAGTTACTGTATCTTACCATTACAAGGCCTGATATTTCATATGCAGTTCAACAGTTAAGCCAGTTTTTAGATTGTCCCACAGAAATGCATATGAAGGCAGTTCATAGGTTGCTTAGGTATTTGAAAGGTAATCCTGGTCAGGGACTGTTGTTTCCCAGCACAGGTTCGAAATTGCTTAAGGCATATTCAGACTCAGACTGGGCTGGTTGCACTGAAACCAGAAGATCTGTTACAGGATATTGTATGTTCTTTGGTGATGCTCTGGTATCTTGGAAAGCAAAGAAGCAGACTACAGTATCTAGATCCTCTTCAGAGGCTGAGTGCAGGTCACTTGCTGCAGCTACTTGTGAAGTACAATGGTTGCTATATCTGTTAAAAGACCTGGGGGCAGAGCAGAAAGAACCTGTGGAGCTGTTCTGTGATAATAAGAGTGCCATATACATAGTGGAAAATCCGGTGTTTCATGAAAGGACAAAGCATATAGAAGTGGATTGTCATGTGGTTAGAGACAAATATCAAGAAGGAGTGATTAAACCAATGCCAGTAAAGACTGAGTTTCAAGTAGCTGATTTGTTTACTAGGCATTGAATTCACAGAGATTACAATTTCTGACTTCTGCTTTAGGGATCTGCAATATTTATAAGAAGTCAGAATTGAGGGGGGGGGGGGGGGTGTTAAAGATATAGTTGAAGATAAGAAGAAGAAAGGGCCTATGTTATAATTTGTCTTGGCACGGTCATGGCTTGGATGGCATGGTAAGGATGGTGCGTGAGTCCCGGCACGCATAGGCACGGTTGGCATACAGTGGTGCATATAGGCTTGGCGTGCTTGGGATAATTAGCGTGGTTGGCACGATGGCACGTTTGGCACGGTGGCACGCTTGGCACGGTGGCACGCTGGTTACATGTAAGATTTGGCACGGGTGTTGCATAGCTCTGCTGCGTGTGCCGCGGTTTCAATACTAGACGGAGTCTTCTCCCACAAGCTAGCTTATGTTTCTAGATTGTTCCCTAGATTAGTATAAATACGTATGTTGTTTGTAGCACAAGGTGTGAATGAACATTACAAAAATTCAGTTTACACTTCTCCTTCTTCTTCCTCGAGCTGAGGCTGTTAATTTTGGCGCCATAATGCGTTTTTTGTTTTCTTCTTGGAATTGCTCTTATACATTGATGTATTTGATCGTTAGTTTTTGAATTCCACACGAATTTTGACAATAATGTGGGCCGGCGAACACGATAAATAGAAGAAAGCAGTGTTTTCATTTCAAATTCTTTTTTTTTTAATTATAAAATCTTAGGCACGTTATATATGGATGTCTATACATTCATTGTATGGACATCTATAGTCAAGAGACACATGGACTTGGTTACGATAGAAAGTACTCCATTACCGTCGATGCAATCACATTTAAGTATATTTTAGATATCTTGCAAGTTTTGCAATATATAAAAAACTTGAGATGGTTTAATAAACGTTGTCACCTCTCATTTATGGGCCAATCATTGATACACACATATATATATGTTAAGTTATAAATTGTTTTGATGATGAAAAGATGTTTTAAATAAGTTAAATTTATGTTTGAGACTTGATGCAAGATGAAAAAATTACACTGTTAGGTCCGAAATACACTCTAGAGGGGGGGGTGAATAGAGTGTTTGTCTCTTTTACGGAATTTTCTCGTTTGGCTCAACTCAAAAAGATATTCAAAATCAGAGCAAGAATGGAAGATGAGAAATAGTGAATGAGTACACCGGATATAGAGTGGTTCGAATCGTAAATGATTCTACTCCACTACCACTTTGTTTCCAAAGTGGATTTTCAACAACTACTCTTCTTATTAATAAGAACAACCACAGCAACACTTACACTAACACTTTAGTGTAAGCAACAAGAACAACAACTTCTTGCACAAATCACACTTGTGCAACTACAGCAACCACAGCTCTTAGCAAGAACAACTTCTTGCTTCCTCACAACTTCAACAAAAGTTCCCTCAAGAACTTCTCACAGTGGGTTGAAGAAATATAGTAAGGTTCACACTTTCTCACAAGTCTAAGCACAAACAAGAGATCAAATATTTATGGTTCCTCTTGTGCTTGACTCTCTTTCTCTCAATATACAACAATGAAGAGCAAAGAAAAGCTAAACAAGCTTTAAACAAAATTTACAAGTATGAGAGAACTATACAACAATGAAAGATGAAGCTAGATGATGTTGAAAGTGTGTTTTTGCTTCATCCAAGCCTCTTCCTTTTATAGATAAAGTTGACCACGTTTTTGAGGCTCTCCACCAAGTCTTGAACTACTCCAAATGTCAAGATAATGCCCAAATAGTCTTTAGCCACTCTATGGAGTGATTTGATCCTCAATAGCTAACCTAGGATTGCTTAGACATGGATACAATAGTCAAGGAAGCATGTAATATGTTGGGTTAAAGTCTACAAGAAATTTGAACAAGATTGGATAGAGAAAATACCATGAATCCTTTGTGTGATGTTTGTGTGGGCTTGATAGGAGATTCATGGTATTTTCTCTATCCAATCTTGCTCAAATTTCTTGTAGATTTTAACCCAACATATTACATGCTTCCTTGACTATTGTATCCATGTCTAAGCAATCCTAAGTTGGCTATTGAGGATCAAATCACTCCATAGGGTGGCTAAAGACTATTTAGGCATTATCTTGACATTTGGAGTAGTTCAAGACATGGCGGAGAGCTAAAAAACGTGGTGAACTTCATCTACAAAAGGAAGAGGCTTAGATGAGGCAATTACACACTTTTAACATCATCTAGCTTCATTATCTATTATTGTATAGTTCTCTCACATTCGTAAAATTGCTTAAAGCTTGTTAAGCTTTTCTTTGCTCTTCATTGTTGTAAATTGAGAGATGGAGAGTCTAGCACAAGAGGAACCATAAATATTTGATCTCTTGCTTGTGCTTAGACTAGTGAGAAAGTGTGAATCTTACTATATTCCTCCAACCCACTGTGAGAAAGTTCTTGAGGGAACTTTGTTGAAGTTTTGAGGTAGCAAGAAGTTGCTCTTGCTAAAGCTGTAGTTGCTGTAGTTGCACAAGTGTGTTTTGTGCAAGAAGTTGCTGTTGTTGTTGCTTACACTAAGGTGTTAGTATAAATGTTGTGTTGTTCTTATTGTCTCTAATAAGAAGAATAGTTGTTGAAAATCCACTTTGGCAACAAAGTGGTAGTGGAGTAGAATCATTTACGATTCGAATCACTCTATATCTGGTGTATTTATTCATTACTTCTCATCTCCCATTCTTGCTTTGATTTTGAATTTCTTTTGATTTGAGCCAAACAAGAAAATTCCGCAAAAGTGTTAAACACTCTATTCACCCCCCCTCTAGAGTGTGTTTCGGATCTAACAATATATATATATATATATATATATATATATATATATATATATATATATATATATGTACACACACACACATATATATATATATGCGAAAAACATTTAGGTCTAGCAGTTGAGTAGGATTTATCACATCCCTGGGTCTCAAGTTCGATTCCCCTCCACAATTTTAAAGAATATATATATATATATATATATATATATATATATATATATATAATATCACAATTTCACTTATCACTTATAAACGTTGTCACTTCTCGTTTAGTTACAATTGTATATTCATCAATGTTAAGATTTCCCTATAAATGAGAAGTGACAACGAATATCAAACCTATTTCAAATTGTTCATACATTGCAAAAATAAACTGGTATGTACATAAAACAAAGTCGTCTTACAATTTAAAAACTTTCTCCGTCATCTGAGAAAAAATCACTAAAATGAATTACATTATTTCATATCACCCTCCATATAAATTGTTTTTATAGGTTGGCCACTCCTTGAACTTTTTTTTCATCACAACTTGCTTTCTCTTGTCACTATTCTTGTATTCTCTTATAAAAACATAATTATGTTATGTATATGTTTGAATGATTTTAAAAACATGATTTTGTTGACAGATAAAATGTTGATAAAAAGATATAAAAAAGCTACTTTATATTACGAAAATAACAAAAGATCTAAACAAATAATGAAGTAACATCGAATTCTTAAATTGAAACACATCGATCGATCGATGTGTATATCAGTCATTCAAAAGAGACATAAATCGATTGATGTGTGTAGATATCAAAACTGAAAACCTACTGTAAGACATTAATCTATCAACGTAAAACATATAGATCGATCGATGTCACATCATATTCTATGTGGATCGATTGAAGTACACGTCATACTCTGCATAGATCGATCGATGTCAAACTGATTAAAAATGAAACTATAATGTGAGACATCGATCTCTAAATTTGAGCAACATGTCACGATTGACCAGTCCCTAACTTTGAAACATAGATCGATCAATGCCAGTATAATTTGAAATAATTTCTCTAAAAATATGATAAGTATGCAAGCATTTTTGTTACGCATATAATTTTTTTATATGTGATAGAGTTTCTATTGTTGAGAAATATGTTTGGATAATTTTCAAAGTCATGATTTTAAGTGGTGAATGCATAAAAATGTCACATATGGTGTTATATGTGAGTAAAAGTTGAAAAAGTTGACATCGATCTCTCAGGTTGTTGCACTTCGATCGATCAATGTACTTCGATCCCTCACATCGATCGATCTTTGTAAGGCAGACAAAGTTCTAGACCTCATTGTGAGACATCGATCTCTAAACCTGAGACACATCTATCGATCGATGTATACATCGAACCCTCACTTCGATCGATCGATGTAGGTGAGAGACAAAATCTGAAACTTACTGTGAGACATTGATCTCTGAAGCTGAGACACTTCAATCGATCGATGTCTAGGGCTTTTAGAAATATTTTTCTAAAATATGATAAAGTGGTTGTATTCATTTGTACAAGTTTTATATATGTTCATTATGTGATTATTATGTGTTTTTGATAATTATAAATGCATTGTGACTAATGTGCCTTGGAAGTTTCTACAACTTACCAAAAGGGCAAAATTGGTATTTTGAGTTTTATAGGAACATGATATGGTGTAAATACTTCAAGGACTTATTCTCATCATATTTATCATGACAAAGGTGTTATTATATTTATTTCTGACCATCGGGGTCATTTCTGGAGTTTTCTCTCACCAGGGGCATTTTGGTCATTTTACCCCTGAGGGTATTTTTGGTATTTTCACTCAAGGAATCTCTTGAGTATATTATTTTCTTCATTCTGGAGTTGATTTGTGATTATCTTGAAGATTATATGGTGGCTTTATATTATTTTTCTCAAATGATGATATTATCGACAGTAGCGCGATATGTGACAGGTTGTGATGTCACATTCTATTTCTTTCTTGAAGACCTTCTTCTATATGTTATTGAAGTATATTTATCATCATCTTACATAGAATTTAATGGTGTTAAAGGTGTGGAAATGATCACAACATACAAGAAGAAATATTAGGAATTTTGGTGTTACATGCTGACATAATCTTGTCAACTATTATTTGTTGATTTCTTCTTCAAAAATCTGAGTTGATATACATATATGCAAGCCTCCAAACATGTATTAATGGGTGAAAATGATGGTGTACTCATTTTATGGCTTGGTGACAAGTGGACCAATCAAAAAGAAGCTAGTTAGCAAAATTGCCAACTTGGAAATTTCAACTTTGAACCCAACGGCTAGGCTGAAGTTTTCAGCAGATGTTTTTGGTCAAATTCAGGCTTCACATGTCCTATTATTTTGCAAGGAGTTGAGGGTATCTTGGTGGTATTATCCCTTAGTATTATCGTTATTTTTCAAGCAAATTCCAAGTCATTTTTTGATGGTAAAAATCGGCCATGCTGAAATTCCAAGGTGGACAAATCATTTTGCTTTATGTTGCCAAGTGTACAAGATGATTATGTGGCCAATCAATGATGTGAAGACAACTAAGACTTGATGATGAAGGTGGTGACACATTGGAGGTCTTATCTTCAAGAGCCATTTCACACTATAAATAGGAGGCAAAGGATGAAGAACAACACACTTGGAGCTCACTTGAAAAGCAATAGTTGATTTGTCTAGCTATCTTCTTCTTGTCATTCTTGTTTGTTGTATTTGTTGGAGAGTTACGGGCCTCTTGAGCTTCATTTTTAAGATTGATCAGCCAATTCTATAAGGCTACATCAATAAATGGTAGAAGTGTTGCAACTAAGTGTTGCATAAAATGTGTTCATCCAAGTCTTGAATAAGGTTGGTGTTTAACCCAAGGATCAATCTTGGTTCTTGTTGTAATTTGGTTCATACCATAGTGAAATCCAAAGAAAGGTGTTCCTTGAGACTGAAGTAGGTCACATTCACCGAACCAGGATAAATTCTCGATGTTCTTATCTTGTTTCTACATTTCTGCATTCTGCCCGTTTTTCACTGTAGCTTTCACACAACTTCACACGTTTTGAAAAACATAGCTACACACTTTCAAAATTGCTATATGAACACTTCAATCAGTGATTGGTTTGTTTGACCTGAAGGAGAAAATGCGAGAAAAACGTGAGTTGTTTGATTTTTTTTGAAAAAAATGAAAAATTCGCATCTTAATAATATTTTAAAAAGACACGTTGATCATTTGATATGGATTTTTTACTTTGCAGTAATTTCTATCTTCCTTTATTGATAAACCAGAATTGATCGTCTGTTAGTCAACAACAGTCAACGGTACACAACACCTGCAGTTCAGCACCCAAGCCCCGCTGTTCAGCCCTGTCGACACTTCGGCTGAGCCCCATGACATCCCTTTCTACTATTGAAGAATAGTTCAAGGACTGCACCTCGGCACCTAACTCCGATCTCAACTTCAGCCCAAGTGTTACACTCCAGATCACTTCGGCCAGATTCAACACTGTACTTCGGCAAAGCCTAGTTCTGCACTTCGGCGAAGGAGTCAAGCACAGTATTACATCGTAGAACCATTAGGCGGAAGTACAGTTCAAAGAAAGAGTACACGTCTGGCTATTCAGCCTGTACACGCCAAAGTCACTTCAGCCGACCTACTAGTCACATCAGCCGGTCTACCAGTCACATCAGCAGACCTACTGCGTTATAGGTCTTCTGCCCCAAGCAAAATCGTATCCGCTATCAGAGGCCAAGGGTGGGAAAAACCAATAAAAGCAAGCCAAGGCGGACCAGAAAAGGGATCCGATTCATCTAACAGTTTTCTATCTCCTGGAGCTAATACACCGAACTTTCTCTTCGGCTAAGACCTGTGAGAATTTTCTAACTTCATATACTAAACTATATTCTCAGAGAGAAATAGCTCAAACTGACTTGAGCGTCGGAGGGTTTTACCCAGGATCATCCCCCCGGGACCTCTGATCTTTGCTTCCTTGTGCAGGACTTTCAGGAAGCTATTCCAGTTACAATTGTCAAGTCGGTTAACTACTCTTCAAGTTAACTGACGACGTTTATTTGAGGTCATCTTTGACCCTTGGTGAAGATCCGGCTTCATCATTTATAGAATAAAAAAGCAAAGTATATTGCTCTGAAGTCAACAAGAAATTAGTTTAACTTACCAAAATGTAAATCTTGGTAGAAGAAACCAAGTAAAAACAATTTTACACCATGTCTTAATCCCAGTCTTGCTTTAACTACAGAAGTACTGCAAGAATTTTTATTCTCTCTCTCATCTACTGTATAAGAAGGCAACAAAGAAATTTAATTCCCAAAGGACAGAATCAAATTGGAAAACAGACATCCCTAGCCTCAGATCTCTCGAAACCATGGTAAGCTATTGTTTTGAATGATTTGTCTTAACACGGCTTAGCAAGCTTTTGCCATCAAGTTTGCTATCGAAATACAACTTGAGAAATTCCTTGAACTCTATGGTCTTATAATTTGCTCCTGCTCCCACAAGTTCCTTCTGTGGCCCGATTCTGGAGTTCATATTAGGGCCATGAAATGCAGCAATTGAAAGCCTTTCCTTCTGGGCGTGCACAACAGCTCTGTGCTCCACGCTTGTGTATTGTCCATTGCTTATCATCTGGTATTCAACCACGAAAAGTAAATAAATTGAGAACATATGATCCGTGGAATAGAAAGAATAATAATAAACACCAAACTCTTTCTATTTGTAATGGAGTCAAAGATACACTCTTTCTTGACTTTGGAATATGATGGAATAAAACAAAATGAAATACTAAATGGGATGTGCTTCTTATATTATGAAGTAACAGTTGATCGACACATCTTGACGCAATTTTTATTATGGGTCATTGGGAAACAACCTTTGTGCGTCTCTAACACATGGGAATGATTGCGTACGTCCGACTCCCATACCTCGCCATAGGCTTGAGGCTTTAAGACAATGGGATAATGTTGTTGTTGTAAGAATAAACACCAAACTGATTTGCATGTTGGCATGTATATATGCATGTATATAATTTTTCCTGTTTAAGTGGCTAATCATTTTCCTAAACTTCACTTGGTTAATGCTGCCAATCATAGTCAGTAGCATAAAGTTCTTGGAGAAATCAATGTGAAAGGAGTCCTATAAGGTCGAACTAGCAATATTCTATAAATTGGGCCGAGTTTTTCTAAATTGGACCTGAATACGTTAATTAATTGTTTCACCAATTGTCATAACGTTTTGAAATGATACCAATTGACTATAGCAATGTGGACGCTCTATCCGTGTGTACCAAATGATAGCTCGCATGCTAAAATATAGGGAAATATGGTAATGAGAAGACTTGGACATACGTCTTCAGGGAAGTCGCTTTTGGTATCTGGAGTTGGCACAATCAGTTATCTTATGGGGAAGATGTTTCGCGCCCCCCTCCAGAAATTTTTATTAGTAGTTCATTACGTAGACTTGAGGATTTGCATACGGCACATGGCCTGTCTTTTGAGTATTGTACAGGATAATAGGGGTTGTATATCTTTGTAAAACTTCTGTTTTTGGATTATTAATGAAAGGATCGCTTCTTCCGAAAAAAAAAATCTTTATGAGTTAACGACTTTCTATGGGTGCAACATATACATGAGCTAAATGCGTAAAAGATTTCAAACATTTTGCAGAACAAAAGGTCAAGTTTTCAGGGTGGTCATGACTAAACTGAAAATGGTCTTGATCGAACGTTCGATGGACCATCAAAAACTTTCTATCCAAATGACGAAACGCACCACCAAACTTCGGACTTACATTTCGTAACTCACATCACTGAACTCAAAAATTGCGTCTCCGAATGTTCAGTCAGGAAAATTCAAAATTCAAAATTGGTCAAAAAGTCAAAGTCAAAGTTTGATTAAACTTAAGACCGAACTCAAAAGTATGAGTTTGACATTTGGAGCCATTGAACGCTGAATGATGAGTTCGGTGAGAAAAAATAGAGTTCCAGGAGAAAAGACCAAACTCAGGACCAAACTCAAAGTTGAGTTTGATGAAAGACACCCGAGCGTTTGGTCGCTCAGTTCAGTATCCTGAATTATAGTTGTTACGAAACATTTCTCAAATGACAAAAGGTCGTATATCTCTCCTATCTACCCTAAATTGATTGCTCATTTACTGCTAACATCTCTAATGTTAGTTTGATTTCTTTTGCATGTCATACAAGCATATAGGTGGTAAATCTTAAACTATAATAGAGAAAAGAAATGTTGGAGAAAATTCAAAATATGGAAAAGCAATAGAATGGGCAATATTGGAAAAATGAAATTGAAGGCCTCTATATCTATGAGAAGCTTTGAAGAGGCAATTACACATTTTCATCTTCTTCAAGCTCATTTCTATTGATCTCAAAAAGATCTTAAAGTGCAAAAGTACTTAAATCTCATTAAGCTTTTGTTTCTTGGTTTTTAGTGCTATATTGTGAGAGCATTAAAGTCTAACACAAGAAGAAATAAACATATTTATTCTCTTACTTGTGATTTAGACTTAATTTGAATGTGTCATTCCACTTCTTTCAAACCCCATTTAGTAAAAGTCATTAGGTATAAATTTGTTAAAGTTGAGAAGAAGCAAATAGAAAAACTCTAAGGCTCTCGCTTGTAGTTGTTGTATTAGTTGTTGTTGCATAAGTCATTTTTGCTATAGTTGTTGTTGTAGTTCTTATTCTCTGTTGAAGGTAACAAAAAAATTGTTGAAAATCTACTTTGAAAATAAAGTGGTAGTTGAATAGAATCAAAAAGATTCGAACCACTATAAATTATTTTCACACTATCTCTCATCTTTCTTTTCTTATTTTGTTGAGTCATTTGAGTAAATCGAAAAAATCCAAAAAAATTATCCTAACGCTCTATGCACCCTCCTTCTAAAGTATTCTTCACGGAACTAACAAGATAGCTCTATTAGAGACAAGATCGTCAAATTCCGTATAACCCAATATACCTAACAAGTTGCACTACGAGTCAATCTAAACATTAAAATTCGAAGTGACATAGAGGTAAAAATCATTAAACACCATTGCAATACTTTATGAGAACTGGTGTTGGAATGTTATTTCTCCCCTTGTGGTGGTGCGTGTAAAAAAATTTAAAAGACAAACATTAAGAAAGAAGTAACGCTCGCACAAAGATTAGAAGGTACCTCTATGACATCTCCAATATTGACGATGATGGCACCAGAAACAGGTTTTACAGGTACCCATTTGTCGTTTTTCTTGATTTGCAACCCTTCAACATCATTTGCTTGAACCAAAAGAGTTAATCCAGAGGCATCAGAATGGGGAGTGAGACCAATAACTTTATCTGCTTGCATGCATGGTGGGTAATAATTTACTCGAATATATTGTGTGCCATCTCCAAACATGCTGCCAAGTCGATCTGATGGTACCCCTAAGTTTTCAGCCATAAATCTGACAAGGCTGATGGAGATCTCATTCAGCTCCTGTGAGTACTGGTTGATTGTTGATCTGATGCAAGGGAATGAGAGATTATACAAACATTAGAATCTCCACCAAAAGCATTTTATTAGTCCTAGGCAATATAGTAACGAATGCATTCTCCGACGTCTTCTGTTCTTTGATCAAATTACGATACTGGAATTTACAAATTGAAGCATGACTTAGTTAAGGGGAGTTTTCTGAAAAGTATTTCCTCTCATCTATTGGTTTTCGAAAGATTATATATTGAGAGGAAGTTTTTGATATGGTAACATGCATGTGTCATGTACTTAGGGAGGCATAAAATGCATTGACTAAAGAGAGAGATAAAATTTCAAGTTTTGAAACGGTTAACTAGCTCAAATTTAGATTTTCAAACAAAAACATCTTTTAAAAGTCTTGGTTTTGAGATCATCAAAAAGGGAGAGATTGTTGGAATATGAAATTTTTTGATGAAGTTAAAAGATGTTTTAAAAGAGTTAAAAAGGAATTTCATACTTGGGATTTGAAGCAAAATGAGAAAAACACATTTTGAGACATCAATCTCTCACATGGATCGATTGATGTATACATTAGTCTTTCAAGGAGAGACATCGATAGATCTATGTTAAAAATTAAAGATCGACTTACAAAAACTAATCAATGGTAAAAGTAATTTAGACAAATTTCTTGGAAATCAAATGATAGGAAATGATAAACCGGTTTAGGATTTAAGTCATCATATTCTTCTAATGAACCCAAGTTAATAAAAAAAGCCAAATAAGAGAAAAACTCAAAATGGCTCATCATCTCGTAAAAAACACACAACCAAGGCATGTGACCACATGTTTTTATTATAACAAGTTAGGACATGTAAAGAGTGCATGTAGAGCTAGATTTGGTAACATGTATGTTTGGAAGCTTAAGGGTCGACAAGCTAACTCGAAAGGATCCAACCATCAAAGAATACAAATGTGTAAATCTCTTGGTTTGTAGACTCTGAAGATAAATGGAGTAGCCAAAAAAGGAACCAAATGGCTCATAGACAACGATGTTCCACGCACATGACAGGAGACAAGACTTTGTTTACCAAGTTCAAGTTCCAAGATGGTTGGACGGTGCATTTTGGAAATAGAAAAACCAAAATCTTCGGAATGGAGAAATTGGTAACTCATCTTTTACTATTAATAATGTATTATATGTAGAAAGACTCAAGTATAACTTGATAAGTGTTAGCCAACTATATGATGCTAATTTTCAAGTTGAATTTGTAAAAAAGAAAATGCATTGTGAAAAAGAATGATGAAATCATTTTTGAGGCTAAAAGGAAAAATGATTAGCACACATGATTTGATGTCACAAAAAGTTTCATGTCTAGTTGCCAATAATTATTTGACACAATTATGGCATAGACGACTTGGGCATATTAGTTTCGAAAATTTCAAAGAGATTTGCAAAAAATGAAAAGGTTCAAGGTCATCCAAAATTGAATTTTGAAAACCATGGCTTATGTGACACTTGTCAAAAAGCTAACCATGTTAAAGCAAGTTTCAAACCCAAAACTGAAATCTCCACCATCAAACCTCTACCAATACTTCATATGGATTTGCATGGGAATATTGATACAGCAAGTCTAGGTGGAAAACATTACACTTTTGTAGAGGTAGATGACTTCTCTAGGTACACTTGGGTCATGTTCTTAGCCAAAAGCAATGATGCATGCCAGGAGTTTATAAAACTTTATAGGAGATTAGAAAATCAAAAAGAAGACACCATTAAGGAAATTTCAAGTGATAGAGATTGTGAGTTTGATAGTGAGTTTCAAGAAGTTTGTGTATCCAAGGGGTATGGACACAATTTCTTGGCTCTTAAAACTCCTCAACAAAATGGTGTTGCAGAAAGAAAGAATAGAACAGTTCAAAAAATGAGTACAACCATGCTAAATGAATTTGAGCTACCTAAGTATTTTTGAGCTGAAGTGGTAAATACCACTTGTCATGTAATAAATAGAGTTTATTTGAGACCATCTCTCAAAAAGACTCATTATGAGCTTTGGAAAGGAAGAGTACCCAACATTGGTTATTTCAAGGTATTTAGTTGTAAGTGTTTTATACATAACACCAAAGGCAACTTGAATAAACTTGACTTCAAAGCGGATGAAGGAATCTTTATGGGTTATGCTCAAAATAGCAAGGCATTTAGGGTATATAACAAAAGGAATATGCAAGTTGAAGAATCAATTCATGTTAAGTTTAGTGAATTCCTTGATGATGAACCAAGCATAAATGATGATGATGAAGAAGAAGAAGAAATTGAAGTGAGACACATAGAAAAATTTGAAAATCCAAAAGGAAATATCGTTATAGATCTTATGATTGATCCACTTGAAAGTGAACCTAAGGTAGAAGAAGAAGAAGAAGTGAGAGGTGATACTTCAAATTTACCGGAATCATATAAATATAAGAAAGACCACCCAAAAGAGTTAATATTAGGAGAAACAATTCAAGGCATATCAATTAGGAGAAAATTTAACGCAAAAGCTTTTATTTCACAAGTTGAGCCTAAGAATATAAAAAAGGCTATAAATGATGAAGATTGGGTATTAGTCATGCAAGACGAGCTAAATCAATTTGAAAGAAGTGATGTTTGAGAATTAGTGGTTAAACCTAGTGATCATCCTATAATTGGCACCAAATGGGTATTTAGAAATAAAATGGATGATAAATGAAACATAATTAGAAAACAAAGCTAGGTTAGTAGCTCAAGGATATAGACAAGAATAAGGTATAGACTATGATGTAACTTTAGTCCCCGTGGCTAGATTAGAAGCTATTAGAATGCTACTAGCGTATGCATACTATAAGGATTTTCAGCTATACCAAATGGATGTAAAATATGCCTTCTTGAATGGAATAATTCAAGAAGAAGTGTATGTAGCTCAACCACCAGGGTTTGAAAATCATGATTATCCGAATCATGTATTTAAACTCAAAAAGGTTCTTTATCGACTTAAACAAGCTCCTAGGGCATGGTATGAGAGATTAAGTAACTTTCTCCTAGAAAATGGTTTTTCAAGAAGAAAAGTTGGCATTACTTTATTTATAAAAGAACAAGAAAATCATCAATTACTTGTTCAAATCTATATTGATGATATTATATTTGGTGCTACTATTGATTCTCTCTGCGAGCACTTTGCTAAGTTGATGGAAGAAGAATTTGAAATAAGCATGATGGGTGAACTCAATTACTTCCTTGGACTTCAAATCAAGCAAAATGAAGATGGAGTTTACATATCTCAAATGAAATATACCAAGGATCTACTCAAGAAATACATGTTTGAGGATCGAAGGAGTGTGAGCATACTAATGAGCATAAGCATAAAGCTTGCAAAGACGAAAAAGGAAAGCCGGTTGAGGTAACTGAATATAGGAGTATGATTGGTAGTCAACTTTATTTAACCGCTAGTAGACCGGATATTTTACATATTGTGTGTTTATGTGCTAGATTTCAAAGTATGACTAAGGAATATCATCTAGTTGCCATAAAACATGTCTTTATGTATTTGATAATACTTTGAATTTTGGGCTATTGTTTTCCAAAAATGGGTGTTTTGACTTAAGAGGGTCTAGTGACTCCGACTATGCCGGAAACCTAGTCGATAGAAAAAACACTTCCGGGACATGCAAATTCTTTGAAGATTGTTTAGTTTTTTGGCACTCCAAGAAACAAAATAGTGTGTCACTTTCAACGGCGGAATCTGAATATGTATCGGCTGCTTCATGTTGTGCCCAACTACTTTGGATAAACACCTTGAATGATTATAATGTAAAATTTGACAAAGTACCTATCTTATGTGACAACACTTCAGCCATAAGTATAGCACAAAACCCTCTACACCATAGTAGAACCAAGCATATAGAAGTGAGACATCACTTCATAAGGGACTGCGTTCAAAAAGGATTGGTATGTGTTGAATTTATACCAACAAATGATCAACTAGCTGATATTTTTACCAAATCTCTTCCTACCGAGACATTAGAATCAATTAGAACAAGATTAGGAATAACAATTCTTAAAAGGGTTAAAATTACAAATCTTAGAAAATGACATACACGGATCGATCCATGTATTAAACTGAGATATCCACATACATCAATCGGTGACATCGATCGATCGATTGATGTACGTTGATCATTGACATCGATCGATTGGTGCCGTTAAATTCAGCGGTATAACTTCTGTTAAAAACGCGATTCCCTTCATTTCAACTTCACAAAATCGAAAGAAACCCTCAAAATCCACAGCGACCTCTTCTCCAAAAACTATTCCACTCTTCAGTTTCATCACATAATCCGAATTTCATCTTCCAAACACTTGATTCTTGCCTTCTATTTCAAAATTTATTCATCCTACCTTAGGAATTCTTCTCTCTCACGCCCTAGCTTTTCTTCAAGATGTCAACAAGGAGCAAGAACACTACAAAACATGTAAGAACATCTCAAGAAGAAGGAGGGTCAAGCAACCCTTCCCAAGGAAAAATCTCATAGCCTCAAGTAAGAACTCAACCTAGAAGAAACCAACCCATGGATTTTATCCAAGACAATGTGTTGGCTAACCTCCGCAGTGAACTAACCTTCTCCTTTCAATAGATCAAGACTAGGTAAGCTAAGGATGTCTTGAAAGAACCATTCCCACCAGGTAATGTTAGATATATTACTAGACATGTCCAAACTCTATATGATAGATGGGAGAGATATGAGAGGGCCACCATTTCTCTTAAGTTGCTTAAGATAAATGACATCATCCGCAATAGTGAATTAAGGACAATTATTGGGTGGTTGGATGTCCAACAATGGAGAAATATTTGGCCGGAAAGGGAGATGGAAATGATGTCCACTAGGTACACCAGGCTCTTTTATGCTAATCTTTGGGTACAATATATAAATAATCTCCCATTAGCCTGACACAATGTGATAGACGACACGCATTTTGAATGTGACGTTAATACTATTTGTGAGCTAATTAGGGTACCAAACGAAGGGTATTATGACTTTGATGTTGAGAAGTGGGATACGCCCGTTGGAAGGTCACTAAGGATGAAGTGAAGACATTCTTAGGATTTCATCCAACCAAGAATACCAATGACATGCCCTAAGTGTACCGAACCTTACTAGTCATAGTCACATTTTAATTTAATGGCAAGTCCGCGAAAGGGCCAAGCAACTTAGACCTCTATATTGCCTTCCGTATAGCCAATCGAGAGAAAATAAACTTTGGGGAGCTTTTTATGACAAATTTGATTGAAGCTGCAACCAAGCAAAACAAAGCACTCCCGTATAGCAATCTAATCTATAGGATGCTATTAAAATCGGGGTTGGATATGGATGCTACGGATTTGGACTAAATAACTCATAAGGATTATTATGATAAAGTCAATATCTAACAAGTGCTCAAAGGAAGAAAGGAAGCTATCAAAGGAAGAGCAAATGAAGAAAAAGCAGCTGAAGAAGAAGAGGCGGCTCCGGAGGAAGCGCAAGTTCCTATGTCCGAAATCCAAGAAGAAACCAGTGGCTTGAGCTCAAATGTCTCGGAACTCCAAGCTCAAGTGATTGGCCTTCAATAAGTGGTGGGTGAGCTAAGGAGCAAGGTGACAGTTCACGAGTCAAAATTTACCAAGCTCAAAGCAAACATGAAGGCATGCATACCTGGATTGGCTTTCTCCTCAGACGAAGACTAGGACTCATATTTCCCTATTCAACCTCATTTCCCATTTTAAATATAGATTATAGCTTAGGATGGAGCATATTCCGGTATTATGTATTTGCTAAACTTCATTATGTCTCTTTTGGTGATTAATGACATCTTGTACTTATCTTAAATTATTAGTGGTGATGTTTTCAAAAAGGGGGGAGAAGTTGGTTCATTTTGTGTTGTTTATACTGGGAATATGATTATATTGGTGTTAAGTACACTTGCTTGCTTGTTTGATGGATATGCAAGTGATAAACATGATATGCTTGCTTGCTTGAGGTAAAAATAAAAGTTTTGGCATATATAGCGAATAACTAGTGTAAATGGAAATATGTCATGAGATATATGTTGCACCTACAGATTGAAGCATGACTTGGTTAAAGCAGAGTTTTTTGAAAAGTCTTTCCTCACATCTATTAGTTTCGGAAGGATTATATATCGAGGGGAAGTTTTTGATATGGTAACATGTGTCATGTACTTAGGGGGCATAAAATGCATTGACTAAGGGGAGATATAAAATTTCAAGTTTTGAAACTCTTAGCTAGCTCAAATGTAGATTTTCAAGGAAAAACCTTTTTTAAAAGTTTTGGTTTTGAAATCATCAAAAAAAGGGAGATTGCTGAAATATAAAAATATTTTGATGAAGTTAAAAGATGTTTTAAAAGAATTAAAAGGGAATTTCACACTTGGGATTTGAAGCAAAATAAGAAAAACACACTGTGAGAGATCAATCTCTCACATGGATCGATTGATGTATACATCAGTCTTTTAAGGAGAGACATCGATCGATCCATGTTAGAAACATCCAAGGTCGGAACCTTACTGTCCAACATCGATCTCTCAAGCTGGGAGACATCGATCGATCGATGTGACATCAATCTTTAAGGTAAGAGACATCGATTAATCGATGTAGTGAAGATTCAAAGTTGAAACTTTACTGGAAGACATCGATTGGTCGATGTATACATCAGTCTCTCAAAAGAGACGTCAATCAATCAATGTACATAAGGAATAAAACTGAAACCTTACTGAATGATAACGATCTCTTAGCTTTGGGACATCGATTATCGATGTGACATCAGTCTCTCGAAGAAGGATCCATCGATATATAGCAGGTTCAAAACTAGAACTTTACTGGAGGACATCGATCTCTCAATGCAGACACGTCGATCGATTGTTGTCATCCAGAATTTAAATTTTTATGACCGTTGGAACAAAATATAAGGGAGATTCATGGTGTTTTCTCTTTCCAATCTTGCTTAAATTTTTTGTGGATTTTTTCCTAATATTAATCATGTTTTCTTGACTATTATATCCATGTCTAAGATTCTCTAGGGTGACTTTGGAGGATCGAATTAATCCACAGGATGGCTAAAGCTATTTTCACATTGTCAATACTTGAGATTGACTTGAAGACTTGGGGGGAAGCTCTAAAATGTGGATCACACCTCCTATAAATAGAAGAAGCTCAAATGAGACATTTATACACTTTCATCCTCTTCAAGCTTCAATCTTCATTATTGTAAATTTCTCTCATTTATGTAAAAGTGCTTAAAGCTTGTTAAGCCCTTATTTGTTCTTCATTATTGTAAATTGAGAGATTGTGAGTCTAAAACAAAAGGAACCATACATATTTGATCTATTGCTTGTGTTTAGACTACTGAGAAAGTGTAAACCACACTACTTCCTAAAACCCACTATGAGAAAGTTCTTTTAGAGAACTTTGTTGAAGTTATAAGTAGAAAGAATTTGTTCTTGCTTAGAGCTGAAGTTGTTGTAGTTGTACAAATTTGTTTTGTGCAAGAAGTTGTTGTTGTGGTTGCTTGCACTAAATAGTTAGTGTAAGTATTGTTGTGATTGTTCTTATTAAGAGTAATAAGAAGAGTAGTTGTTGAAAATCCACTTTGGAAACAAAGTGGTAGTGGAGTAGAATCATTTACGATTCGAACCACCCTATATCGGATGTATTCATTCATTATCTCTCATCTCACATTCTTTACTTTGATTTTGATTTTCATTTGAGTTGGAGATAGCCAAAAACAAGAAAAATCTGCAAAATCGTCAAATATTTTTATTCACCCCCTCTAGAGTGATTGTTACGGACCCAACACTTCTCAAATCCTATATAAACGCAGAAGTCTAATGCACCGGGAATGCCCATATTGGTTCATGATTAACTATTATGATAACTACTAATCAGTGTTGAGTCAAAAAAAAAAAATAAGAACAATACTTCGATTGAGTCCATGAAGAGTCGGATGAACCTGAAGGAAGAGGGTTTGTTGGGCCACAATGCCATGTTTCTAATGTCAACAGGTAAAACACGGAGGAAAAGCAGGTCACACCAGTCAAGCTTTTGGTCATTTGACACAATAAAATGCTGCCCATATCCTTCTAGACTATCTGGTGGCATTGCACATTCCATCTTCATCTCTAATGGCAGCTTGAAGAACTCACTGATCACCACCTTCATTTGCTCAATCGTTTTTGCCGATCCATGGTTGATCAGCTGTCACAAAACCATCATCATCCAATATATAATCAAATGACAATAAAATAAAAGACATCCAAGATAACGTTGATATTATTATTGTCTCACATCGAGAGGAGATGAAAGAAAAGCAAGGTATATGAGTATGAACCTATGGTACTAAGGTCATTTTACGTTAACCCTTTTTGGATCGATTAAAATACTACAACAACGACGACGCATATCTATTATATCACAAAGACAACAAAAGCTTCGCTAGGGTCTGGGTAGGATGAGAGGAAGTGAAACAATACATCTATCACAAAGAATAGAGAGTTTGCTTCCAGTGAGAACCCGGGCTCTATATTTACCAGTATAAATGACATAATAATAGGAATATGGTGTGCTAGTGTGTCAGTGAATGGATTTAGTAAATACAAATAGAACATCTCCCCTAGTAAGATAGCCACAACCATATATATGCACACATAATAAAAGATAAAGACAATCACATAAAAGTGCAAAATCAACCTTTAAGATCGATTAAAATGAAACAAATAAAGCTGCCACTTAGTGACAACAGACCCATAATAATAATTGGGCATGACCGTGTTAAAATATGTTATGTTTTGATGATTTGCACAATTGGAACTTAGAACGCCTAGATAAGGCGCCTAATGTGAAGGGTTGAAGATAAATATACTTCGAGCGCCTACATAAGGCGCCTAATGTAAAGTGTCTGGAGACTAGTACACTTCGAACGCCTACATAAGACACTTCATATGAAGTGTTTGGAGTCCAGTATACTTCGAACGCCTACTTTAGCCGCTTCATGTGTCAATCAGTAAAAAGACACACTTGGAATGCTCCAACAGGCGCTTCATGTGTGTTACAAAGTCAAATGGACCGTTTCCTCCTAAAATGGGCACGAATATCAAGTTACTTTTGATAAAAGTCAGAATTACTTCGAACAAGTATGAAGGCTGAGATCAGGCACTTCATGTGACTTCGAACGAGTTCTGTTGCCCACAATAGGCGCTTCATGTGACGTTGAACAAGTATTCCTTATTCACTTAAGGCGCTTTATGTCACATTGAACGCCTGTTCAAAACCACATTAGGCGCTTCATGTCACATTGAACGCCTATTCATAGAACACATAAAGCGCTTCATGTGACTAACGTTACAAATGTTTTATGCTGCACTTTCCAACGTTTACTTGACATTTGTACCCTTCTTTTTTGTGCAATATCATAGGTTCTCTCTCTGTCTTAGAGAATGTCATGTTCCCTCTTTGAGCTTTCAAGAAGAAGCTTCCTCAAGAAGCTTGTAGTCATCCAAGAGAAGATCTCCAAAGATAAAGACATGTCATCACAAAGAGACAAAACCCATTATTGACTCCTGCAAGGACATCAACGGCTGGAATATTGATAAAACAAGGGTTTTCATCATTTTCAAAGCAACTTTCCACCAAAAGCTCTCAAGTTTCTCTCAAGTTTTTATTCTCGAAATAGTTGTATTATTGTGGATTTTACTTTATTTGTGAGAGTGTGATTTATAAAGAAGAAGAGTCTTATTCTTGAGTGAAGATTGTGAGAGGCTAAGTGTAGATTGTTGGTCAATAAGTAAGGGTGATTCTTGTTTGAAGAAATCCAGACCTTGGAGGGTTAGTTGACGGTATTGTGGTACACCATACTCCTTACAATAATTCTTTGAGGATCAAGGAAGTTCTTTGGAGGCTAGACTTCAAGGGGTTGGTAGTTCTTGGTTGTGGTCTAGGCGTGTGGCCTAGTTTTACATTGTTTGGATTTTTCTTTGATTGTTGTTTCCCCAAAAACGAAAACAATCCCCTATTCAAAATATTTCTTGTGAAAAACCAAGAAGGTAGAGGAGTAGAGTCATTTGACTTGAACCACTATACATATTGTGTTATTTACGCTTCCGTAAGTGTTATTAATTTCAAAGAACACACCCAAGTATAGATTTGTTCTCATAAATGAAAAAATATCCAGAAAAATATCCATACTTGGTGAACACACTATTCAACTCCCCTTCTAGTGTGTTCTAAGGGACCAAACATTTGGTATCAGAACGAAATCTTGATTGTTTGAGTTCAAATAGCAAGATTTGATCTTTTAAAGTATGGATCCCTTTAGTTTCGAAGATGCTGGTTCTCCAAGTAGTGACGCTTCTAGAAGAAGACAAGAGTCGCTACTCCCTTCTATCTCGAGTGTACATGTCAAGGTACCCATGTTTGATCTTCTAAGCTACCCAAAAGACAAGAAAGCTACCTATCAAAAGAAGAAGGATTTACCAGCGGAAATAGCTCATTAGGAAAGTCAATTATCCGGGTCCGAGAGCGATAACGGTGACAATGAGAATCTAGCTCTCACGGAGGTCATTAACGATGATCTTGACAAGGAGTTTTATTTTCTTATGGCCATCAAAGACGACATGGAGGCATGCTCTAAATCCTCACACTATAGATTACGAGATGAAATGGACGATTTAGTGCAAGAAAATGACTTATTAGACATGAAATATAAGCGTATTAAAAAGGACTTTAAAGCATGCTTAAATGAGTATAATGACACGCTTGAAAATCACATTGCACTACAACTTGCGCATGATATTTTATTGACCATGCATGTGCTTGCACTAAAGGAGAAGCATAATTTGGTAAAATCAAGCTTTCCTCCTCAAAACCTTTTGAAGAAGAAAAATCTTCAAAAGGAAAGTGCAAATAAAATTAAGGAAGTAAAAGACGCATTCATACCAAGCATGAAAGCAAAGATTAAATCTAGTGTCATTTATGCATCCAAGAAGTGTAAATCAAATGAGAAGGCATCATTTATCAAGGGTTATAGTTTATATTGATAAAAATAATGGTGAATTCGTGTCGGTTTCTAACACATCGTTGAACCACGTAAATTTTTTGTATTCTTTCGATTTTGTTGCTAAAAAAGGTTCAATATCTAATTAATCAATAAAATAAAATAAAGTACGCCAAAAAAAATTGATATTCCGATATCTCGTCTCACATCGAAAACAGAAGAGAGAAAATTTGACATTTAGTGCTAGCAGACCTATAATCACTATAGATGCATGGAATACAATATGCGGATGCAATTTTGATGCAGGTATGATATGTTTTCGCATATGAAGCGGAATGCTTTTGTACCTGAAAGAAACCCCATTCTTGGCATGCCTGATGAAGCTTTTTCATCTCATTTGGACAACTTGGAAGCATGCCCATGTCGATCACCGGAATACGCTGAGATCCATCAATCGCCATCTCTTCAACCTCCCTCTCCGCCCTGATATATCGATTCGGAATATCCTTTGACTTACTGGAAGCTATTTCTTGCACATTCTCAACGGCAAGTGAACTTCCCAGATCCATTTGTATCCCTAGTATATGCATTCTGTTGCATTCGGCTGGCATTTTATACTAGTGCATAGCCCTTATGCTGAGACCAAGTCTTTAATGCTAGCTGGATTAATTGTGACTAATTCTCATTTTGAATTGAACTCTTGTGTTTGTTCCCTTTTATAGTCAACTAATGCTTGCTGGATCTTTATTTCTTTTCCCCTTTTAATATAATTTTAAGATCTGAATGTATACAGCTTGTCAGCTTCTTCACACTAATTAAGAACCTAGTTATGATCGAACTCCGACAAACTTTGTGATCATCAACATAAGAAGGCTAAGATAAATTGGACGATAATGATTGGAAGGAATCTCATTGGTCAGTCATTAGGATATGATCTGTATGAATTTGTTACAGAGGGAAAATTACAATAGATGGAGAACAATTTTTCAGCCGGAGGAAGAGCCATGTGGAGAATATTAAGACGTTACTCTGAAAAGCAATAAGGGAAAATATAATGTGGGACGGCGAATACGATAAATAGAAGAAAGTGGCGTTTTCATTTCAAATTCTTTCTTTTATTATAAAATGTTAAGTCCCTTAGAACACACTAGAAGGGGATTGAATACTGTGTTCACCAAGTATGTATATTTTCTTAGATGTTTTTCGTTTTTGAGTGTAAACCAATACTTGGGTGTGTTATTTGAAATGAATAAAACTTGGAAAAAAAAAGTAAAAACACTATGTATAGAGGTTCAAGTCAAAATGACTCTACTGCTTTTACCTTCTTGATTTTTCACAAAAAGGATTTTGAAAAGGGGATTGTTATTTCTATGGGGGAACAACAATCAAAAATAAAATCCAAAATATAATAAAACTATGCCACTCGCCTAGACCACAATCAAGAAAATCAACCCCTTAAAGTCTAGCCTCCAAAGAACTTTCTTGCTCCTTAAAGAATTATTGTAGGGAGCATGGTGCACCACAATACCATCAACTAACCTTCCAAGGTCTGGATTTCTTCAAACAAGAAGCACTCTTGCTTCTTGACCAACAATCTACACAACCTCTCACAATCTTCACTCAACAAGAAGAAAACTCTTCTTCTTCTTTACAACACAACTCTCAACAATAAAGTAAAATATACAATGTTAAAACTATTTTGAGAGCTTAAACTTTGAGAGAAACTTGAGAGCTTTGATAATAGAAAGTTAGGGAATGAAGGAGATGAAACCCTTGTTTTATCAACCTTCAAACTAGGTGTTTTTGCCTTTGCAGAGTTAATAATGGGCTTTGTCTTCTTGTGATGACATGTACTCATCTTTGGAGATCTTCTCTTGGATGATTACAAGCTTCATGAGAAAGCTTCTTCTTGAAAGCTCAAAGAGGAAAGATGACATTCTCCAAGAGAGAGAGAACCTATGAAATTACACTAAAAAAGAGGGTACAAATGTCAAGTAAATGTTAAAAAGTGCATTATAAAACATTTGCGCCTAATGTGTATGAGTAGGCGTTCAATGTGACTTGGAGCACCTTAAGTGTTTTTGAACTGGCGTTCAATGTGAATAAAACGCCTTAAGTGAATAATAAGCACTTGTTCAATGTCACATGAAGCGTCTGTTGTGGGTAGCAGAACTCGTTCGAAGTCACATGAAGCGCCTCATCTCAGCCTTCATACTTGTTCGAAGTAAGTCTGACTTTTACCAAAAATAACTTGATGTCCGTGCTCATTTTAGGGGGGGAAAGTTCATTTGACTTTGTAATACACATGAAGCGCTTGTTCAAGCATTCAAAGTGTACTGTTTTTCCACTTGACACATGAAGCGCCTGAAGTAGGCGTTCGAAGTGCACTGGAATCCAAACACTTCACATGAAGCGCCTTATGTGGGCGTTCGAAGTGTACTGACTTCCAGACACTGCACATGAGGCACCATATGTAGGCGTTCGAAGTATACTGGCCTTCAACCACTTCATATTAGGCGCCTAATATGGCGTTCTAAGTGTCAATTGTGCAAATCATCAAAACTTAACACATTCCAACATAAAATCTTAGACATGTTATATATGGACGTCTACACATTCATTATATGGACATCCATAATCAAGAAACACATGGACTTGGTTACAATAGAAGGTATTCCATTACGGTGGACGCAATCACATTTAAATATATTTTAGATATCTTGCATGTTTTGCAACATATAAAGAACTTGAAATGGTCTAATAAACGTTGTCACTTCTTCTTTATAGGACAATCGCACCACTGATACACACATATATATAATATCACAATTTCACTTATGATTCATAATTCTCATTTAGTTACGATTATATATACATCAATGTTAAGGTTTTCATATAAATGAGAAGTGACAACGTTTATTAGACCCATCTCAAATTGTTCACGCATTGCAAAATAAAATGTCATACACATAAACAAACTCGTCTTGCAATTTAAAAACTCACTCCATCATTTAGAACAAATCCAAAGTGAATTCCATACTTTCATATCACCGTTCATATAAATTTTTTTATACGTTGCCACTTTTTTCTTTGTTTCTTTCGATTTCTTTCCTCCTTTTTTTCTCCGGATTCGGTGAACTTCTTTTTTGCTTCACAACTTGCTTGCTTCTGTCACCATTCTTGTATTCTTTTGTAAGAACATATTTGTGTTATATATATGTTTAAATGATTTTAAAAATATGATTTTATTGAGTGATAAAATATTGATAAAAAGATGCTAAAACGCTACTTTATATTACGAAAATAACAAAAGATTTAAACAAATAAAAAGTAACACCGATTTTTCAATTCGATCAATATATCTATTAGTCTCTCAAAAGAAAATAACATTGATGAAACTGAATGTGATATGTGGGCATCCTAATCATCCTAAGGGGCTGCTCACACCTATAAATAGGAGTGGAAATTGAAGAAGAAAGATGCATATTGAACTCTCTTCTTCCTCACTTCTTCTTCTTCTCCGTTCTTGTTCTTCATACTTACAGCTGAGTTGTATTGAGTTGTCACTTTTCTGCAATTACACCTCTTATGTTCATAAAAGTTGTAATTGATTAGCCATTTTATAAGGGTACATCAATAGTTAGTGAGGTGTTTATTTAATTGTTGTTGTTAGGGTGTTTGTGGTTGAGTCTTGATTGGGTTGGTATATAACCCAAGAATCAAGTACTTTGTAAGGTGTAAGATAATTATTTCATAGTGAAAATCCAAAGAAAGGTGTTTCTTAGGACTGGAGTAGGTCACATTGGCCAAACTAGAATAAATTTTTGTGTTCGTGTCTTCTTTACTTTTCATCTCTTTTTCATAGTTTCCATACTAACTTTGCACGTCAATTTGAACTAGTAAAACATTTGTAAAATCTTTGATTTTTGGTGACAATAAACTTCAGACTATTATCTTTTATTTTGCAAAAACAATCATCGAATTTGAGCAAAGAAAAGTTAGTTATTCAGTCTTTGAAAGATTATTGCTCTATTCTGCTGACAGATTGATCAGTTTTTAAGAAACGTGTATTTCTAATCTTATTAAACATAGTTTCTGGTCAAAGACTTTCGAAAACATAAACTAGGCATCCTAGAGCTTAGTTTGACACAAGAATTAAACTTTTCAACTGAGTACATAAAAAGTTAGGGCCTTTGAAAGTTTACTAACTTTCAGTAAAATTATTTCAGTCTGGGCACTTGAAAGTTTACACTTGTGTGAAGGGTCAAACATTTTTATTTTTTGCTCATTTTTGGATAGACTGTTTTAACACATTGGAGTACATTTTCGGAAAATTTCATTATTTTCAGACTTGTTTACTAAGAGTTATCAATTTTTCACAAACGGGTACTGATTTTGAGATTTTCAGAATCAAATTAAAGGGGTTTTTCAAATGGTCTAAAATAGTGAAATTTTCGCTAATCGAACAAAAAGGCTTTATTTCCTCTTTGACTCTTCGCGGGCCACTTTGCTGCCTCTGGCTCGGCCGTGAAGAGGTAGTGATGTAATATGTGTGTGCTTACCAGGACGTGCGAAGACTCCCAAAGGCTTTTCTTCAAACGGTGAAGTTTAATCTGAGGCTTTTAACCTTTGCCTCCGGCGTCTACCATAAATTCGCCCCCTAGACGAGGGAAATGTTCTAGATGCGCGGAAGAATAGTTTGGATGCCTGTGTCTTTTTTACAGACGTTAGGAAGGTCTTCAAGGTTATATGCAGCCTCTCGAGCCTTAACATTGATTTACTCGACCACAACCTGAAACACGTCTACATTTGAGCTACATACTGGATGGCTCTCATGCATTCATTATAAGTCAGTCCCAAAACAGTAAGTATATGGGCCCTCAGCTGCCCATCAAAGGCCTGCTCCGCTAGATGATTGGGGGCGCCTATCTATCTTTGGTGGTGACAAGATTTCTCACCTTCATATTGGGTATTTTTACCCATTTTTAAGGGATATTATGTGTGTTTAAAATAGAAAGTTTATTGAGTTAAGACCTGATAAGACCTCCGTTTAGCGCCAAATAATAAAATAGGATATTCATCTAGACCAGAGATGATCTAAATAATGAAAAACATTGCCGAAATCTTGCACAGTAGTTGCCAGATCATCTGCTACTAGAACTCTGCATAACTTGAATAACGTTAGAGGTCCCTGAGTTGTTGCTCCAAGAAAACCCTCTGATTCTCAAGTTAGGTGCAGTTTGACCATATTTGTATACTAGAATATCATAGAAACATACCTCATTTATGGAGTATTTGCTTAATTGGATTAGACATGGTCTCTGTTGGATGTCATTTTCTTTTTTGTATAGTTTGGACATTGAATGCATGTCGAGAAGCTATGAGGGGTACCAAGTGTTGTATCCTACTTGTGTATGGACGCCAATTAACACCATGTGTCGAGTTACATGGGTAAGCTGTTCGCGGTCAAATTTTGCTCTAGCAGGTGTCTCTTTGGCCGAGCAGATGTGAAAGGACTTGGGAACCGTGTCGATGGCCGACCTGCAGGGTATGGCCGAGGCGGTTGATGGAGCCGAGGTAACTATCCTTGTATTGACATTACTGATGCTCACATAAGGTCTTAGCCGGCGCTAAGGGGACGTCATGTGTCTCTTAGGCCACGCCTACTTGACTGGTGTAATTGAACCGAAAATCAGAGGTAATGCCCTGTGACTGGCTAACGTCAACTATTAACATGAGAAGCTATTTACACTTTTTTTCGTAGTGTTCAGTTTCGTTCTCATCAGTTGTTGAAACTTGGGCTTACATGAGGTGATGCCCATATCCACTCAAAACGTTAAGGCAATGGGTAGTGAAACCTCATCCTCATATAAGTCAAGCATTTTTTCTCAAATTAGCCAATGTGGGATTCTCAATGCCCGCCCTCACGTGGCAACGTGGCTTGACATACACACGCGCCTTACAACCTGCCTTCAATCACAAACCATAAGCCAGGCATGAACATCTGGACTTAGGTGAGGGGAAACATTAAGTGGCCAACCATGGGCCAGGCAAGCGATGAGTCCACATTTTAAACCTGCTCTGATACCATGTTGAAACTTGGGCTTACATGAGGTGAGGCTCATATCCACTCAAAACCTTAAGGCAATGAGTGGTGGAATCTCATCCTCATATAAGCCATGCGTTTTTTCTCAAATTAGCCAATGTGGGATTCTCAATATCAGTATTTATAAATTACATGTACTACCACCACAAAAAGAATTTGGTTTAGCGACGAAAAAATCACCGACAAGACAAGGTATGTCAGTGTTTCGTCGGTAATTTGCGACGAAACTGTGATACACGCATTTTCATCGTTAATTGCGATGAAACTACGATGAAATGCATTGTCGCTAACAAAAAAGTAGTCAGGTTAATCATTTCGTTAAAATGTCGTCGGTGTTTTGTCGGTGGTTCGTCGCTACACTGTGTCTTTTGTTTGTCGCTATTTAGTTTGTAACGTTTCGTCGCTATATCTTCGGTAATGTGTCGCAAAAATTCCAGAAACATAAACACGGATAAACACGTGTATGAATTAAGAAAAAAGAAAGCGGTGATCGGGAAAAAATTTATTCATTTAGTAATAAAATTTACATTATGAAGACGAAAAATTAAAAAAAGAAATCTAAAAGAGAGGCGGAGAGGGGCCGTTCACTCTTCTTCATCGGAAGAAAGAGTGGCCACCACATTCTCTGCGAACTCTTTGAGGAGATGCTTCAGCTTGTAATATCTGGATTTCAACTTGCGCAGCCTTCTATTCACGCTGCGCAGTTGCCTCGACTGCTGCTGCATGTTTGCTATAAGCATACGGTAGTCGATATGCAGTTTCGGCATTTCTTCGTGAGGATCCTCTGGCGGCATTGGGCCATGCACAGATATTGAACCCTCCCGCTCAACCGATGGTTGTGGTTGTACGTTGTAACAATCGGGCACTGTGCGGACACTGCCGAATAGCGACGCAGTAGCGACGAAACACGTAGAATGGTGTGAAAAGACGTCGTGTGTCGCTAGTTTGTCGGTAAAGCGTTGCTAAATTCAAACGCCATATTCGCAGGTTACCAGGTTCTCGTCGTTTTATGTTTCGTCGGTATATTGTCGCTGTTTAGTCGGTGAATTAGTCGTCCCAAATTTTTCCGAACCACATTTCGTCTGTATTTTAGCATCGTCGAGATTCGTAAGGGATTGAACACGTGTTTAAATTAAGAAAACGAAAGCGATGATTGGGAAAAAATTCATTAACATAGAATTATAAATTACAATATACATAATGAAAAAACGAAAAAAAATCTATAAGAATAGCGGAGAGGAGCCGTTCACTGTTCGTCATCCGAACAGAGAGTAGCAACACTCTCCGCGCACGCCTTCAAGAGGCGTCTCAGCTGCGCAGCTTTGGCTTTGATGCGCATCTGCCTTGTGTGTAGGTACTGGAGACGCTCTTCCTGATAGTTAAGCACCTCCTTCATATTCTCCACTGTTTTCCACAGCTCCTGTATTTCTACACGAGGATCGCCAATTTGGCGATCCTCTTGCCTCCTTGGCCCCTGCACAGTGGGTTCGGAGGAGTCAGCCGGTGGGGGTGCTTGTGGTTGTGGAGGAACCGGTGCAGGTGCCGGTGGTTGAAAACCCCATCTTGGGTATGTACGTCCACTATCATGTCGTGCCTGGGCCTTAGTATGAACCATATTTATCTTTTTTTATATGATTATAAAGGAGATTTTGTTTTTTTGTAATATGGGAGTCACGGCAGGCTGTTTATATAGGGAATTCAGCGACGACATAGCGACGACTTAGCGACGTAAATGCATCGGAAGTTGTAACAATCGGGTATTGTACGGTCACTGGATAGCGATGACATTTTGTCGGTAAACCATCGGTATTTGACTTCAAACGCCATATTGTGTGTCGCTAGTTCGTCGGTAGAGCGTCGCTCAATTCAAACGCCATATTCGCTACTTCATACCCTCACATCGATCTCTCAGCCCTTCCTACATCGATCGATAGAAGTGACTTCGAACCCTCACATCGATCGATCGGAGTTTGTCTGGGACACATCGAACCCTCAACCCTCTACACATCGATTGATGTCTGGGGGCTGAGAGATCGATGTGTAGGGGAATTCAGCGACGACATCCCGACGACTTAGCGACGTAAATACATCGTAAGTTGCAACAATCTGGCACTGTACGGACACTGGATAGTGACGCCTTAGCGACGCAAATAGCGACGAAATGCATCGTATGGTGTGAAGATATGTTATGCGTCTCTATTTCTTCGGTAAAGCATCGGTAAGCAATGAATGCAGACATTAATACACGCACACCATACGATGAAATTCGTCGCTATTTGCGTCGCTAAGTTGAGAGGTACTCTTATTTATTACGTGACGTTCTTATGTGTCTAAGCGCGAGCAAGCTTACTAATTTGTTTCATCATATGACGTTGGAGTATTCACCATATGAACAGATATCTTAGGCATTTGAAGCTGAACATCAGGAACAAGGCCAAAGTCGAGGCCTCGATGTGCAATGCCTACCTGACGGAGGAAGCCTCGACATTCGTGTCTCATTACTTCCAGCCAGATGTCCCGTCGAGGTGCAGAGATGTTCCCCAGAACGACAACGGCATTTCCAGATCCGGTGTCCTCCCGATATTCACACATCCGATCAGGTTTCACGGATAGGGAAAGGAAATGATATTGGGGGACAGCGATCTGAAGATTGCTCATTCTTATGTTCTGCGCAACTGTCGTCAAGTTGACTGTTTCCAGAGGTATAAACGATATCCAATTTTAATTTGTAAATATCTTGCGCTACTCTATCCATTATATTATAAAGGTATACAGGGTACTCATTCGTAATTTGCTTCAGCTTGTTCGTTGATTTATTGCAAGAACGTTCACCGGGTATATCGAGCGATGTAATAAACAATGAGTTAGATGCCAAGTTTGCTGATTGGTTCAGGCGGCATGTAAGTTTACATATTTGCTGGTTACGTGTATGTCATGTGATACGCATTTATTGGCCCTCTTATGTATACTTGTCGTTTTACAGGCGAAGCAAAGGTCATCTGGCTGACGAAGAGTACAGTTACATTCTTAAACCAGTAGCCGAGGGTCCATTGAGCAGAGTCACGCACTACGACATGTGTTTTGTGAACGGTTACCTTACTGACAATAGCCCGAACGAGGATGACTTCTACGGCTGCCTTACTGACATCATTGAGCTCGAATATCCCACATTGCCTATAAAGCAGGTGGTGCTATTCAAATGCGAATGGTACAATCCAACTCAGGGAGGTTTTCGCGCTGGCACAAAGGTTCACGACCGATATAAGTTGGTAGACATACACCAAGGGCGACGGTACAGAAAGTACGATCCATTCGTTTTGGCTAGTCAAGCGTCCCAGGTGTACTCTTTTTGATCGTATCCGACGACGAGGATGAATACGAGCTCAAAATACTGGCGAGCCGTGTGCAAAGTGAAATCGAGCAAGTTTGATGTCAGTATCCAGCCAGGTTCAGATGGCATGGATGCCGCATTTCAAGAAGAAAACCCACGTGTTGTGGATACGACACATGTTGAACTGCACAATCTCCCTCTCAATGACCCCAACGGCGGTTTCATCGAAATTCATCTCAACATACAACCGGCTGACAATATTAAAGATGTAGTCGAAGACGAATACGAGGATGAAGAGGACAACGAGCATGTAGATAAAGATGAAAATGAAGATGCGTATGAGGATGCGGATGACAATAAAGATTGACGTTAGTCAAAATTTTTATGTACCTCTTTATGTGAATGTTTGTATGTGTTGATGTGCTTATACACATGTATATACATAATGTGTGTTTGTAAGTAATTTATATTTTGTATTAATTTTTTTTCAAATACTGACGAGCTCCGACGATTTACCGACGAAAAGTGTCGTCGCAAATTTGAAATAATGACGACACAAGGAATAGCGACGACACAAGAAATAGCGACGAAGTGTCGTCGCTATTTCGTCGCAAAATTTCGAACATAAACCAGAAATCCCCCTTCTTCTTTCCCATTTCAGTGTTTCCCTCCTTTCCCTCATTCCCCATTTTCAACGAACTAGCGAGCTGCCTCCTCCCCCCATCTTCTCCGGCGAATACAGTAGCTACCTAAAACAGGCTTTCGGCTTCAACTTTCTGGTAGGTGGTATTCTGTTTTTCCGTCATTGTTTTTATAAGATCTATTCTATTTTTTCATCAAGAAATTGTGGATTGTGCCGCTTGTTTTCGTTTTCGTTGTTGTTATACACTTGAGAGCAATCAGTTTAGAATGGGATAATGATGATTGTAGGTTTGGGAGGAGAGATTGTGCTAGGGTGGAGGGATTCGGGCTGGGTGGGGGCGGTGTGGGTCTGGGTGTTGGAGGGTATGGCGGAGAGGCAGTGGTGGAGCGGTGTGGGACTGGGTGGCTGTGGGTGGAACCGACTGGCTGTAGGTGGGGGCTAGGTGGCTGTGGGTGCGACTGGGTGGGGCGGGGTGACTGTTGGCAGGAGTGGGCTGTGGGCGGGGTGGGCTGTTGGTGGGGCGGGGGTGGCTGTTGCGGGGGTGGGCTGTGGGCTGTTGGCGGGGTGGGGGTGGCTGTTGGCAGGAGTGGGCTGTGAGGCGGGGGGTGGCTGTTGGCAGGGAGTGGCTGGGCAGGGGGGTCACTGTTGGTAGAGTGGGCTGTTGGCGGGAGTGGGTGTGGCGGGGGGTGGCTGTTGGCAGGAGTGGGTTGTGGCTGGGGTGGGCTGTTGGCAGGAGTGGGTGGGGGCGGGGGGTGGCTGTTGGCGGGAGTGGGCTGTGGGCGGGGTGGGCTGTTGGCGGGGCGGGAGTGGGCTGCGGGCGGGAGTGGTTGTTGGCGGGGCGGGGGATGGCTGTGGCGAGGGTGGGCTGTAGTTCATGTTACAAGTTATCTATCATAAGGATGTATAGGTGATGTATAATTTGAAGTGTAATTTGTTTAGAGGTGATGCATACTAATGCTTTAAGTATCAAGTTAAAGTGATGTATACTTTGACGTGTAATTTGATGATGAAGTTTGATTATGTAGTTTGGTTAATCATGTCATGTTGTTAGATTTGGATTTGTCTTTGGAGATGCCATTAAGGCCGGGAAACCTCTGATAAATGAATAGGTCATGCCGAAATTTTAAAAATTATTAATATATTGCATTAAATGTAAGTAAACACTTGTCATTTTTTGGACTTCTTATTTGTCTGGCCAACCAACCTTAAACTCGTTGAATGTGCCTTTTAAATTTTTCACCCTTTCAGATCTTAAGGCTAGTGAGGGTCTACATACTCGATCCACCTACCCACCAGCCAGACAGGCCCTCTCAGGAGAGTTCGATCTGTTCGTTTCTCAGCATGACCTATTTGGTTCGGTGTCGACCGCCGCTCTGGCTGCGGACGCGGACCTTTTAGGGTCTGCCGAGAGGTCCACACCCCCCGATCTACGCCGCCACCCACACCCACCGGTTCAGCACCTCATCCAGCGTCTGATGCGGTATCGGACGATGGTGTCATACCAGAGCGTCGTGCCCTCCCTTGGTCACATGATACCCATACGTAAGTAATGTTTTATTTTTTTTAACACATTTTCAAATATATTTCACGCGTTATTTTTTCCTAACAACTTCACCTCTTTCAGGTTTGTACTGGACTCGGGCCAGATTTCCGGTTGCATCACTCAGACCTTCCACCTGAGGCAGGACCCAGCTGGATATGCCTGGTCACGTGTCACCCCGCAGACACGTAGGTTCTACTGGGATGAGTTTCAGGTATTCAAATTTGATGAATTTTACTTTTTGATGTGTAATCGATCATTAATTTTCTAATCACATTTTTATTTTTCCTCCGTATAATAATTGCAGAAGGCGTACAGCTGGACAGCTGACATCGCCTAAGACGTGGAGCAGGCCTGGCGGCAGAGGGCCGCCAAATGCTACAGGGACTTCGTCAACTCGCACAAGACCAAGTGGGAGTGTGACCCCACTTTTGCCAAGCCTGCCTACGTATCCGAGGCCACCTGGGCGGGGTGGATAGAAGGGTGGACGGACCCTGCTACCCAAGCCCGCAGCGCCCGGAACGCGGCGAACTGGCGTAGCGGCAATCTACAGGGCCCAGCACCTGCCACACACTCAGGTGGTTCGGTTTTCCACGCCACCACGATGCGTTCTATGGTAAGTATTTTAATATTGCATTATTTAGATTCATTGATTTCATTGGATTATTTAGATTCATTGACTTAAGTGGATTATTTACATTCATTGACTTAAGTGGATTATTTATATTCATTGATTTCTTATGTTGCGCTGTTGTTTTTTAGGTATTCGTATATGGTTAATTTAAGTAGTATATGTGTTCATTTGACTTTTTCTTTTATTTTTGATTTGACTTGGGAGAGGCCTTTAAGGCCGGGATACCTCCGATAAACGAATAGGTCATGCCGAAATTTTTAAAATTCTGAATTTCACTAACATATTTTATTTCATTCTTTCAGCACGAGGAGATGGGGGAGTGGCCAGCCTCCTACGATCTCTTCTACAAGACGCATCGGAAGAAAGACTCCGATGGGACAAAGGACTGGATCATGTCGAAGGCCCGCGACACCAGTGTAAGTAGACTACGATATCATTTGTTTTTTCTTAGTTTGTTTCATTTCTAAACCCTAAACCCTAACAATTCTTATTCTTATTTCAGGACGAGTACAACAGATTACTCGCACATAAGGGAGAAGAGGCCGCCGACAAGAACCGCGCTTATTGGGATGCGGTTCGGACCGTCGGCCCTCAGAATAAAAAGAAGAGGGAGGTGTACGGGGTTGGATCAGCATCACCGCGATTCTTCCCCGAAGTTCTGCATCCAGGTGCTTCTTTTGAGGCCAGCACCTTCGCACCTTCTGTGACCCCAGAGGATATTTCGCGCCTGGAATCAGATCATGCGACGCTGCAGCATGAGGTGGAGAGTGTACAGGCACTACGGTCGCAGCTGACTCAGACCCAGCAGGCGCTGCAGCAGTCGGTTCAGCAGGCGGTTTAGCAGGCGCAGCAGCAGACTATGCAGGTGCAGCAGGCGACGAACCATCAAATCTCGCAGCTATCGCATCTCATCATCTCTTTCATTTCCAGCTCCTCGCAGCCTCAGCCTCCCCCTCCTGATGGTCACTCTTCTCCGCATGATCCCCCTACATCTTCCTCTGCATAGTATTTCATTTTTTGATTTTTTGTACAGACTATTTCATTTATTGTATTGACATATTATTTGTTCTTTTATATTTTATCAGACATTTATACGGATTACATTTCTTTTGTGTTGTTTAATTATACGAACTTCAATACGCAAATACCGTATTTCTGTAGAATATTCGTACAAATGATTTAATATACAAAATAAAATATATTATAAAAATTAAATAATAATAAAAACTATTTAATTAATAATTTATTGATATTATTAATAAATTATAAATATTTAATATTTAATATTTAATATTAAATTAATATTTAATATTAATTTAAATGATTGAGACGAACCTGCGACGAAAAAAAGCGGCTAACCTGAAATAAAAAAATCAAAAATGTTAAAATAGCGACGACAAAAGATATACCGACGAAAATCTGCGACGAAACAGAAATGTCGCAGCCGGAAATAAAAAAATCTAAAATTTAAAAATAGCGACGACAAAGATATACCGACGAAACGACGACGGAAATAACAGGTCGTAGACCCGACAGAGTATCGTCGCAATTGTGCGACGAACCGCCGACGATCTTTTTCTCGTCGCAATATAGCGACGCTTCACCGACGAAAATTACTTTGCGACAAACCGTATAACGACCTGCATATTTCGTCGCAATTTCGTCGTTATACGCCTGTAGCGACGAAATTGCGACGATTTTTGTCTGTCGCTATGGTTTTTTTTTTGTGGTGTACGAGTTAATGTATCAACAATCTTTTCTTATGTCGCCTTGGCTTCCTGTAAGTACATTAATATTTCCCATCTTAATCATCGACTTTGCAAATGAATCAAAAAAGTAGTCTTGGTCAGAAGCATAAGCATGGACGTGCTGTCGGATCCCCCAATTAAGATCTTGACTCACTAGGACGTTGTCGGATATTAGCATGGACGTTTCGTCGCTATTCCGTCGCCAAGTTGTCGCTATTCGGCAGTGTCAGTTCAGTTCCCAACGGTTGCATCGTACGATAAACATACGTCGCTAATTCGTCGCTACGTCGTCGCTATAACATCCGAAAGGTCATCACTGCACATTCACTGCACACACTGCACAATCACTGCACATTCCCAACGGTTGACAAATGCGTCGCTATGTCGTCGCTATGTCGTCGCTCATTTCACTATTTATACCCCAAACATCCGCTGTTATACATACACACATAGAACGTTATAAATAATCAAAATATGCCGCGTCGTTTTAAAAGAACCCCAAGGCGTGGTGGACGGGCAAACAGTGCCCCTCCAGAAGGGTCTCCTCCTCAACCACCATCGGTTGAGCGAGAGGGTTCTGTATCTGTCTATGGCCCACCGCCGCATCAGGATGATCAAGAACAAATGCCGGTGCAGGACGCCGACTTCCGTATGCTGATGGCAAACATGCATCAGCAGTCGCGGCAACTGCACTACATGACTAGAAGGCTGCGGAAGATGAAATTTAGATACTACAAGCTCAAGCGCCTTCTCAAAGAGTTTGCGGAGAATGTCGCGGCCACTCTTTCGTCCGATGACGAAGAGTGAACGGCCCATCTCCGCATCTCTTTTTAGATTTTTTTTTTTATTTTTTCGTTTGATAATGTAACTTCTTATTATTAAATGAATGAGTATTTTTCCCAATTACCGCTTTCTTTTTCCTTAATCAATACACGTGTTTAATTCTCGATGTATCTGCGACGACACAACGACAAACCGAATTACGAACGGAAAGTAATTCAAAACATTTGCCACATACGGGTTTCATTGACAAAAAAACGACGATACACAACTCCAAGAACTTAGTAAACGACGAATTTATTTTATACTTTTAGCGACACATTTGCGACGACATAGCGACGAAGCGTTATAAACTAAATAGCGACGAACAAAAACACGCAGAATAGCGACGAGACACCGACAAATCACCGACGTAATTCACCTGACTGACTATTTTTCTTTTAGCGACAACGAATTTCATCGTACTTTCGTCGCAATTAGCGACTACATTATTTTGGTCGCAAAGTCGTCGCTATTACCGACGAAACAACGACTATACATTGTTCGTCGGTGATTTTTCCGTCGCCAAACCACAATTTTTTTGTGGTGGGCGTGACTAGGTCAGGTGGTGAGACAGCATTGTCTCTACCTGAATTTGGACACATCGATCGCAAAGATCGTAAATACGTGTTCTCCTTGTCGTAATAACCAAATGTTTATCCGGCAGTCTGAAGCTAACACACTGTGCCTTGCCCAAAGTGTGGAAACCTCCAGCTTGGAGAAAATTTCAACATATAGGAAACTCTCAACTTTTCTAATGGAAATTTTATTGAACTTTTATAATGGAAATTTTATTGAAAAATAAAATGTCTGGTGAAAGGATAAGTTTACTTGTTTGGTCAAGTTGATTTACATCGTTTGAGGTGATTTTGATAGACTACAACCATTTTCGTTTCATCTATGTTTGAGAAGACTGTGGAACGTCTTACTCTTGGACTTGAGAATAAATCAAGAAAATATCTCGTATCAAGCATGTGTTAAGATTAACCATGATAAAGGAGTTATCAGGCAGAGTTTTTTTTAGTAACCATTGGACTCTGATTAGACTTCAAGAGTTATGTGAAGAATGAACCTTTATTATTGAGACTTTTGAGGTTCTAAGAGTCTTGAGGGTTGAACAATACATAAAGATCATAGACATAGGTGATCCATAAAGAACGATTAAGATAAAGACTATTGACTTTTATCTAACTCGTTCTTTTCACGTTCGTTGCCCCCTAAGAACATCTATGTAACGAAGTGTCTCTATATACGTCATATACCACTAGACACGAGTAAATACAACTTTCCTAGAATATACCCATCCCTTTCTTCGCTTCAAGTCTCAAAATTTTAGCCCTTGTTGGGCCCTTTTTTTTCCTTTTTAAGGGTTGTAGTTTATAAACATGTTAAAATTTTAGTTGTCTGCTCAAAACTTGTCATATACTTGGTCTTCCTACTGAAATTTTTATCCTTGTGAAAAACCTTATTCATGTGGTACATATTCTCCTGTTCATGCTTTCTTGTGTGTGAAAATTGCATATTTTAGTAAAAGCATCCGAAATTAAGCAGACCTCAACCAACCTCTGTGTCGAGTTCATGTTTCTTAACTTTGTTGGAGAAAATGAGGTAAGTTGGAAAAGTTTGGGAAGTGGGTTTGTCAAAAGTTGACAACCACCATACTTTGAGCTTAATTATAATTAGTGTTCGTTAATCAAAAATGAAAACTAATAATTTCTAAATTATCTACGTGACAAGTAGATGACTTTAGGCTTTTGAATCACTCGATTTCGATACCTAATGCTCAAAGTTGGAGTAAAATTGGAAGGAAAATGGAAAAGTGGTGATGTGGCCTCATGAGGAGTGAACACATCACCCTTTAGGTGGAATACCACATTGGTCACTTGAGATGAATAAGCCACCAAATATAGTTCAAAATGGAGCTTTCTAAAATGTGCCCTTGGGCATGAGAAGTTTTCTGACGGAGTCATGACGCAGCTCAGGCAAGGTTCACCACACACGCGCACCGCCGCTCGCTCGGCTCGTGGCTCGTCTTTTTGGATAAAATTTCCAGAAAAATAAATCAAGTGATCCAACGGTTGAAATAATTTTTGATCATAACCGTTGCAAGATCTAACGGTGTAGATCGTAGTCTACACGGATTATGATCTAACGGCTGAGATCGTATCTGGGAACGGTTTCTTCATCTAGATCTAACGGTTGTGGATCGTTGTCTACGCGGATCATGATCCAACGGCTGAGATCGTATCTGGGGTAGCGGTTTTTCATCCGACGGTCTACGTTTAAAACTGCTGCAGTTGACGATCTAACGGCTGTGGATGGAAACCGTTTGATCCAACGGCTGCGGTTTAATCTGGACATCAACCGTCATTTCCTTCCCGCCTATAAAACGTCTCCTTCTCCAGCCTTTCTACAGACTACACATTACACTCACTCTGCACTGCGTTTTCACTGCCTCCTTCTCCAGCCTTTCTACAGACTGCACATTACACTCACTCTGCACTGCGTTTTCACTGCTTCTTCGATTTTTCCGATTTTTGCATACCACTGCACTGTTGTTGATTTTCCAGTTCGAGAAATCAGAGTGTCCTACAGGTTCGCCGAGTTCTTTACGTTACTGTGCCGTTTCGTATGAACTGTACCCGTTGTATCCTGGGAGACGTTTGCTATTTTCGGTTGGGCACTTCGTACCGGAGCAAATCGTCTTAAGGACAGAGTCTTTAGACTCGCCTCGGTTCTACTTGCATTTTGTCAGTTTACATAATCGCACACAGTGCACTGCAGTAGATTACAGTAGCTAACAAACTTTACTAGACCTGACCTTAGGATATAAATCCATAATTTGCTTACGGCAAAATTTAGACTCGTCCAAAGCTTTGCCATTCAACCTATATCCGACAAGGGTTGAAAGAAGTACTGACCAACGAGGGTTGGTTCAAGTGGTAAGAGGTTCGAATTCCTTAAAGCAAGAGGTCAGGAGTTTGATCCCATGCTCGAGCTAATAGAATCGTGTTGAGGGAACTCAACCCATTAAAACACTCCCAAATAGCACGGAGAATAGTCTCTGATGTTGGATGAAGATACTCTTGAGAAACCAAAAAGAGAGGAGAAAAAATGCCTTATTGACACGGTTATTGTTTAGACTTTACGCTGATGCCTTTGTATTCTAAGTAAAGGTATTAAGTGAAACGAACAATTCGGAAACTGTTCAAGTTTAATTCGTATTTGATTTGATTTCGTTCGTTAATTTTACTTAAACAAGCCGTATTCGAACACCTAATTAGGTTCGTTTATTGAAACGAGCCAAACTGCTCGCGAATTATTCGGCTCGTTTAAATAGTTATAGTATTATCAAGCCGAACTAGAACAAAACTTGAAGTTTGTTACCGTAAACGAATTGAGTCAAACAGTTTGTTTAGATAAACGAATCCGAATTTGAAAACATAATATTCTGTTTGGCTCGGTTCGTTAACACTCCTAACTCTAGAGCAGGCTTGTCAGCTGGACTGCATATAGAACTAAGTTCAAGAGTATGTACACTAAAAGCTTTCCTAACAACCAGACTAAAAACTTAAGACCATTTCCACATTATTCAATACGAGTAGGCTGGTTATGACTTGAACATGATGTAACTCCAGAAAAGACCAAACCACAAGACTCCATCTAATCATATATTCATGGAGATATAGAACAGCATACAACTTATCGTAGGCATACTGATCATTTGAGTTTTAATATTTAAATCTGGTATACACTTTGGTCCTCCCCAAGGATATTCAGTCGCGCTTCCCATGCATTAGTTTATCATCGACGCGGTACAACAACACCACAAATCCAGCATATCCTAACAACAACAAAAGATATCACTAGGGTCTATCATCAACACAGTAAAATGTAAAAATACTGCAAAAGTATGTTAAGGAGGACCAGGTAAAGTTTCCTGGTTAAAATAACTCTGATACTTAAATATGATTAGCCACATGACACCAATGAGGAAGGAGGGGGGGGGGGGGGGGACAAGAAAGGACATACCATCATCCCACAGTGAGTCTCAGGTTTCCTAATTAGCCTCACCTGCAACTGACATCAACCACAGACTAATCAACTGACAATTCTGTGATAACAATTGAGGGGCTGAAAGTAAAGCAGCCAAATACAACATTCTTGGTCAGCCTGATTTCTCCAAACGTTAAACATAAATAAAATGCTGAAAGCAAGCAGGAATTTCATCAAAATTCTTTCCTCTCCGTGTTTCCTGGCTCGGCATACAAGTAGAAAAGCAATTGCTGCCCCAGAGCATAGTCCAGTTGATGTTCGGGTTGGGATTTGCTCCAAGAGGTCAAGAGTTTGATTTTAGGGACGCGTACAGTGTTGGTGTTTCTTTGCTGCTAGGTCGAAGGCCTGGTTTGCGATAGGACATCTTGTGTGGACCACTGTGTAAGATATCACTCAATCTAGGCTGCCGTTGGTTTGCTCCAAGAAAAGCAATTGCTTTGGTCAGGCTTCAAGCTAACTGCTCAGATACTCTAAACTTCATGGCACAGCCCATATCATCGACTATGGATTGAACTTATAACTGGTTTATAACAATGGAATAAGTTTAAACAAACACTAAGATGCATGCGGAGGAAACGTCAAGATCAGAGAGATAGGTAACACGTTATGTCCTTAGCTGTTCAGTAATGGGACTGTATTCAAAGCAAAGAACTTTTGAATTTATCAAATCCTCTTCTCAGAACCAGGATGGTTCTATCAAAGATCTAAAGCTAGAACTTTTCGTCTATTTTCCTGTATTTGAAACTGTAATAAGAAATAGTTTTGACACACTATTGGGATTCATAAGTACTCAATTTACATAATAATAGATACCTTTCCTGATTTAAAAGATTACTATGATTAAAAATAACTTGGATAAACGTGGTTGCATAGAGAACATGTTCTACCATAAAAAAAAACAAAAAAAAAACAAACAAAAGGACATCAATTAACTAAGGTGAACCCACAGACAACCTACTCCCGCATACTGGTGATGAATTTACTTTTGGAGAGACTAATAATGTAGTAAATGCTCGCACAGGAAAGATAACTCATAAACCTATAGAACCTTGAATGCTGCTAGAATGAGTCATGTGTCTATCTGTATCTCATCCTTTCTAAACCTTAGCGATAGTTTTTGTGTCATTGAGATATACTGAGTATGTGTGTCTATCTGCCTCTCATTCTTTCCAAACTCTAACATAGCTTTTGATACCGTTGAGATATACTGAGTATGTGTTGTTGTTGTATTAGAGGAGACAATTTACAACAAAGTCTAGGAATTGTTAACAATATTGAGCAATGTAACTGGACCCATTAGACCATTCTCAAGAACTGAGGGAACTGGGAAGGAACCCCCCGAGTCACTGAAGACAAAGCAGGGCCTTTTAACCTATCTATAGAAGAATCAAAAATACTAAAACAGGGATTTTCCCTTTTTTTTCTATATCAACTTCTTGATTAGACTGTAAATGAACCAAGTCGTTCGGTTGTTCGGCTCGTTTGGTTCGGGCTCGAGCTCGAGTTCAGCTCGGATAAAAGATTAATGAACAGAGCTTGAACACCCTTTTCTGTTCGAGCTCGGTAGGTGGCACCGTTCGTTTAAGATGTTCGGCTCGTTAATGTTGTTCGTTAAGTTAAACGAACCAAGCTTGAACAAGTAAATATGTTCGTTTATATAAACGAACAAGCTCGGCTCGTTCGCTAAGTTAAATGAACAGAGCTTGAACAACACAATGCTCGGCTCGTTCGGCTCGTTTACAGCCCTACGGCCTCACTGGACAATTCAAAAAATTACCGATTTCCTAACTTACACATACAGCTAAACTAACAAATAAACCAAACATGGCACCTGCCATGACTTCAATTTCTGTGTGCCCAACAGATTCTTTCAGTGGACTGAACTCAAAGCAACTGCCCTTTAATTTCCTTTCAGAATCAGTTCTTGGAGCAGCTGATTCAACCAAAACAGAACCATTTGGCTGCTCTGATTGAAAACATCCTAATTTTTCCACAGAATTACCATCAACAAAACCAGAATCAGATGAATTAATCAGAGAAGAATCCTTCAAACCATCAGTCTCTCTCTTTAATTTCTCTTGTACCAAAACTTTATTAAATACTTTGACGTGAGTCCCAACTTCCCTTCTGACACCCTGTGCATCATACATGACAAGGTGCTGCATAAACAACTGCTAATCCAAAAATCGAATCAGAAAACCCCCTTTCAATCAGCCACTACAATATATTAAAGAAAACTTTTATTTTATCCTTATTAAATAGAGAAGTTAAGAAATTGAATAATGAGGATAAGGATAATTAGAGGAGTTATGGTGGGGGTTTCATAGGGTAGATAAGTGTGTGGGTTATTACAACAACAACAACATTACCCTCATTGTCTTAGAGGCTTCCGCTTATGGCGAGGTGTGGGGGTCGGATGTGTTGGAGAAATTGAAATGGGTGAATGAGAAATTAATTCTCAAAGTGGATGGAAAACGCGGTTGCACGGTTATGTTTAAACAAAACGCGGTTAAGTTTGATAAGGCGTTCGGTTATGGTTTAAATCGAACGGTTGTTTAAATCTGATTCAAACGGTATCCTTCGATATAAGATAAGATCAATCTGGTTTGATCTAACGGTGGCAGGGAAGGCAGCTTTAATATAACGGCCGAGATTTAAACTGTCCTAACCACCTCAACCGAATATGGTTTCCATCTGACGCTCCAAATTTAAACCTGCGAATTGATCTTCAATCTAAAAGCTGAGATTAAACCTTCCTAATCTAGATAGAAGGTTTTCATCTAACGGCCTAAATCAAACTTTGGTTTTGATCCAACGATCACGGTGTCTTGTTCTCCAACCAATTCCCCTATATAAACAGGGCAAAGGGTGCATTCTAAACACACAATTTCTAGCATTCGTAGCATACTACTCTTATAGCATGCGAGTCTTGCATATTGTCCAAGAGAAGTCAGGACGCTCTAAAGTTCGAAGGAGTTCAAGTTCAGCAGTGCCGCTCAACTGAACAGGTACCCGTTGTATCCTGGGAGACGGTTGCTCACACCGGTTGGGCACAGTATACCGGAGCAATACGTCTTAAGGACAGAGTCCTCGACTCGCCCCGGGTTTGGTTTATTTTATCATTTCATACGCACACACTAAACGACTGCGTCTTAGTACAGGAGTGATTGTCTCCAACAATCTTAAGACGTATTTTAATTCGATTACTTCCTGTATTGTTTTTTTTATTTACGCAAACCAGTGTTCATACTGATTTGCAGTCTGCTTCTACTCATTTTTCAAATCTGGTTCTGTTCTGATCTGTACATTTTGATCGAACTGAACAGGAATGGAGAACGAAAGCTCGAACTCTGTTCAAGGCTTTAATGGTGCTCACTCCGTGTCCGCGCCTGAAGGGGCAAACAATGTTGCTGCCGGACCGCAGTTCAACACGGTTCCGCTGGCACCAACTGGAGGGCCTCAGATGAATCCGGCTGCCACTGCTGCTCATGTGGAGAAGCCGAAAAAATTTGCTGGAAGCTTCTTCAGGAGGTGGCAGCAGAAGATGTTGTTCTACCTCACGGCACTGGGTTTGGCCAGAATGCTGAGCGAAGATCCACCCGTGGTTGAGCCTGTGGAGGATCAACAACAGAATATGCAGAACGCCTTGGGTGCTGAGGCCTGGGCGTATATAAATTTTTGCTGTTTAAATTTGATTCTGGGTTGCCTAGATAACACTATCTATGGCGTATTTTGTACTTATAAACTGCAAAAGCGTTGTGGTCAGCTTTAGATAAAAAGTATCGCACAGAAGATGCTGGCACGAAAAAGTTGATATTTGGAAAATTTCTTGACTATAAAATGTTAGATTCCAAAACTGTAATTTCGCAGGTTGAAGAAATACAGATGTTGGTTTCTGAAATGGAAGAGGAGGGCATGACGCTCAGTGAATCTTTCCAGGTCGCGGATGTGATTGAGAAGCTGCCTCCTTCGTGGAGGGAATTTAAGAGCTATCTCAAACACAAACGAAAGGAGATGAAAATGGAGGACTTGATTGTCCGTCTTCGTATTGAGGAGGACAATCGTTATGCCGAAAGGAAGCCGTCCACATCATCTGGTCAAGCCAAGGCTCATGTTGCTGAGGCGAAGAACAGAAAGAAAAATAACACTTTGGGCGTGAACATCAAGGGCAAGGAAATCGCAAAGAAGTTCACAGGTAAGTGTTATAATTGTGGAAAACCAGGGCATCGAAGCAGTGAATGTCGAAAGCCCAAAAAGACTCAGAATCAAAATAAAGCGAAAGCAAATCTGGTCGACGCAATGGATGACTTGAACCTTTGCGCAGTGGTGACCGAGTGCAATGCAGTGGGAAACCCGCGTGAATGGTGGGTGGACACAGGTGCCACTCGACATGTTTGTGTGAACAGGGCTATGTTCAGAGAATATGTACCCACGACAAACAACGAGCAACTCTTCATGGGAAACTCCAACAGCTCAAAGATCGAAGGATCGGGCAAGGTGATCCTGAAATTGACTTCAGGAAGGGAGTTGACTCTGCAGAATGCGCTGCATGTTCCTGACATAAGGAAAAATCTGGTTTCTGGCACGCTGCTAGTCACTCATGGATTCAAGCTTGTTTTTTAGGCAAACAAATTTACACTTTCTAAGAATGGGGTGTATTTGGGAAAGGGGTATCTTTCTGATAACATGTTCAAGTTAAATGTTATGACAATTGTACCCAAGAAAGTTACGCCCGTTAAGGCTAATAAAATTGTTTCCTCTTCTGCTTACATGCTTGAGTCTTCTTGTTTATGGCATTTTCGTTTGGGACATGTTAATTACAAGTCAATACAACGAATGATTAATCTTGAATTATTGCCCAAACTGGACTTTAATAATAAAGAGAAATGTCAAGTGTGTGTTGAAGCAAAATTGACAAAAGCGCCATTTCCTTCAACAGAACGAAACACTGAATCATTGGATTTAATACATACAGATTTGTGTGATTTAAAGTTTGTGCAAACAAAAGGAGATAAAAAGTACTTTGTAACTTTTATCGACGATTGCACATGATATTGTTATGTATATTTTCTAAGTAGCAAAGATAAGGCCATTGATGCTTTCAAAGATTATAAAAATGAAGTTGAGAATCAACTTAGCAAACGAATTAAAGTAATTCGAAGTGATAGAGGTGGAGAGTATGACGCATCGTTTAATGAATTTTGTTCCGAACATGGCATTATTCATCAAACGACTGCACCATATTCACCTCAATCGAATGGTATTGCTGAACGCAAAAACCGTACTCTAAAGGAGATGATGAATGCTATGTTGATAATTTCGGGTTTACCTCAGAACTTGTGGGGGGAAGCAATTCTCTCCGCCAACGTCATTTTAAATAGAATTCCGTCCAAGAAGAAGGATAAAACCCCATGAACTTTGGAAAGGCTATAAGCCTAGTTACAAATACTTGAAAGTGTGGGGGTGTCTGGCGAAGGTTGTTGTACCTAAACCAAGACAAGTCAGAATCGGACCTAAAACAATTGATTGCATATTCATCGGCTATGCAACGAACAGTAGTGCATATCATTTCTTAGTGCACAAATCGGACATTCCCGAGATACATGAAAATGTTGTCATGGAGTCGAGGAATGCAGTGTTCTTTAAAAATGTCTTTCCAAAGAAAGACAAAAATGGTGAAGAAGCTAGCACTAGTAAGCGAATGCGTGAGACGACCCCTCAAGAGACTGAGGAACCTCGTCAAAGCAAACGAGCTAAAATACCGACGTCTTTTGGACCAGATTTTCTAACCTACATGGTAGAATACGAGCCGAGATCTTTCTCTGAGGCAATGACAACTCCAGAAGCTCCTTTCTGGAAAGAAGCAGTGAATAGTGAGGTAGATTCTATTCTTCAAAATCACACTTGGGAGCTGGTAGATCTTCCTCCAGGAAGTAAACCACTCAGATGCAAGTGGATTTTCAGGAAAAAACTGAAAGAAGATGGATCTATTGACAAGTACAAGGCCAGGTTAGTAGCCAAGGGCTACAGACAGAAAGAAGGCTTTGACTTCTTTGACACCTACTCACCAGTGACTAGGATCACTTCCATAAGGATGCTAGTGGCCATTGCTGCAGTCTATGATCTAGAAATCCATCAAATGGATGTAAAGACTGTCTTTCTTAATGGTGAGTTAGAGGAAGAGATTTATATGGAACAACCCGAAGGGTTTGTGGTTCCAGGACAAGAAAAGAAAGTGTGTAGACCTGTTAAGTCTTTGTACGGACTTAAACAAGCACCCAAGCAATGGCATTTAAAGTTTGATCAGGTAATGATGTCAAATGACTTCAGGATCAATGAGTGCGACAAGTGTGTGTACATTAAGAGCACACAGAATGCATATGTGATAGTATGTCTCTATGTAGACGACATGCTTATCATGGGCAGCGTGACATCATCTTGAGTACAAAGAAGATGTTAACACGAAATTTTGATATGAAGGACATGGGGGTCGCCAGTGTTATTCTGGGAATTAAAATTTCTCGAATGGCTGATGGTCTTGTTATGTCGCAAACTCACTATATTGAATCTGTTCTAAAAAGGTTCAATATATTTGAAACAAAACCAATAAAGACCCCACTTGACTTAAGTATACACTTAAGAAAGAATCGAGGCGAACCTGTAGCTCAATTAAAGTACTCTCAGGTGATTGGAAGTCTGATGTACATAACGAATTGTACGAGACCAGACTTAGCTTGTTCAGTAAACAAGTTGAGCAGGTTTACCAGTAATCCAAGTGATGATCATTGGAAAGCTCTTAATAGAGTGATGAGGTATCTGAAATACACAATGAATCTTGGATTACACTACACAAGATATCCAGCAGTATTAGAAGGATATTGCGATGCAAATTGGATATCAGATTGTAAGGACTCGAAGTCCACCAGTGGATACTTGTTCTCTGTTGGTGGTGCTGCTGTGTCATGGAAATCTACGAAACAAACGTGCATAGCTCGGTCTACTATGGAGGCTGAGTTTATAGCGCTGGATAAAGCTGGAGAAGAGGTTGAGTGGCTTCGGAATTTCCTGGAAGATATTCTATGCTGGCCTAAACCAGTCGCTCCTATTAGCATATACTGTGATAGTCAGTCAGCTATAGGACGTGCTCAAAGCAGCATCTACAATGGTAAGTCACGACACATACGTCGGAGACATAACACCATTAAACAGTTGATCTCTAATGGCGTGATTTCCATTGATTATGTAAAATCAATGGAGAATCTTGCGGATCCGCTTACAAAAGGCTTGCCTAGAGATCAGATGTCAAGATTGACAAACGGAATGGGACTAAAGCCTATAATGCAAGAATCTTTGTAATGGTAACCCAACCTTGTTGACTGGAGATCCCAGAATCTTGGTTCAATGGGACAACTAAGTTATGAAGATTCAGTATGCACTTACTCATTCCGTCACATAAAAGTGCTGTCTGCAGAGAATATTTAGGGTAAGCTAAGGCTTTTAATGATGTCCTATATCTTGATGCATCAAGTGGAGTATGGCAGAATACTCTTGATAGGAATCACCTATGTGAGTGTGAAGTGGGGCCGCTTCTTGAGAAAGTCTAAGAGGCAAAATTTCTCTAAAACACTTTCTGAAACCAGGTTGTTCATGGCCAAAACGAACACAACCATGAGAACCAAAAGGGTGTTAAAGAAAATGTTGTGTGAGTATCGTTGTCTAGGTTCACAACAAAGGCTGACTGGTTCAAGACATCAAGTCACTTGAATCCGATGGTACATCACTATGAAAGGTTCAAAGCCAGAAGCTACCTCTTCTGATGCAATATTTTCTTGTCTGACTTCTCGGTAGAGTCTGCATAAACACTTTCTTTAATTCCCATTCATGTGGAGGATTGTTGGAGAAATTGAAATGGGTGAATGAGAAATTAATTCTCAAAGTGGATGGAAAACGCAGTTGCACGGTTACGTTTAAACAAAACGCGGTTAAGTTTGATAAGGCGTTCGGTTATGGTTTAAATCGAATGGTTGTTTAAATCTGATTCAAACGGTATCCTTCGATATAAGATAAGATCAATCTGGTTTGATCTAACGGTGGCAGGAAAGGCAGCTTTAATCTAACGGCCGAGATTTAAACTGTCCTAACCACCCCAACCGAATATGGTTTCCATCTGACGCTCCAAATTTAAACCTGCGAATTAATCTTCAATCTAAAGGCTGAGATTAAACCTTCCTAATCTAGATAGGAGGTTTTCATCTAACGGTTTAAATCAAACTTTGGTTTTGATCCAACGGTCACGGTGTCTTGTTCTCCAACCGACTCCCCTATATAAACAGGGTAAAGGATGCATTCTAAACACAATTTCTAGCATTCGTAGCATACTACTCTCATAGCATCTAAGTCTTGCATATTGTCCAAGAGAAGTCAGGACGCTCTAAAGTTCGAAGGAGTTCAAGTTCAGCAGTGCCGCTCAACTGAACAGGTACCCGTTGTATCCTGGGAGACGGTTGCTCACACCGGTTGGACATAGTATACCGGATCAATACGTCTTAAGGACAGAGTCCTCGACTCGCCCCAGGTTTGGTTTATTTTATCATTTCATACGCACACACTAAACGACTGCGTCTTAGTACAGGAGTGATTGTCTCCAACAGGATGTACGCAACCACACCCACAGTCATATTGAGTGGAGTAATGTGGTTCAACAATTCCAAATGTCTTAAATAATATGCCGATAAGTAAAAGAGAAGACTGAAATAGCCACGCCGGATGTGACAAATGGTACTCAAGTCTTTCAGATTGGAATTTTTGAATCGAAATGAGACGATACATGTTCAATACTTGGTTGAAGGTGGAGCAACAAAAGGAAGAAGTTGTTCGCTGCGTTCAAAGTTTTCCATGTCTAACTTATCAAGGGTGACCATGGCCTCTATTCCCTTTTCATCTGGAGTATCCGTAAGAATGAAGGTGTTCTTCACAGGGGGGCTTCCAAGACCAACACGTATTGGCCTTCCCCACCCAAAATCTACTCGGTAATAGGGAAATCGGAACATGGCAGTGGAAACAAAAAAATCTAGTACTTGGCCGTCAGGCTTTCCTGTAATCATGTCATAAAAGTATTGCATTTTCTCATCAGGTTTTAGAACTTCACAACAAGTTCCACGCTCAGCTTTTAATTTTCTTATCTGAGTCACTATTGCCTCGAACCTGATGTTGTTCTCGTCGGTTCCGTACACGAAGTTGGGGAACCATAAATTTCCGAATAAATTTTCTGGAACCGGAACACCAACTACAGATCTCAAGTTCAGGGCTTGACCCATAACAGATGGTCGTAATGAACCTGATGCTAGAATGGCACAACGGAATAGTAGTGCAGTCACAACCTCCACACGTGTAGGCTGTACCACTCCAAGTTGAATAGCCATGGCCTTCAGTTTTGAAATTTCAGATGCAGTGAAGATGAATCGCCTTGTAACAGCTTTACTAGAAAAGGCTAGGTGAGTAATTGGGAGAACTTTGTCTGAAGGAGGGAAAACAAAGGCTCCCATGAGTGCTGAAGATGGCACGTGATTTGTATTTCGAGCCACGGCTGCCCAATCATTGATAAAAGATATCAAACCAAATCCGTCAGCTATTTTGTGGGAAATGCACAGGCTTATGGCAAATCCTTCACAATCAAAGTGGGTGACCTGAGCCACAAGTGGGCTACTCATCAATCTATCTGCTGGTGTCCATGGCACGCCTTCAGGTAGGACTAAGTCTTCCGCATAGGTAGAGTTAGTGTTGCCGAGAATTTCTGCTAAGGAACAGTTCATTCGGGCTCGAATTAGCTCAACACCTGCATCATTGCAATTAACATAATCGTTTCCCACTAGCCTTCCAGCAAGAGGGTAGTAGTAGGAAAGAACTTTTGCCAAGGATCTCTCAGTGTGGGAGAATAATTGGTCCTTTCCCCTGAAGTTGCCAGTTTCTTTGGCAGGGAAGAAGAAGGAAATTGGCATGTAATTTGTGGGGTTAATTTTGTCCAGCCCAGAGAGCTTGTAACAGCTCAAAGGTGGAGGGATAGGAGATGATGGTTTAATTATCCGGCGAACCAGTGTTTGAACACTGCGCTTGCTTACACCACCCATAGTTCTTGTTGAGTAAACTTCAACTCTGAAGCCAATGTTCTGTTTTTGGCTTTCCTTGACTGACATATATAGCACCACAAATTTTATTGTGGCCATTGATCAATTAGTGACTCAATAAAATGATTGAAGAATAAGTTTTATCTACATGCAAGTAAGGGAATGATTGACCAAAATAAGAGGACCATAAATTTTTTACACATTTAATTTGTGAATGAACAACTAATTATACTTGTAAAATTTCTGATATAGGAAAAGGTTTCCAAATTTCCAATTGCATCCGTAAAAGGCAAAAGATAAATGATCTTCATGTAACTATGGGATTGAGATCCTCTAACCCCCCAACTCCTCACCTCCTTTGGGACCGCCCGCCACGTGGCACATAGGGGGTGGTGAGGCTGGATGCGGGTGACCCCCACCCAGCCTCACCACCCCCTGTGTGCCACGTGGCGGGGGGTCATTTAATACCCCCTTTGAAGGGGGGTCAGGAGATCCTCTCCCGTAACTATGACACCGTCATTTTGCATTTTTTTTCCTCTAATAGTGGCTTACATTTTATGTTTTTCCCCTCGTTAACACACAAACACATCATCTCTATTATTATGACATTTATGCAAGTACATATGGAGCCGGGGGTTTCACTGGAAGCAGACTCTCTACCCCTTAGGACAGATGTATTGTTTGACTACCACTTACCCTTCCCAGACCCCTGCGATATCTTTTGATTTCATTGGAATATATTAGATACGGATGATGATGATTTTCTGTTTTTCCATTTAAATATTACCACTACTAGATCCTAGTGTCATGTACCATTAGGCAAGACTTATGTATCAAGAAAAAAGATTTTTATATTTCGAGCAATTATCCTTCACGGGTAAAGCATTGTTGCCAATTCATAATCAACAAGCGAGGCATGTAATTTGAAACCTAATTTTAAACCTGACAAGCAATAGATGTTTTAGACCAAAGCATTTGCTGATTTTTTTTTTTTCCTTTTTTGTTTATATCACAATCACTAAGTTACTACGGCTACTTTCGCCCCAAAACTATAACCATATGTAGAAAAACACGTATATTAAAAAACTTATTCAAGAACACATTGTCAAATATTTTCAGGTTACTTTTTTTTTTTTCAAATTTGGACTAAATTTATGTGATACCTAATTAGGTAAAACTGCATGCTAAAATTCTCCAATAATTTGATTTTAAATTTGTCGAGTTGAAGGAATATAAAATTCATTCAAGTTAAAAAAATATGTACAGTGGTGTTTTTCCTTTTATAGGAGTTGTTACATGCGTGTAACGACTTTATTTTTTTTCTTAACAACTTGATGTGATGTTTACAACGCCTAAGTGTTTACAATGGCTAGGTTGGTAACGACTAGTTATACGCTCAACTCAGACATATGTACAGTTAGAAAAAGGGCTACGATAATTCTACGTACATGTAAAAATAAGGGCTACCATCTTTAAAATATAAACACTTAAAGAAAGAATTCAGAACATGCATATTAGAAAACAAGAGCTTGCATGATAAGAATATTTTGATGTTTCAAGATCATGACATCATACTCACTATGCATAAAACCGTAGCTCTTGAAAATGTGAAAATTAGGAAAGAATGAGAGAGACTAAGATTAGACTTATAAAAACTAACCGATGATAAAAATAATCTAGACAAATTACTTGAAAACCAAAGAATTAGAAATGATAAATCCGGTTTAGGATTTAATTGGAAACCAAACCAACATGTCTTTCAATAGACATTAATTTATGGTGTTACAAGATCAACTATTTGATATCCTATTATTTATTTCACAACTAATAGAAAATTGACAAATACGAAGAAAATCTTAAGTCATTTAAGTGACTATGCATAAAACAAGCAAATTTAAGCCAATTAAGGGGATGAGATCTCCTCACCGCGCGGTGAGTCACCGTGTGGCCCAGGACGCGACATGTGGCAGCAGTAGGGGGTGGTGAAGCTGGATGAGGGTTACCCTCACCCAGCCTCACCACCCCTCCTTTTTGACACATGTTACACGGTCACGCACGCGGTGAGGGGGAGCGGTGAGGGGATCCTATCCCCCAATTAAGTGATTATACATAAAACAAGTAGTCCATCCTCATATTTCACTCTCTTATTGGTACTAAAATGACATAAATTTACTCTAAAACCTTTTAGAACTTATGTAACCGAAGTGAAATTGCGAATCAAAAGGGTTCTTTAGATGTAGAATATGAGGGTTGGCTTTGCTGATGAATAATAAGTTAAAAAATTGCAGAACCATTGCTCTATCATGGATCTGCCAAAAGCAGATATATCGCTATATATTAATATCTTGCAAGTTGCAACCAACAAATAATTACATAATTAATAAATAAAGTCATGCATATGCAAGTATATTTAGATAACTCATTTTTTTTAGACATTAACAGAAAGGAAAAAACAACAAAAATACTCTTTCCGTCCCAAAAATACTGACTTTCTTTCTTTTTTTGGTTTATGCTAAAAATGTTTTATACTTTCTAAAATATAGTAAGTATTAACAATCAAAGTTTCTATACTGCCCCTTTAATTAACATTTCATGATTTTTTTTTCTTTTTTACCCCAAACAACAAATTAAGGGTGTAATAAAAATAGCAGTTCATAAAGTTTGACTTTGTTAAATTGTGTCCACGACATTTTTTTGACATTGAAGGAGTAAATAGTTTGGACTCGTATCGGTTATAAACTCGATAAACTTACTGTTTCCTTCTTTGATATGGGGTATTATCATGTAATGATGGTGGGAGATTCTAGTCAAATTTCATGGTGACCAAAGAATAAATTTTAATCGTTATTCAACCATTATTAGAAAACATAATAATTTGTGTTGGATATTCTGCTTTGCACATTTATCATTGATGATACCAGAAAATTCACCCGTTAGTCAATAACGGTCAACGATGGAATGAGGCACAAAATTCAAAAATGGTTAAGTATGGCGGGTCGGCCCGGAAATTGACCAGGTCACCTGGGGACAAACAGCCCATCTCGGCCATAGGGCCCTATCGCCATCTCGGCAGCATGGTCAGCACCCTACTGGAATCAAGGTTCCACCTTGACCTAAGGGTTCACCTCGGCCTAAGGGCTCACCTCAGCCAATACGGCCTCACCTCAGCCTAAAGGTTTTCACCTCGGCTCAATAGTCATGCCTTGGCCAATGGATCTTATCTCGGCTTCAGTTATTTCAACTGGAATGCCTGGCCAGAACCTCGGCCCAAGCACTATTACAAGGTCGGCATTTCTGCCCTTCAAAATGGCACCTCGGCCATAATAGCTCAGTATCTCAGACATCTAGAAGAGGTCGGCTATACATCCAGATCGGCCAAAGGAAACCAACCCTTGGTTCCTGGCTAAAGCCCTCAACAGTTCTGTCCCGTCCAAAGGAACACATCTCGGCCTCGGATCTGGTCAGACCACGAGTCTGATTACTGACCTCGGCCAGGTTACAACAGTCACAGTGATGTGTGCTACGTGGCCTACATGCAATATCCAGCATTCCAGATGTCGATCATATGGAGGAAAGTTACCAGCACAGCAATCCCTGATAGCTGCGTGGCCACCATGCACACTGGCCAGACGTCTTCGTCTCACCTCTTCGGGACACTCAGCTCCCAACCACACCAAGTATAAAAGAGCTTCCCCAACAGAAAGAAGCTCCAGGTCCAAATTGGAAGGACAAATCACAAGTCAAAAACACCCCGCTGTTCTCATCTCAGCTCGGCTTACACTTGGCCGACCTAAAACAGGTTTCATCAAACCTCTATTTCAGTTAAAGCCATACGCTATAATGCCCGCAACTGACTTGAGCGTCGGAGGGTTTCCCCGGGGCAGCGCCCTGGGACCTCTAACGCTCTCCTTCCTTTCTCAGGCTTCCTAGGAGGACAAGTGACGGAGGGGTGACGGCCTTAGACCCCGGATATTTCGACTTTTACCTTGGCGAGACAATCCGACCTCGTCATTTTGGCGCTAGAGGAAGGGGCCTGAACCTTCGGGTCCCTTGACTCTCGAAATATCAAGTCATTTCCAACAACTCCTCTTAGTTGATTTAGGAAGCTATCGAGAGAAAGATGAGCAGCAAAAGTTAATCAAAGGCTTTCTTTGCCACCAACCGCTCCATGTTCCAAGGAGCCTGAGGAGTTCTCAACTCCTATTACCTTCTCATATGAAGAGCACATGAGAGCCGTACGTTATGTGGCTCAAAATTCAGCAGCGTTTCAAGCTGTAATGGAGCTAAGAGGGAAAGCCATGACAGAAGGAATCAATGGTCCCTCTCCTAGCGGTGCTAGTGATCAGCAGTTGGAGTATTCTCCATCTCAACCAGGGTATCATTCTGAATGTCAAGCTGAGATTATATCTGAAGCAGGATACTCACCACGGAGGTCTGATTATCAGACCATACAGCGCCCTTCGGTCTCATCTCGGCCTTCCAGTTCTGGAACATATATCCAGGCCTCACGGCGAGAAAGAGCATCTGTCAAAGTTCGGATGGGGGGCCACGGCAGAGAAAGGACTTCTCTTTTGGCCTCAAAAGCTCGCATCCTCTCTTATATGAAAAAGAAGAGTTTGGTGAAGGAACCAAAGCCTCTTGCAGGGCCACTCCATAAGAGGGATCCTCAACTTTATTGCCTATATCACCATGATATAGGGCATGATACAGAAGACTGTAGACAACTCGGTAAAGAGATAGCTCGCCAGATTGAGCTCGGCCATCTGCAGCAGTTTCACGATCCGAGATGAAACTTGCGCAGTAGAGCCAATTTAGACGATCCCCGAGGTGGACGCCAATCCGAGCGGCAGCTTGAATAGAAAAAACAGCAAGTTAGGCTGCCTAGACTGTTAACTGAGCTCAAAGTGGGGATCAATTTTCGTATATATCTGAAAACCCCCAGCTCGGCCTTATAGTTGACCTGTACAGCAGTCACCTCTTGGTGCATGAAACTTCTCAGCAATAAAAAGTGTTCATTCAACTCAGTGTTATGGACAGCCTTGCGGAACTGAAGTTCATTAAAATTTTCTCCTCAGCAAGTTCTGGGGAAAGAGCCCGCCAGAGGGTTAAAAAATTTTCTCCTCAACAAGTTCTGGGGAAAGAGCCCGCCAGAGGGTTAAAAATTTCTTCTCAGCAGGTTCTGGGGAAAGAGCCCGCCAGAGGGTTAAAAATTTCTCCTCAGCAGGATCTGGGGAAAGAGCCCGCCAGAGGGTTAAAAAATTTTCTCCTCAGCAAGTTCTGGGGAAAGAGCCCGCCAGAGGGTTAAAAATTTCTTCTCAGCAGGTTCTGGGGAAAGAGCTCGCCAGAGGGTTAAAAATTTCTCCTCAGCAGGTTCTGGGGATAGAGCCCGCCAGAGGGTTAAAAATTTCTCCTCAGCAGGATCTGGGGAAAGAGCCCGCCAGAGGGTTAAAAATTTCTCCTCAGCAAGATCTGGGGAAAGAGCCCGCCAGAGGGTTAAAAAATTTTCTCCTCAGCAGGATTTGGGGAAAGAGCCCGCTAGAGGGTTAGATTTCTTCTCAGCAGGTTTGGGAAAGATCTCGCTTGAGGGTTGAAGTTGCATCTCGGCCAGCCCAGGACACCAACCTACTTGAGACTCGTATGACCTTGGCAAATCTGAATAAGGTCGGGGCAGATCTTTATATCTCACCTCGGCTAGCATACAACGGATATGCTCAGAATTATTCTATTAAATGAGATCTCGGCCAAGGCTTCACGAGATTCTCTTATTTAAACTCAGCATGGCAAGGTAACTTTTTATTTCGTCTATTTTTTTATTAAAACTGAGCAGGTTTGATAAGACCGACGTTCAATCCCAGCAATTAAGAACTTAGTAAGACTCAGTAATACGTTGGTTTGTGGACAAGCATCTTCGAAACGAATTTGTCCAAAACTAATAAGGTCGACCTACGACCTCGGCAAGACTGAGCTCGGACAAGACTAGCGGGGCCGGCACCTGGTCTCGGCCACTAAACTTGGAGAGTTCGGTTATGTTAGCACAGTTTTAAACAAACTTGTTTAAGATTGGTAAGGCCGACATGCAATTTCCAGCAATTAAGAGTTTAAAGTTCAGGAAATTCAGCAAAACAAGATTTAAGTCAAAAGTTGGAATTTTCATTGAAGGGAAAGATTACAATCAAATTAGATTTGTTCTTCATCTTCGCGTAAGTCAGCCCCTTCAGTGAACTTCTAAAATTGAGTTTCGAACTCGGCTTCAGCGTTGATGTTATAGAGCTCAACCAGCCTGGTGTCATCCTTATTCAGCTGGGGGCAGACCTCAGCACAGACGTCAATGGCTTTTGTCTGGCCCATCTGCATAACTGGGCCCTGCAGCAGCACCATATTCTCTTCGAACAGTTCAGATTTCTTGAACTTGGCCACTGCTTCAGACTTGACCGCAGCAAGTTGAGCAGAAAAGTTTGATGCTTGCTGCTCCAGTTTCTCTTGCAGAGTTTTGATTAAGGCATCTTTCTGCCCAGATTCGGCCATGACTTGATTGTAGCATGCCTCCAGGTCGGCATTCCTCTTTTCCAGCTCGGACACCAAGGAGTTAGCTGTAACCCATTTGGTTTCAACCTCTTCCTTTTGGCCTTGAATTTTAATGATCTCCGACTTCAAAAATGCGATGCTTTGGGAATTGGCATCAGACTCTCTGGTTTTAGTTGCCAGCTGACTTTGCAACTCCTCACCTCGGCTAATAAGCTCGGACAGTTGCACTTTTAGCTGTTTCACCGGAATGGAGTTAGAAAAACTTTAGCATGTGAAACAAGCAAGAGATAAATCATACCATGGCAGAGTTGATATGGACAGAGTTGACCAAGCTGCCCCAAGATGCAGTTGAGAAACGCTGTTTGTCAATGGGCAGTATCAAACTGTTCATCTTCTTGGCTATGGCAGGGTTCATCACGGTGTCGGCTTCATCAAATTTGCCCACCGTTACATTTTCCTGAGCAGGTGTCATCTCGGCCTCAGGAACGGGGGCATCGTCTTCTCTGGGCCTTTTTCCCAGAACATAACCCTCAATTGGCCGGGTCAGTCCGAGATCAGCTGGAGTAGGGTTTATTGGAGATACCTCAGCCCTTGCTCCTATACCAGTATTTAGAGTTGAAAATTACTCAAAAAAGAATACTACAAGTCTACAAAAATACTAGATACTTGGAGTGGTCGACTCAGAGGCGATTGTGATGGCTTGATTCACCTCAGCCTCGGCAATGCCTTCAACTGGGGGCAGACCTTGAGCCACCTCGGCCCCTGCCTTTGCCGCTTGAGCCTTCTTCTTGGATGCAGCTTTGGCAATCTTAGCTGCAAATTCTTTGCCTCCGGGAGCCATAGAATCTGCATAGGGTATACAAATTTAGCTAGAGGCAGACAAAGAACAAAAAAGGAGCACAAGTACCAGAGCATACCCCGGACTATTGCCAAATTCTCAGGAGAGAGGGGTTTATAATGGGGACCTGAAGCTAAGGAGCTCAGGTCAGCCGCTTTCAGTACTGAGTCATTAACTCTATGCCAGTCAATGACCACAGGCGAGGAATACAACTTGGCAGCTTCGTCACAAAATTCTGGGCTCGGCTTCATGTTGTCAGCTTTGCCTGACTTCCATATATCAAGTTGGGGTAGCCCTAACTTCTTGATATAAAAGAACCTACCTTTCCAGATTTTCTTAAAGGTAGGTATGTGAACAACAAAATTGAAATCTTCAGGAGCCACTCTTTTGGTAAAATAATACCAACTTTCGGAAGACCTACAGGCGAATAAACTCCTAAAAATCCTCTGATCAAAAGAGATCTCGGATGCTCTAAGGAAGAGAAGAAAAGACAGAATAATTTTTAAGCTATTAGGCTTGATCTGGGGAAGCCTAAGATTGTATGAGTGTAGAATTCGAAATAAAGAAACCAGGACGGGAAGACGAAATCCGGAGTGGAAGTATTCTTCGTAGATGGCTTCATATCCCGCAGGAGGGTCATAGGCCGTTTGATTGGGTAAAGGAAGGATGGGATCGAATTGCTCAACATCAATGTCATACATCCCACACAATAAAGATACGTCTACCTCGGATAAGGTACAGAAGGATTCTTGGACCTCAGCCGAAGGGGATCCCCTATAGATAACCCCCACTGGCAGAGTTGAAACCCTAGATCTACTAGGCACCATTGCTGTGCCCGAAGGGGGGATGGTTTCTGCCTGTTCAGGAGAAATCTCAACTACTCTAACAGCTCTGCTCGGCGGAGCCTGGCCACTAGGGCCGGCATCATCTCCAGCGCCACCTAAGGGCCGAGCTGGAAGACGGTTTTCGGAGACAACCGTCCTTTCAGATGATGAACTGGGGTTTCCTACATTACCGATGTAGGAAGCTCCCTCAGAGCGATTTTGGGAATCTGAAGCAGAAGACATGGAAGATGACTTACAAGTAATTAGCCGGAAGGGAAGAAAGAAGATCGCCGAGATGAAAAGGACTTCGGAGCAAGGGGAAACGCCGGAAGAGCTGACACCGATGGAGAGAAAAAATGAGGAGAGCAGTTAGGACGCAAAAGGGAAAAAATGAGGGATGAAGCCCTATTTATAGGCAAGTCTCAGCCATTTCAAAGGTCACCTCGGAAGGACCGACCTCGAGACCCACGCCATCATCAAGGCTGATTGGCATCGAATCTTGAACCGACGTGATTAAAAGCTGAACCGTCGTCACCTCGATCTGCGAAGACAACAATTGCGCAGGACAAACTAATCTGAGATGGACACGTGTCCGAGAAGGTCATTTGTTTGGTCAGTCTGATCCAATCAGTACAGCTACGAACTGATGCTTCGTACACCGCGCTTGATAGGTATGGAGTAATTGACCTCAAGAGAGACACCTCGGCTGAAGATAACGATATCATCAGATCAGCCTGCCCTCAGGCCAGCTCGGCCAGACTAATCTGGGGGGGGCAAATGATGATACTAGAAAATTCACCCGTTAGTCAATAACGGTCAACGATGGAATGAGGCACAAAATTCAAAAATGGTTAAGTATGGCGGGTCGGCCCGGAAATTGACCAGGTCACCTGGGGACAAACAGCCCATCTCGGCCATAGGGCCCCATTGCCATCTCGGCAGCATGGTCAGCACCCTACTGGAATCAAGGTTCCACCTTGACCTAAGGGTTCACCTCGGCCTAAGGGCTCACCTCAGCCAATACGGCCTCACCTCAGCCTAAAGGTTTTCACCTCGGCTCAATAGTCATGCCTTGGCCAATGGATCTTATCTCGGCTTCAGTTATTTCAACTGGAATAGCCTGGCCAAAGTTGAAAAGCCTGGCCAGAACCTCGGCCCAAGCACTATTACAAGGTCGGCATTTCTGCCCTTCAAAATGGCACCTCGGCCATAATAGCTCAGTATCTCAGACATCTAGAAGAGGTCGGCTATACATCCAGATCGGCCAAAGGAAACCAGCCCTTGGTTCCTGGCTAAAGCCCTCAACAGTTCCGTCCCGTCCAAAGGAACACATCTCGGCCTCGGATCTGGTCAGACCACGAGTCTGATTACTGACCTCGGCCAGGTTACAACAGTCACAGTGCTGTGTGCTACGTGGCCTACATGCAATATCCAGCATTCCAGATGTCGATCATGTGGAGGAAAGTTACCAGCACAGCAATCCCTGATAGCTGTGTGGCCACCATGCACACTGGCCAGACGTCTTCGTCTCACCTCTTCGGGACACTCAGCTCCCAACCACACCAAGTATAAAAGAGCTTCCCCAACAGAAAGAAGCTCTAGGTCCAAATTGGAAGGACAAATCACAAGTCAAAAACACCCCGCTGTTCTCATCTCAGCTCGGCTTACACTTGGCCGACCTAAAACAGGTTTCATCAAACCTCTATTTCAGTTAAAGCCATACGCTATAATGCCCGCAACTGACTTGAGCGTCGGAGGGTTTCCCCGGGGCAGCGCCCTGGGACCCCTAACGCTCTCCTTCCTTTCTCAGACTTCCTAGGAGGACAAGTGACGGAGGGGTGACGGCCTTAGACCCCGGATATTTCGACTTTTACCTTGGCGAGACAATCCGACCTCGTCAATCATCATCATATGTCAGTTATTTTTTGTTTTTTTAGTTCATAAATATCTAATAGTTATTCCGTGAACATAATAAAATTGGCTAGAGATTATGTGTTAGCTAACGAGAGTTGCAAGGCTAGGAGGATGCCATTTATTCAATTGGAAATACTCCTCAAGATTACTCAATGGACATCCGGCTAATTATCTTAGAACATTGATCTTTTCTAAAAAGGACACACAAAACAAAAACAAAAAAAACAAAGTCCATTTATATGTCAACAAACTCCCTTTATAATCTTTTACCATTCTTTTCAATAATACATCGAATATACCACTATATTCAGACTTGAATGCTGAGCTTATTAATATGATAATCTAAAAGAAAAAGGAAATACAAAAGAAAGTGATCCATGATCCAGACACTAGAGTTGATCCCAGAAAGGCTGTCAAAACATAGTACTATGTTTGGGGCCCTGGACTAAGAAAAAGGAAACACAAAAGAAAATAAATTGTAGAATAAAGTGCTCCATGATCCAGACACTGGATCGAGATTCTCTAACCCCCAGCCCCTCACTCCTTTTCAGACCGCCCGTCACGTGGCACACAGGGGGTGGTGAGGCTGGGTGCGAGTGACTCCCATCCAGCCTCACCACCCATGTGTGCCACGTGTCACAGGGTCCTTTAATACCCCTCTTAAAGGGGGGTCAGGCGATTCCAACCCCCAGACACTAGAGTTAATTCCAGAAAAGCTGTCAAAACATAGTACTGTGTCTGGGGCCTGGACTGCATGTCCACGTTTCGTGGAGTGACCCGTCCCGATCCCTAGTACTCGAAACGGTTCACCCGCCGTATTTCGCTAAGGAGAATACAAGGCGTCATACAATTCACTTACACGTTATTTAAACAACGTAAATCGATGTCAGCGAAAGTTATAATCAAGCAAGTGTTAGCACAACCAAAAACGATGATGCAATTTTCAAATCGATGCGATGCGATGCAATAAATTTTCAAGTTCGATTAAAAAGATTAGATGTTCGATACGATGCGATTCGATAGTTCGATTCGATTTTCGATAACGATTTCAAATTCGATTTCGATGCAATGACCATGGTACTTACCTTACAAGTGACTTATATCGCAAGACTTATGAATTGGTCCCCCAATGGTCGATGTGTCCAGATGGCCTATCGATAATAGTCATATGTGTCTGGACAGCCCAATTGGCTATCATATGTGTCCGAGCGGCCTATCAATAATAGTCATATGTGCTCGGACGGTCCGTTTGTTCAGAACCAATCTAACTTAACATTATATTTCCTTTGCAAAGATGATTTCGAAATATGCGATGCAAGATTTTAACATAATTTCCAAATATCGATTTTCAAATATTTTTCAACAATCCAAATCGATCAAGTCAAATACACATAATCCAACACCAATTACGAACACACGATTATTTACTTTTCGATATTCGATATCCTATTAACCTCCATCTACGTGTACGTATATACATATACATGCACACGTCCATATATGTCCATATACACGTATATATTTACACGCGCCCCCCCTTTATCTACTTTTCTCCCAACCCACTATCCAACTCTCCTCACCTCACCCCCATCACCCTCGACCCCTTACTACCCAGCACCACTAGAATCATCCCCCACCTCAGCTCCCTCGGCACAGTCTCCTCCTCACTCTCCTGAACCCTAATTTCACTCTCCTTCCCTCAACACCACTCGACCTCCACCTATTTTTTCACACCACTCATATTTTCACACATCTAACCCCATAGACGGCAGGTAAGGTTCACGCCTAACACACTACCCCAAAAATTGCCGCCACACATGCATCCACCGCCTCACGTGCGGCCACGCAGGCCACTCTCTACACGTGGGTGGCACACGCCACCACTGTCATACACCTCCGACCACCAGAATTCATCTTTTCTTATTTTCAACTTTATTCCACCCTCAAACTGCGGAAAATCTCATTTTTCAGAATCCAAATTATCCAATTTCCAATCCGAAAACCCTAATTCAAAACACATAAAATCATACACTTAAAACCTCATATAATTTATGAACTTAACAATTTTGCGAATCCCATCTACTGGCCATCTTCAGTGCACGTTGCTGCCACCAAAATATCCTCCTTAATCTACATCCACATATATACATATAAATCAAGTCATATTGCAAGGAAATTAGGTAACCCCTTTTTTTTCTTTCTTTTTCAGCCTTTACACATTTACACAAAATACCACATTGGCTAGATAGTCAGCCAACCCACATTCTCACCCATTTCCTTATGCAACACAACCAGACACGAATGCATCCACACAAATTCTTACTTACATACCCGATATACATGTGTATATTATTATATATACATATATATACATCCAATACTTACGGTGCAAATTCATGCTCATATAATATACGAATTTCCATCTCAGTACATGTATGCCTGAAACCTCGGCCCCTGTCTACCCCTATTCCACATCCCCCACTTAGGATATATAAATATAACACATGTAAATTGACCCACATATAAACCCATATGCACCCAGTAATTACATTCTTAATTACATGCCTGAAGACCAATGTAGCTGCTGTCCTAGCTACATATACTAACAGAATCTTCCATTTCACTTTATACATTCTTACAACAAATTCGGCATATATATCCATGCACAAATACATGCACGACTTGCATATATATATATATATATATATATATCCATACCACCAGTGGCGGAGCCAGGAGTGCCTTCTTGGAGGGGCACTGACAGGCTTCGCAATAGGAATACCACCGGTCACTGTTTCGGACTGAAAAAACCGACAAAATCTTCTAGACATATTTTTGTATTATAACATAAAATACGTGAAAGAAAACACATCTACCAACCAATGTACAAAAAAAATAAACAGTATACTACAAACAATATGCAGATCATAATTATCAAATGAATATAGTAATATACATCAATACATACCTTTTATTTGCATATTGCAGAACGAGAAGGATTTGCCAAGGGATGCAAAAAGGTTCTTCGAGATGCCATTGATTGAAATAGTTGCATAATATCTTCATCTTCAATGGTGCTAAAAATTTCATGCTCAAAGTAACACAATAAACAATCCGATAGTACGTCATCCCCCAACTAGTTGCGTAGATCAGTCTTAACGATATCATTGCAGAAAAATTAGAAACAAACAACTGTCACAAAAGCTAGTGTTTAACAATGGGCATTTGCAAAAGCATATTACCTTTTACAGTTTACTGTCTGAATGCTGAATCAATGAACCAATTATATACGGTGTACATAGTTGCCTAGAAATTGTAAAATAGTTTTCACACCAGCAACAACCAACACTAAGGATTTAAATGCAACCTAAAGGTATGTGTAGCTCAAAACTTTAAAATGACTTTAGAGCAACCAAATAAAATCATAAAAGCTGTGTAATTGTAGCATCTTCCCCAACGGAGTGGCACAACCTTATACCGTTTTTAAATTAATATATATCAACTATCGAGCATCAACCCTCCCAGGATTCGTAAGATTAGCAACCAATTAAAAAAAGAAATTTTCATTTTCATAAGCAAACTAATGCAAAAAAGTCTACTAATTTTCAACGATTACCTTACATGCAAAAAAAGACTACTAGTTTTCCAAATCTTGAATTTTTTTAATATATTTAAGAGACCGAACTTCTGGTAAGTTTTAGACACATTTTAGTCACTTAGCAGAGAATTACCGAAGACTAAACACTATTTGACCACGTAACAGAGGGTTAGTATTCTGTCAAGCAAGGGCACACTTTGAACTAAATGACCAAAAATACAAATACACCTACCTATCTATAGGATTTTTCCACCGATATTGGGGGGGCACGTGCCCCCCAGGCCCCCCCTTCCCTCCGCCCCTGCATACCACAACTCCTATGGTTTATATATGTCGAACCATATGCAAACTCAGATTTATTAGAGAACGAAACTGGCATTCTGAACAGCACAAGAAAGAGCAGGGCTCAGCACAGGGATAAGCCTAACTGATGAGTCGAGGTCATCACAGTGATGAACCGAACTAATGGGCCGAACAGAGAGGCCGAGGTCATCACAGTGATGAGCCGAACAGAGAGGCCGAGATCATCACAATAATGAGCCGAAGTGCCATCACAGGGATGAGCCGAACAGAGAGGCCGAGGTCATCACAGTGATGAGCCGAAGTGTCATCACAGTGATGAGCCGAACTGAGAGGCCGAGATCATCACAGTGATGAGCCGAACTGAGAGGCCGAGATCATCACAGTGATGAGCCGGACAGAGAGGCCGAGGTCATCACAGTGATGAGCCGAAGTGTCATCACAGTGATGAGCCAAACAGAGAGGTCGAGGTCATCACAGTGATGAGCCGAAGTGTCATCACAGTGATGAGCCAAACAGAGAGGCCGAGGTCATCACAGTTATGAGCCGAACTGAGAGGCCGAGATCATCACAGTGATGAATTGAACAGAGGCCGAGGTCATCACAGTGATGAGCCAAAGTGCCATCACAGGGATGAGCCAAACAGAGAGGTCGAGGTCATCACAGTGATAAGCCGAAGTGCCATCACAGTGATGAGCCGAACAGAGAGGCCGAGGTCATCACAGTGATGAGCCGAAGTGCCATCACAGTGATGAGCCGAACAGAGAGGCCGAGGTCATCACAGTGATGAGCCGAAGTGCCATCACAGTGATGAGCCGAACAGAGAGGCCGAGGTAAGTCCAAGACTATGTCCTTAAGACGAATTGCTCTGGTATACTGTGTCCAACCGAAAAATTGCAAACGTCTCCCAGGATACAACGGCTAACAGTTCGTGCAAGTGGCACTACTACGCAAGAACTCTACGAACCTGACAAATGTGCTGACTTCTCAGATTGATGAAATGCAACAACAGTGTATGCAACATGCGACAGTAGTTTATGCAGAATGCTCGTATACAGTAGGAGAAGAGAAGGAAAATTTCTGTACATTTCAGAAGCAGTGCACTGCATCTATTTATAGACGTTACGGCAACCCACGACCGCACTGATCGGCCAGTAACCCCACGTTCACCACGCACCCCACGACTGCCTCTGATCGGCCATTAACCCACGACTGGTAGGAATCAGTCAGCTGAAACTGTCATCTCAATATGAGTCGTTAGATTGTAGGTTTAAATCATAACCGTAGGATCAAGCAAATTATTTTCTGGAAAAATTTAAAAGAAAATTTGTCCAAAAAGATAAGAACCGGGCGGGCGGGCCACGTGCCACGAGCCCGAGCACGAGCCGATCCGCGCCAGCCGGACGGGCAGGCGGCGGCGCGCGCGTGTGCACGTGTGTGGCACTTTCTAGGTCTTCCTTCAGGTCAAAAACTTCTCATGCCCTTAGAGCATATCTAAAGTGCCTCTCCTAGCATTATATTTGGTGACATTTTTCTTTCAATTTTCCAATGTGGTATTTTTGCAAAAAGGTGATGTGCCTTCTTCTCATGAAGTCACATTACCAATTTTTCAATTTGTAACCAATTTTTATTCCCACTTTGAGCATTAATTTCTCATTCACCCAATATCGAAATTGAGTGATTCAAAAGCCTAAAATCATCTACTCATTACGTAGATAATTTAGGATTCATTAGTTTTCATTTTTGATTAACGAAAACTAATCTTATTTAAGTTCAAAATATGTTACTCACCAACTTTGGACAAACCCATTTACAAATTTTTCTCCAACAATCCCCCACATGAATGAAAATTAATGCAAATGCAAATGCAGACTCTAATGAGAAGTCAGACAAGGAAATGTTGCATCAGAAGAGGTAGCTTTTGGCTTTGAACCTTTCGTAGTGATGTACCATCGGATTCACTCGGCTAAGTAGTGACTTGATGTCTTGAACTAGTCAGCCTTTGCTGTGAACCTAGACAACAATACTCACACAACATTTCTTTTAACACTCTTTTGGTTCTCATGGTTGTGTTCGTTTTGGCCATGAACAACCTGGTTTCAGAAAGTGTTTTAGAGATTTCTTTGCCTCACAGAATTCTCATAGAAGCGGCCCCACTTCACACTTACATAGGTGATTCTTATCACGAGCATTCTGCCACACCTCATTTGATGTATCAAGATATAGGACATCATTAAAAGCTTTAGCTTACCCTAAATATTCTCTACAGACATCACTTTTATGTAATGGAATGAGTAAGTGCTAAACTGAACCTTCATAACTTATTTGTCCCATTGAACCAAGATTCTGGGATCTCCAGTCAACAAGGTTGGGTTACCGTTACAAAGACTCTTGCGTAGAAGGCTTAAGTCCCATTCCGTTTGTCAATTTTGACATCTGATCTCTAGGCAATCCTTTTGTAAGCGGATCCGCAAGATTCTCCTTTGATTTTATGTAATCAATGGAAATCACGCCATTAGAGATCAATTGCTTAATGGTATTATGTCTCCGACGTATATGTCGTGACTTACCATTGTAGATGCTGCTTTGTGCTCGTCCTATAGCAGACTGACTATCACAGTGTATGCTGATAGGAGCGATTGGCTTAGGCCAACATGGAACATCTTCTAGGAAATTTCGAAGCCATTCGGCCTCTTCTCCAGCTTTATCTAGTGCTATAAACTCGGCTTCCATAGTGGACCGAGCTATGCACGTTTGTTTTTGTAGACTTCCATGACACAGCACCACCACCAACGGTGAATAGGTATCCACTGGTGGACTTAGAGTCCTTGCTATCTGATATCCAATTCGCATCACAGTATCCTTCCAATACTACTGGATATCTTGTATAGTGTAATCCAAGGTTCATTGTGTACTTCAGGTACCTCATCACTCTATTTAGAGCTTTCCAATGATCATCACTTAGATTACTGGTAAACCTGCTCAATTTGTTTACTGAACAAGCTAAGTCTGGTCTTGTATAGTTTGTTATGTACATCAGACTTCCAATTATCTGTGAGTATTTCAATTGAGCTACAGGTTCACCTCGATTCTTCCTTTAAGTGTATACTTAAGTCTAGTGGGGTCTTTATTGGTTTTGTATCAAACATATTGAATCGTTTGAGAACAGATTCAATATAATGAGTTTGCGACATAACAAGGCCTTCAGTTATCTGAGAAATTTTAATTCCTAGAATAACATTGGCAACCCCCATATCTTTCATATCAAAATTTCGTGTTAACATCTTCTTGGAATTCAAGATAATGTCACGAGTACTGTCCATGATGAGCATGTCATCTACATATAGAGACAGTATCACATAAGCGTCTGGTGTGTTCTTGATGTACACACACTTGTCACATTCGTTAATCCTGAAGCCATTTAACAACATTGCCTCATCAAACTTCAAATGCCACTGTCTGGGTGCTTGTTTAAGTCCGTACAAAGACTTAACAAGTTTACACACTTTTTTGTCTTGCCCTGGTACAACAAACCCTTCAGGTTGCTCCATATAAATTTCTTCTTCTAACTCACCATTCAGGAAGGCAGTCTTCACATCCATCTGATGGATTTCTAAGTCATAGACTGCAATGATAGCAACTAGTATCCTTATTGAAATAATCCTAGTTACCAGTGAGTATGTATCAAAAAAGTCAAAGCCTTCCTTTTGTCGATAGCCTTTAGCTACCAACCGGGCCTTGTACTTGTCAATAGACCCATCCTCTTTTAGCTTCTTCTTAAAGATCCACTTGCATCCGAGTGGTTTACTTCCTGGTGGAAGATCAAACAGCTCCCAAGTGTGATTTTGAATAATCAATTCTATCTCACTATTTATTGCCTCTTTCCAGAAAGAAGCTTCTGGAGTTGTCATCGCCTCAGAAAAGGTTCTTGGATCATTTTCTACCAAGTATGTTAGAAAATCTGGTCCAAAAGATGATGGTATTCTGACTCGTTTGCTTTGACGCAGTCCCTCAATTTCTTGAGGGGTCGTCTCACGCACTCGCTTACTAGCGCTTGCTTCTTCGTTGTTTTTGTCTTTCTTTGGAAAGACTTCTTCAAAGAACATTGCATTGCATCCCTTCGGGGCGCTGACTCCACGTTACGGAGCGTTGTCCGCTAACTCCACGTTACGGAGCGTTGTCCGCTGACTCTACGTTACGGAGCGATGTCCGCTGACTCCACGTTACAGAGCGATGTGCGCTGACTCTACGATATAGAGCAATGTCCGCTGACTCCACGTTACGGAGCATTGTCCGCTGACTCCACGTTACGGAGCGATGTCTGCTAACTCTACGTTACGGAGCGTCGTCCGCTGACTCCACGTTACGGAGCGATGTACGCTGATTCCACGTTACGGAACGAAGAGTAGGACCCGGGTCATGCATAGCATATCATGGAAAAAGGAAAGAACATATTGTGTGGGATAGTGATGTTGTTGCGTGTGACACGATAGGAAGAATGAACATGCATCACGAAGTTGCGCATTGCATTCGATTGGACATGTGGATATTTATTTTATGTTTCGGTTATTACTGTTCTTTATTTCTTTATATGTTTGTTGTTATTTTTCCTACGTGCTTATGTATTTTGTAAGTATGGTTCCTTTCTGGGATTAGACGGGTAACCTACGGGTGATTTTCCCAAATCACTCACACACACACACACCCCACTTATCCTCCCACAGGTGAGCCCGAGTACGAGTACACTTTTGTAGAAGACGAGTCTGACTGTGCAAGCTGGTGCAAGTGAGCACAAGTAAATCATGAAGGAAGTAACATATACAAACACAATTATTCTGTTCAAATTAATTTTTAACAATTGATATCCTATAAGGTTTCTCGACTTGTTGAATTTGTTTTTTTAAATCTTTTTAAATCATCAAAAGAAATTTTGTACTTAGCATTACAATTCGCAGGAACATTTGAGGTTTAACATGGGAAAGCGTGAGCACAAAGAATAAGTAGATGAAGCTGAATGTGACACCTATTACAAAGGATCCGTGGAAATATGCAGTTCAACAGTTCGGTATTGAAGCTAATACAGTTTTTTCTTTTTTTCATTTGAGAAACATAATTCTAGCAAAATGCAAAAGTTTGAATATTGGTAATAGTTCAAGCTTTTCTGCTGAACTCCCGGGATCGAAAAAACAGGGGAAGAAGAAGGAGGGAAGGAGGGAATTATGGATGGTGAAAGAAGGAAATTAGAGAATTACCTGCTATTTGTGGATTCTGGCCGCCTGAAGCCGTGGAGATGATGCAGCCGACGGAGGAAGAGTATTTCGCTGGAGGAAGGGAGGTGTGAGGAAGAAAAAGGCAGAAAGTAGGGTTGGAATAATTTCAGGGCATGTTTTTTTGATTAATTTTAAACAAAAAGCGAAATTTGAAGGAAAAAAAGGTTTTGTCCATGAATGCCACGTGGCAGCCTTTTAGTGGCCGCGTCATATCCGCGTCTATATAGCCAGCATCATGGAATCCACCCCACCTGCAGGTGCAGTGTGGTAGAACAAGAACTTAGCCCAAATAAAATTCGTTAGAGGCCCATTAAAATTTTTGGCCCATGGTGTATTAAGACTTTTTGAAAAGATGGTCTGCTAAGACTTAAGAGGTGTTTTTTCCCTTATAAAAGTCTTCCCTCTTTGACACAAAAATCACACGTTTGGATCACCCGGGGTTTTCACAGTCCCAGCTCCTAGAAGCATTTGTGGAGAAGGCAAATCATGAGTCCGGCGGTCTTATATGTTGGATGAAGACTTACACAATGACCCACACAAAGTGTCCCCCGCAAACTAAGTCTTCGTCCTAGTAACAGTATAATATGTCTTTGGATTCGAAATATTGACCTGTTGGAAAAATCATGAACGTTTACTTGATATCCATCCTTATGAAGCAAATATGTAATGACCCCTTAAAATATTTACATAAATGACTTTGTTTAATAGACATAAATTCACATATGTAAATTCCGGTTCATGTTTGAGTGCATTTCTTTTTGAGTTAATGGCTTTCTACCACAAACTGAAACATAAAATCTCTCAGATCTTCTAACATAACTTTCAACTGAGCATTTTTTCTACTTTTTACCTTCTAAAAAAAATTATTTTTGTACAAACTAACAATACTATTTATAATGATCGACTACATCATATTAAAAAAACTCATTATGATAATTAAAATGAATAGTAAATTGAATGTTTTAAAAGGACATTTCTGGTACACTAGGCTCGTGTTTGCACAGAGTCCGGAGAGAGGCCGGTTCTTTTCGCGATCTGCTTTACCCTACATTTTGTGTAAGAGGTCGTTTTGCCGGTTTGAACCCGACTATATTGAATGTTTTATATATTGTAAATTGATATGTTATTGTGTATATATTTTTCAGTTAGAGACTTGAAAGATCATGACGCTAAATTATATAATCCTGATTTATATTTTGTAAATGTTGATGGCCTTCACCTAAAATTTTCACAAATTTTGGAGGAGTGTATTTAAGGGGGGATAGGATCACCTGACCGCAAGCGGGGTGCGGTGACGCGTGACCGCGCGACACGTGGCAGTAAGGTCTCTTGTTGCCATGTGTCGCGTGGTCACAAAAGGGATGAGGAAAGTTAGAGAGGGGAGATCCAACCCGTATTTAAGTGGAACGCATCACTCCTCTGTCCCTGTCCTTTTCCGATTCCGATGGAGTAGATGTTTCATTATTAGATGCTGGCATCCGAAATAGACGATCAGAACTATTTCGTCATAGGCTCTCGTTTCAAGTCATTCATTCCGATTCCATCCCACTTCAACACAAGAAAAGAGAAGAATTTTGAGAACTCCGGAGGAACAAGAAAACATCTGAAACAGTTTCAGTATTCAAATCCTCAACTATTGAACTCTGCCAAAACCCATCCTCTATTGGTGGTAAGAACATCTGTTTCTTTTTCTTATTTTTCTTCTCTTCTTTTAATTTTGAGATCTCTTTTGATGAAAGTTTATATTTTTTATGCAGTATATTGCTTATTTTAAAGTGGGCATGATTGAATTGGTTTTATGGATGATATTACCTTGTTTCATTTGCGCTTTTCTGCTGTTGTGCTCGCCTGATTTCTCTGCAATACTGACTTCAATGGAAATCATCGGATTATATTTATCTCGATATATTTGGTTGGAGTTTTTTTTTTTTTTTGGGGGGGGGGGGGGGGGGGGGGTTCTGGAGAATGCAAGATTAATTCTATCATGCACTAGTGACGTCTTTTATCATTAAAGATTTCAGCTTCTTGTAACTTCTGTTTGGTGTCAAGATTTCACAAAATGTTGCATTTCCGTGTCTTTTTTGCTTCAAGAGAGTTTCTTATAATTCATTAGATTCCAGATTTGTGGGGATCAGTAGTTCACACTTGTGAGTTTCCACATAATTTTGCCAATTTCTGGTGTTTGCTTTTGCTCTGAGATCGCTTGTTACGCGATCATTGAGTATCGAAGAGTGAATCTCAGGAGATATTTGTAATTTACACATGAGAACAATATTTTTGGGATAGAGGGAGTATCTGATTTTGACATTATAAGCCTTATCTGGAGGGTGAATATCTGAAGCCAACTCCACTTATTCAACTCCTCGCGTAGAAATAGGAAGAAGAAAAGAAACACTTCATAGATTTGTGTTAGATCAGATTAGCTGTTGACATTACATTTTTTATCTAGTGTACTTAACAAGTTTCATTGATCCATATGGCTTATAGACAAACTGCCAGTTTGGTTGGAAATGGCGACTCATGTTTCTAAGTAGCAATTCTTACGAAGATCTATCTACCTTGTTTGATATTACGTTAGTTAACATAAAACGTAACCTACACTGCTGAAGCGAAGAAAGAACATCTTGTAATAAAATGATACTTTTTTTAGGGACAGTATTCGTTTCTCTAGGTTAAATTTTGTAAACAGGTTTGGAATTTATTATGTAGAAGTATTATCACCTATTTTCTATGCCAATGGCCAGTAAATGTTCGAGCATGAGGATGTTGGCTGCCAGAAATGAGTGGTGAATGAGTAACTATTTACTGTTTAGTTGTTCATTATTGGCTGATGAAATGAAGACGAATAGGACGGGAAGTGATTCCATATTGGACTCTAGATTGATGCTGGATTCATTTATCTTTATCTTGTGGGATGAATAACTACCAAGCTTTTAAGTTGCCGATCACTGATCAATTCAAACTTCCCACCTGGGTTATATGACGAGTGCAACATCGGCACAACTACTGTGAATTGTGTTTGAGTGTTGCGTAAACCATTCTCTAGTAATATAATGCAATTAAATCTTTAGTACACTGAATATTCATCGAGTGATGACACGAAGATTTCATCCAAATTGTTTATCAATGAGCTCCTTTTATCACTCTCTTGTCATAATCTATATCAGTCCGATATTATTGGTCTCTCTGGCTTGTTATTTCGCCTACTGAACTGTAACCTTATGATTATTATTTCAGCTGTTGTCTGTTATGAGTGAGTAACTTCCTCATGGCTGATATGCCCCGTTATTTGAGGGCTTGTTTGCACAGTGGAAAACTTGCTTGCCTGGCCATTCTAGTCTCTGGAGGAATTGTACTGCAAATACTGGTGTGTTTATTGTTTGTTTTAATGCATTAGATCTTCATGTTTTCCTGGATGGCTGACAAAACTACTTGTGTTGGTTGTTCAAACTTCAAATTTCCTCTCATCCGATTTGTCTTCACTATTGCATCACAGGCATGTGCTTTGTACAACAATTGGTGGCCCATGCTAACAGGTACTGATGTTCTTTTGCGCCATTATTAAATGGCTTGTGGTACTAAAGATCTGTATATGTTGAATTATTTGCTTTCTAGTGATTGTCTGGGTTTTATATGTTGTGAAGAAACATGAAGTACAAAGTAAAGAATGTTACAAGTTGCCTGTATGGTAAAAGGTGTTTTTCTTGCAAATTTATGAAAGTGTAAGTTATACAAGTTCTCCTGTGTGAGAAATGGTGTTTTTTCTTGCAAAATTTATGAATGCGTAAGTTAATTTCTATGTCCAATAAGTGTCTTTTGGTTTAATAGGATAGTGCAATATGCATGATGTAACAATTTGGCCGAGCAAGATGAAGAAAAAAGATATCACTTTTTCATTACCTTCAAGAATGTGCTTTACAAGGTATATTTATACAACAATGGTCAAACTTCTATACTAAATGCAAGATACCCTCATTACTACAAAAACAAAGCACCATTAAGTGCACTAAAGGCCCTATAGGTAGGCTGCCCTATAACCGAAAAATACACATTAAAATCTCAATATTACAATGCTAGCTATACTCCTATAATCACGCCTACAATCAAGCTATGTATTTACAATTGTGGTAAATGCTTTGACTCCAAGAATGGAGCCATTTATCCCTCAATCTTCTACATCTCATTTACAACTCATCAATATGGCTATAATAGCAACGCTAGTCAATAGGCCTTAATGGCCATTGACCCAAAAACGGTCCTCCTTAATAATGACGTTTAATGGCCTCAATAATGGCCTTTGACTCCAACACTCCCCCTCAAGCTGGAATGTAGATATTGTTCATGCCAAGCTTGTTGATTAACTCCTCAAAGGCCGGCCTATGCAACCCTTTAGTCAAGACGTCCGCCACTTGTTGTTTGGTGGGAATGTAAATCATGCTAAAACTTCCATCATCAATTTTTTCTCGAATAAAATGACGATCCACTTCAACATGCTTAGTGCGATCATGATGCACTGGATTATGCGCGATGCTCACCGCTCTTTGTTATCACAATAAAGATTTATTGAGCCATTAAACATAACATGCAATTCTTTCAATACCTTTTTGATCCATAACCCTTCACATATACCATGCGCAAGTGCTCGGAATTCGGCCTCCGCGCTACTTCGGGCTACCACTGCTTGCTTTTTGCTCCGCCAAGTGACTAAATTTCCCCAGACATACGTGCAATAACCCGAGGTAGACCTTCTGTCGATCAATGAACCTGCCCAGTCCGCGTCCGTGTACACTTTGAGGCTCCTTTCTCCCTTTTTTCCAAAGAACAAACCCTTACCAGGAGTCCCCTTTAGGTACCTTAGGATTCGAATCACAGCTTCATAATGTTGAGTTTTTGGAGAATGCATAAATTGACTTACCATACTCACAGCAAAAGCAATGTCTGGACGAGTGTGTGATAAGTAAATTAGTTTACCAACAAGACGTTGATACCTTTCTCGGTTCACCTCTTCGCCTCCATTAAGATCCAATTTCAAGCTCGGCTCTGTAGGAGTGGCCGCTGGTCGGCATCCTAACATTCCTGTTTCATGCAACAAGTCCAACACATACTTTCTTTGAGAAATAGATATACCTGAGGAGTTGCGCGCAACTTCCATGCCCAGGAAATATCTTAATGAACCCGGATCCTTCATTTCAAACCTGCTGTTTAGATACTTCTTTAGTGAGTCAATCTCATCATATGCATCTCCTGTCAGTATAATATCATCAACATAAACAATTAGAATAGCACGAGTCCCTTTCGAAGTATGCTTATAAAACATTGTGTGATCAGCCTGAGACTGTTCGTATCCTTGGGTTTTAACAGCCTGCGTAAACTTTTTCAATCTACATACCACATTTCTTTCTTTAGTATATCCGGGTGGTAAGTCCATATATACTTCCTCATGAAGATCACCGTTTAAAAACGCATTTTTAACATCTAATTGTTGGAGTGGCCAGTCAAGACATGCTGCTAAGGAGAGAAGAATTCTTACAGTGTTTAACTTGGCCACGGGAGCAAATGTTTCATTGTAATCTATACCAGACACCTGGGTAAAGCCCTTAGTAACCAGTCGAGCCTTGTATCTACTGACACTTCCATCTGCATTGAATTTGACTGAGAACACCCATTTGCACCCCACTGGCTTCTTTCCTGGAGGTAGTTTCACGACATTCCAAGTATGATTTTCCTCTAATGCCCTCAACTCCTCCTGTACCGCAGCCTTCCAATCCTTATCTGCGAGTGCCTCATCAATATTCTTAGGAATTTGAATGTTAGATACCTTCGCATTAAACGCCGAAAAATTGGTTGATAACTTACTGTTCGAAACGAAATTAGAAATGGGGTGCTGGGTACATACTCTTTTCCCTTTTCTCAAAGCAATTGGTAGATCCAAATCGGTTGAAGCCTCTAAAATATCCCCCTCACTGCAAGGGGCAGGAACCGGCTCCAGAGATTGGCATCCTGGAAAAATATCAGTGTCTTTATCAATTTGAGTTTGGTTTTTCCGTGAGTATATGATTATATTTGGTGGTGTAGGTCGGCGTATTGGACTAGGCGATGAAGACTGTGGGTCTGGCTGTGGACTAGCCGGCGGCGGCGGTGGCTGTGGACTGGCCGAAGGCGGCTGTGGACTGGCCGAAGACGGGCTGGAGGTAGGTGGCTGAGATTCTCCCCCTGAACCACTGTCGGGTAACAGTGGACCTGGTAGTGGTTCATTTGTATCCGTAGTAGTGGAGTGTTCAAGAAGAAGATGTGAGTCAGAATTTGGTAAAGTTGTTGGTGATGAAGGGAAGTAGGATTCAGCTTCCCGGAAAGATACATCCATGGTGACAAAGAAACGTCGGTGTGTAGGAGAATAACACTTATAACCGCGTTGAGTGGATGAATAACCAACAAAAACACACTTGTCAGATCGAGGTTCCAATTTGGAAATAGAGGAGTCCCGGTGATGAACAAAGACGACACAACCAAACACTTTGAGCGGGAGAGATGCACTGCCCCGAAACAGAGGATATGTTTGATGTAGGATAGAAATAGGGGATTTGAACTGGAGTGGTTTAGAAGGAAGTCAGTTAATTAAGTGGCATGCAGTAAGGATAGCTTCTCCCTATAAATAAGTTGGAACGTGCATAGTGAACATCAGAGCCCGGGCTACTTCTAAAAGATAACGATTTTTTCGTTCAGCTACACCATTTTGTTGTGGTGTATCTGGACAAGAACTTTAATGAATAATTCCCTCAGAGGCTAAGTAGGTGTTCAGAACTTTGTTGAAATATTCTGTACCGTTATCTGTTCGTAGGACTTTGATTGAGGTTTGAAACTGAGTCTTTATCATAGAATGGAAATTTTGGAACATAGTTGGGAATTCAGTTTTTTCTTTGAGCAGATACACCCAACATACTCTTGTATGATCATCAATGAATGTGACAAACCACCTGGCCCCAGAGATATTTTTTACCCGAGAAGGTCCCCAAAGATCACTATGCACAAGATGAAAAGGAGCAGATTCAACACGTTGTTTTGGAGGATAGTCATGTCTGACTTGTTTAGCAAAGCTACACGCATCACAATGTAAAATGGACAACTTTTTATTCAAAGGAAATAACTGTTTGAGGTACAAAGACTGGGGTGTCCTAGTCTTTGATGGAGTAACAGTGCATCTCAGTTTGTTCAAAGTTGGTACTAAGAGAAAATTTAGGAGTGGCGGTATGGAGAGAATATTTTTGTGTGTGTTGGTTTTCCTCAAAGTGATAAAGGCCACTCTTTTCTCTAGCAATGCCAATCGTCTTCCCCGATTCCTGCTCCTGCAAAACACACATGCGGGCAGAAAACTTAGCAACACAAACAGATTCCTTAGTAAGCTTGCTTACGGAAATTAAATTGCAAGTCAACTTTGGAACATAAAGTACGGTTTCAAGCACAAGTGAAGGAGCCACTTTCACGGATCATTTTCCCACAACAAGTGCGAAGGTTCCATCTGCCACTTTCACCCTTAGAATTCCAGTGCTCGGGACATATGTCGTAAATAAAGACAAATTACCTGTCACGTGATCAGTGGCTCCTGTGTCTAGGATCCAGGGTGAGTCTTCCACAGAATTAACAGTACCTTGGTGAGTGTTGGAGTTGGCCTGAGTAGACCCTTTAGTTTGAGCTTTGAGAAGTGAGAGCAATTGTTCAAGTTGTGCCTTGTTCATCACAACTTGATTGGCACCGTTGGAGGATGATGCTGCCATTGCGGCGGCATTTGAAGAGGACGGTGATGGAGAGCTCATCTCGGTTGGGATGAGAGGAATATTTAGAATTGTGTTTATGGTGATGGCTCTGATACCATGTAACAATTTGGCCGAGCAAGATGAAGAAAAAAGATATCACTTTTTCATTACCTTCAAGAATGTGCTTTACAAGGTATATTTATACAACAATGGTCAAACTTCTATACTAAATGCAAGATACCCTCATTACTACAAAAACAAAGCACCATTAAGTGCACTAAAGGCCCTATAGGTAGGCTGCCCTATAACCGAAAAATACACATTAAAATCTCAATATTACAATGCTAGCTATACTCCTATAATCACGCCTCTACAATCAAGCTATGTATTTATAATTGTGGTAAATGCTTTGACTCCAAGAATGGAGCCATTTATCCCTCAATCTTCTACATCTCATTTACAACTCATCAATATGGCTATAATAGCAACGCTAGTCAATAGGCCTTAATGGCTAGGGATGTCAAACGGATAAAACGAATACGGTAACACAGTATCCGTATTCGAATTCGTTTTTGTCTAACTATATCCGAATTCATATCCGAATCCGGACGGATATGTAGGAAGTCATCTGAATTCGAATTTGTTCCGATTCGAATTCGGTGCCGGATATCCGAATCCGTATTATATCTATTTCAAATTTGTTCGAATATCCGAATCCGGATATCCGAATTCGAAATCAGCAAATTTACAACAGTGACCGTATACATATTTTCATATATATTTTTTTAAAATTTTAAAAATAAATATTTTTACATATTTTTTTATATATTATTATGTATTTTATTATATATTTTTATTTAATTTTAAAAATATCTATTCGGATACGGTAATGACTATACCATATTCGTATTTGTTTTTCTAATACTATTCGGATACGAATTCGAATACGGTGAAACGAATGTACAGCTCTTACCATATTCGATTCGGACAGACGAATTCGAATTCGGATGTCGGATATCTGGTAAGTTTTGACAGGCCTATTAATGGCCATTGACCCAAAAACGGTCCTCCTTAATAATGACGTTTAATGGCCTCAATAATGGCCTTTGACTCCAACACATGATGAAAAATTACTAGAGCAAACTGGAGCAAATTGTTTTTTTTTTGGCATGTGCGAAGAGTATTGGTGTAAACAATTGACTGGATATTGTGGCATGTGTAGTAGTGTACTCTAGTCAGATAATATACTATTCACCTATTCATCCAGACTGAGGAATGAATCAACACTTATGCCAAGTAACAACCACAATAACATTGTCTCATTACCTTAGAGGCTTCCGTCTATGGCGGGTATAGGGCGTCGGATGTACGCAATTATACCTTTGTGTTAGAAACACACAGAGGTTATTTCCCGATGACCTATAATAAAAATTGTGTCAAGCTGTGTCGATAACGCATAATTGAGAAATTAAGATGTTTTTAGATGAAAAGCATATCAGGCTCATAGGCGATGCTTTCGCAGGTTGCTGGATGTGAGCTTCCTCTTTTTTTTTTCTTTATTTTAATTATTACCATATTCACACTTGTGCGAAATTTGGACTGTGCTCAGTGCACATCTGCTTTAACATTTCTGAAACTTTTTTTCTCTAAATTGGAAGGGATTGTTAATAAGTCCTCATTTGGTTCCTTGTTCTGCAGTCATAATGTATGTTGTTCTACCAATGCCACTGATGTTTTTTGCTGGCTCTGATACGTCCTCTGTCTTCTATGAAACTGGGAACAGGTGAACACGCACACGCACGCGCGCGTGTGCACACCCCTCTTCCTTAAAGTTAAAAAAACGTCCTTGTGGCTCTAATTTATGTCCTCTTTCTTGCTTTGCCATGTCTATGTACAGTTGGATAGATGCAACAAAGTTCCTAACTGGGGCTTCGACAGTTGGAAGCATAGCTATTCCGATTATACTAAAGCATGCCGGAGTGATTGGCTGGGGAGCCATGGCAATGGAGCTCTCATCTTTTCTCGTCTTTGTCATTGCGATCATCTGTTTCTTGGGAACGAGCGATGATGATAGTGGTGGCTATAGCTACCTTTGAAATCATGCTTCTGCAACATTCTTGTACATTCAGCATTCTCTGGTTTGCTTTGAAAAAGTTTAGCTCTTTTTATCTCCTTTCCCTTGTTTAACTAATTTCAATTCTCAATTGTTGGATGCTTTGTGCTTCCAAATTTGTATATTCAAGTTTATTCCATTCCTCCTTGTATCATTTGTAAGTCTTAGATCAACCTGAAGGCTGTGGAGTAGTTTACTTGCAGGTTTTCTTAATATTGGTGGATGTGGTTAGTGAAATGCTGGACGACTTCAAGAAACTTATTGGAGTAACACTTTTGCCCATCAATTTAAGGCTTTTATGACCAATTTTCGCCAAGTTTGTTCATGAAGACCATATAGGACATTTCTGGTGAATTAGGATTTCGCGTTTCCGTAGGCTTTGGAGAGAGACCGGATCGCTTCGCGATCTGATGTATGTAACCTTACCCTACACTTTGTGCAAGAGGCTGTTTATGCGGTTCAAACCTGTAACCTGAAGGTTACAAAGCAGCAATCTCACCAGTTGCTCCAAGGCCCGTCATGAAGACCATATAATTCTATTAATTATGTTTATTTCAACGTATTTCTTTATTGTTCCTGGATATTATAAAGACAAGTCTATTTTCTTCTATTTACTTATTGAATGAACCTACTAATCTCTTATTAAAAAAAATTTCTCGGAAGCTTTTTTGATTGGATGAAAATTATTCCTGCAAACCTAGTCATGTTGTTTGTCACTCAAACTTGAATGGAAATGGATGTTTATCAAACCTATGAAACTTAATTCTTATAGTTGTGTGTGTGTCATGTCCAGTCCTTCAGTTTATTCTTCTCTTTCACCACAACATTTACTCACAAATTTAAAGTTAATTAAATGAAACTCATGATTAATTACTTTATTAACTTGAATTAAAGTTAATTAAATGAAACTCATGATATTATCGGTTTTGGTTGGATTGATTTTTATAAATCATATTTGTATTGTTTATATGTAACTGGATTATGCATATTAAAATTAAGCATAAGATAATTTTGTTCCAAACTATTATCATACTTATTTCTGTATTTATGGTTACATAAAATATCTATATGCATTTACTTATACATACACACACCAATTCATGTGTTCCTCAGCAGAATTTATGAGAATTATACTAATTTCACCGCTTTGCCAAGAGAGAGGGCTTCACAGTCATTTATGTACTGTTACCCATCTTTTCCCTTCATTTAGACTCGGGTACAAATTTCCATGTTGGAACCAAAGGCTTTGAAACATATTTCTTTTCAAGACTTCCGTTTCTACCCCCACCCTTCTCAGTTGTCCTGAATCCATCAATGGTTTGTGTTGTTTGTGGGGATCTTTTCCGTTGTTTCTGGTTGGAGATTGTCTCTAGTTGGAGATTATCAGAAGTATAAAACCCAAGTAGTTGCATAATACACCAAATACCAGAAAACATTGATGGATTTAGGGCATCTGTGAAGAGTGCGGGTAGAGGTGAATGCCTGAAAGTGAAGAACTAGATGCTAATTTGGTTGGTTTAAACCTGTACTTAATTGAGAGCGGTCCTTGGAACACCTGGTAAGGTTGCTGTTTTGTGACCTTGAAGCTACGGGTTCGAGCCGCAAAAACACCCTCTGCACAAAGTATAAGGTAGGCTGTGAATATCAGATCGCGAAGTAATCCGACCCTTCTTCGGACCATGCACAAAAGCAGAAGCCTAATGCACCGAGAATACCCTTATTAATTAGACCCCCTCTTGGCAGCAGTGACAAGCTCAGACAAGCAGAAAGACCGGAAGTGAGGGTGCACAAGCACTGCACGTTGCCAGCAAGGCCTAAAACTGAGGAAACTTGAGCATCAAAGCCCCCCCCCCCCCCCCCCCCCCGGGGAACACATTTCATTATTAACTAGATGATGGGGTTTTCGTCAACATTATCACCCTTGTGAATGAAGCCATCTACTACAGTTAATAGACATTGAGGAGAGATGGTTTATCTTTCAGCATGCTGCTACCCCCCCCCCCCCCCCCCGGGACACACACACACACCAAGCCCAACCAAATTATGCAGTTAGTTCCGCTAATAGCAGAATGCAAAAGGAGAAGATCGAAGAATCTAGGTTCAGCTTTGTCATTTTACATACGGGCAAAGAGAAAAGCAAACAACACAAGCACATAGAAAAGAGAGGACACAGATAGACTACATACAAATTCTTGGATATATCACATTACCTTCCGAGGATGCTTGATCCGGTTGCGGTGGTGGTTAACTAGGCCTTTTAACTATATACAGCAAAGATTTGAGCGAATGGAAACAAGGTCTTTGCCTAAAGGAAAGTCATTTCTATGCTCAGAAAGGCAACTTGAAACAGCTCCACCCATCTTTCTCCGAGCAGAATAATCCGGGCAAGGTGAAAGAGGTCATTGAATCCAAGAATGGACACTTATTTGTACTCTTAGGTGATCTTCCCTATGAAATTAATTAGGCTCCAGCATACCAGCTTAGCATAGACGAAAATGGACTCAACAAGGATTGACTCGGCCGACACTGAAACAATTTCAATAGGATACTCATCTCGATTAAAGTAGGTTGAAGGATCCCACTTATCGGACTGCTCAAACATTATAGACCTAGGGAGTTGGTACCATGTCAGTAAATGACCGACTTAAATCATACACTCTCTCAGTCATGCTAAATGTCCCAAAACCATGTAGCTTTACCCTCCATCTTTAATGCCAAAACTACAAGTCCACAGCCGCTAAGCAAGGGCCAACTTTGGAACATCCTGCGGTATAAGCTAATCAAATCACTAGATTCTGAATGCTATTGAAATAGAAGCAGATGCATTTCAACCAGCAAAGCCACTGGGGATGAAACGACACTGATGTATATACTGATTGGAGCTCCCTCAACAGCTGAACTCGATTACTAGTACAAATCAAATCCTATCCTGGACTATGAGGCAACAACTATTCATAAACATGAAAAATCAAAAGAGGAAAAAAGAAGGCACGCATTCTACTGAAAGCAAGAAAAATAAACAAAGACACAAGCTCTCACATTGCACCCAATAAGCCCTATCAAAAATGGTAAAGACGAAGCCTTGGGATCAGAAATTACCGAAAGATATCAACTTTTTTTTCTGTCAAGTACATAGAACAATAGTGCAAAGCAACAACCTCTAATTGCCAATATTACAAGTAAATTACCATATTTGAGCAATCAAGAACAGGGTCCTAAAAAGCCCATTCCATCAAAAGACAACACGAAATTGAGGAGCATCAGAGCCGTTAGCCGGAAGAATCTCCCACCGGCAGGGTTCAAGCTCATCAGAAACAGGGCAAAAACCAGCTAGAGTGACCTTATCCACTGAGGCAGCAACCGAACCAAATTCGAAAACCGTGATGTCCGATACGAGTTCGGGCCGCGGGACTTTCATAGCTCCGTTCATCCCTGGTGCTTCAGCAGCAGAGGCTGCAGGCGAGGAAAGTTTTTGCGTCGTCGACGAGGGTTTCGGGCCGGATTTGGAGTCCAAATCTTTGTTGTTGCCACTAAACCAAGAGAAAATACCCATGACTGGTTCGGCGATGTAGCAGAGGCTTGCTGCAGTTTTGGTATAAAAGATTGAATGAAGAATTATCTTCTTTTATTTTCACTTTGGCCCTTCGGTTTATATGTTGTTTCCAATTCGACCCTGCTAAAGGTTTGTTTTCTGGTACCATCGTTAAAATTTGCCGCATATACACTATAACATTGAATAGATAGAGTAACTTTTCTTTTTGAACCATAACAGAGGATTATCTGCGACGACTAAGGATGAGGACGGTGACGGTGTATCGTTAATGAAACAGAAAGTATTTCCAATTTTAAAAGATAAAAATTAAATCATAACTTCGAATCATCTCCATATCTATAATGTCATTTTCTGCTTGGAGTGAATTTCGGCTTCTCTTTCGGTTTCACCAACTTTGTTGGAACGAAACCAATACCGATTGTTAACCGGCTGCTGTTTAAGTGAGAACTGATAAGAGTGAATGAAGATAAGAGAAATGAAGAATGATGGGTGAAGACGACGGGAGCAATTGCAGAGATTAAAGAGGAATAGAATGAGAAATTGGATATCAAAGATTAGGTTAAGTAGGTTTTTTATTATAAATTTTACTTTAATAATTTATAATTTATATTTAAAATATATTTTAATAAAATCATGTATGGCAGGTACAAATAGGTAACCCACGGGACCCAATCCGCCCTTATCGGATAAATTTTAGGTCTTATTCGATTTGTACACAAAACTTGCCAAAGCTATAACCATACCCGCAAGGAGCCTATCAGGTCCGGATCGTGTTTTGTTGTCGTGTTCGATTACAGTCTCCAAAGTCCTTCATCGATGGTCCCATGTCCACCAACTTGCACCTTAGCTTTCACCAACTATACGAAAGAGAACTGCTGCACAGGTAACATTTCCACCGCAAACTTGATAAACACTTCATGACCGGCTATGCACTAGGATCTCCGGTACCAGATCTAACCATCATAAACGTCTTCCCTCTTTTTGTTGTGTGCATATTGACAAAATACATGTGTGTGTGTGTGTACGTATGTATATAGAGTAAATTTGTGCATTCAAGATCAGGAAAATCACGAACTTGTAGAAGGGTTCACAAAAATATGTTGATATTCAAGCTTTCTTCATACTGGAACAAATTTCTGAAACACAAGTTTTGTAAGTATACTTGCAAGAAGATAAGCTTTGGATCTTCAATCCTACATGGTAATACCATTTTCTACTTCTGAAACAATGTGTATTCATAATGTGTTAATCTCATCAAGAGGACTAGACTACGATTAAGCATATGGAAAAGTTTTTATGGCATATGAATCTGTTGTTTAGTCTCTATGCTACCAAGAACATCCTTCTCCACAAGGAGACGGAGACAGGGTATAGCCCTTCAATTTCCAGCAGATGGCTCCTTTAGCTTTTACACATACCTCTTTTCTGTAAGGTTTTTCATGGAACTTTAGGTCAACCTCAAAATCGTGGCAAAATTAGTCCAGAAGTCGTGCATGAGATCTCGGGAATAAAACATTGCCCTTTCGACCACAACCAAAAATACCTGCAAGTAAGGGTTGTCATAACAAAGATTAAACAGTTACACCAAAGAAGTACTGCTTTTACAACCTTGCTCCTAAAAATAAGCATGTAGAAATAATGATAAAGCTGTTCAAGGGGATGTGACTACTAGTCTTTAAAATTGAAAAAAGAACAATGGTTCATGCTCAAATGCAAATATAATGGACAAAATATCATCTTTAAGCATATGCAGAACTTTACATGTATATATAAACATCAAATTTTGGATTTTGTGATATTACATTATCAGGATTTGTGTTTTGCTTTCTCCATTTCTTTTTGAAGAATAGGCAGTTAATGCTGATGGTGGCATGGCAGGTGCAGAAGTAAGGCGAAGGAGCTGTCAAGTGGTTGGTAACTGTAAGATGGAGGAAGGTTATAGAAGGGAAATGAAACTACTTGTATAAAGCCTTAGGTTCTGTCTGAAAGCACAAACTCTTTCTTTTCTCAGTTACATTCCGCTAACGAGAAATTTCAATTTACTCTTTAGTTTTAAAAAAAACCTAGAAACATGGTACGAACTCAAATAATTAAGACGCAGTTGGCAGTACCGTCCAAAAGGATCCTAGAAGACAATACCAGTCACGTCCAAGAATTCATCCTTCGATAGCATGGCCAGTGCCGTCTAAAATTTTTATTTTTTGTTTTTAATTTAAAGATATTTTAAGAAATTAATACAAGTCTTATTCCTTCCCACCCCATCCGCTATCCGCCACCGCCTGCCTCCCTTCTCCCTTCCTCTTCCAGCCCCCTACCGCATCCCTCCCTTTTCAGTTTTCTACATGTTTCATACTTTTATTCATTTTCTTATAAATGCTAATCATCGATCTCTCTCTTTATATCAAGTAAGCAAATAAGAGTAAATAAAAATAGCAACCCACAAGACAATATTTTCTAGGCGGTGAATATATCCTATTCATTGCTCATTCAAAGCCAGCAGCAATTATGTAGTAGAAGCAAATTCTTCCCCCGCACAATACAAACAGAAGAATATTGAAATAAAACACGCAAAGCATTTGGGAAGAATATTGTTCAATTGAAATGCACAGCATTTAGAAGCCCTTTAGTATTTACCCATCCCGATCTTGTATAATTTTCAGCACAAACAGACTGTGCAAGATTTACTCATAAACATACTGGAACAGACACCTCGACTCCCTGGATTCCCCAAGATCCCTATAACTATAGTTTCAGATGAGCTTAATTTCAAAAATGATTGGAGAAAAAACTGATGCATCACGGCAAACAACATACGCAAGATAATAAATGCAATAGTTTGTTAACTAAAACACAAACATGCATCCTTCACAATCACTCACTCAGCTAATATATAAAATATGAAAGAAATTAAACTAGGACTGCTCAACTGGAACCAGCAGTGAACTAACATTCTTCGTCTGTAGAATTATTTACTTGTAGTAACTAGATGTTATGGACTTCTTTCATAATTCCTTACGAAGAATTATACTAAGTGATTCTAAACTAACCTAAACATAGACTTCGTGAACAAGACAAATTACAGGCTTGCCTTCAAATTTGAAATTTTGGATTGATGGAATCTCCTCCTCATTTCAAACTAGAAGAAAAGAAAAAGGCAAAAGGGCCGAACACAAATTCCAGCAAAGATCAGTTCCTATCCTTTACTCCATCTCTAAAAGCTTTGTGCTGGTACCATTATATGCCTTGATGACAATCACCATTCCAGTATTTGCTATCAGCATTCCATCAATGACTAGTACTAAGTACTAACACCCAAATTCAATGGCTGATATTTACCTCTAAATCACCCTTCAGTTAGAAAATGTATGATTTAAATCTGCTTCCCGTAATGCCATAAACAAAATGTCTAGTAAGTATTTACCCACAGAATTACCAGAAACTCTGCTGAAAAGCATAGTTACAGGTTCTTCAAGACCAGACATCAATGGCACTGTCTATTCTATGCAAGATCGTTACAAAATCGAATAATGACAAACAGCGTCACAGACAAGAGTAGCATATCACTAAACAAAAGAACACCATTGACCAATTTATATTTACCACCACCAGTTTAACTAAACAAAAACCAAAACTTTAAAATGAAAAAAGATCAAGGCAATGGAAGCAAAACAAAAAAAAGTTACCTCTTAATGCCCCCCAAAATTATCTTTGCATCTCAAGCTAAGCCAAAGTACCAGCAGCCTTAGAACTCCGAAAATCCCTCTTCAAATCTGTAACTCTTTTCATGCAGGCCGCCTTTGTTTTCCCCGGTACAGCAGCTGCAATCTTCTCCCACCTCATGGGGACATCCTTTGGAAATGCCTTCAATGCATTAAGCAATGCCAAATCCTCCCCAGAACTCCATCCGAAATTCTCTCCTTTTCCTTCAGTAGATTCAATTTCCCCAACATTACTCTCATTTCCCTCCTCAATTCTCCGATCCACGGGCTTCCGGTCCTTCAAGAACTTCTTATAACTATCATCATCGCTCACTTTCTTCTCCCCCATTGCCTTCGACCTCTTAATCACACTCTCAACTGTGTGCCTCCCTTTAAACCCGCCCGCTATTGCTTCCCACCGACCCGGTTTCCCTACAGGATGCCTTCCCATTAACTTCTTCAGAAGCTCATCGTCCTCATCAGTCCAGTTCGCTTCCTCATTCAAACCAATCTCCTCTTTTTTCACGACTTTTACCGAAGGTCCATGTCCATTTGCCGCAGCTGTACCATTCCAAGATTCCAAGGCCGAACCCTTTTGACCCGACCCGGATATATCGGATCCGAAATTCGTCTCTTCCGCTTTTCTGTTAGCTTTTGATGCTTTTTTGCTATTCTTTTTTGTGAATTCACCAGATTGTTCAATTTCTTTAACTGGTTCCTCCAGAGGCGGACCAAGTCCGACCCGGATGTCGCCCGCGGTTAGAGAAAGAGGGGCAAAAGGGCCGAGGAGGAAGGAGATAGAGATCCAGACGAGAAGGGAGTTATATGGCTCCGAAGTGATGTAGGAAAAAGCGAGAGTGAAAAATAAGGTAGAAAGGGACAGGGAAATCAGAAGGGTGGGCTTGCGGAAGAGGGGTGTAGGTTCTGGGTCGGATCGCGTGGGTTGCTGAGAGGCTTTTGAGTGGAGGAGAAATCTGGGTCTGGCGTCTTCGTCATAAAACTCCATGGTTTTATTTTAGGAAGCTTGTAGCTGTTTCACGTCGGGGAGAGAGAAAGAAGGGCGTTAAGGTTTCTGTCTCCGCTGTACCACCGATGCGCACTTTACGCTACAGTCTACAGGCAACGGCGTGCAGGGTTTTATTTATGTATTTTATTATTATTATTATTATTATTATTATTATTATTATTATTATTATTATTATTATTATTATTATTATTATTATTATTATTATTATTATTATTATTATTATTATTATTAGAACATCGGCTCTTTCGTTTTTACTCCGTCTAGCTTGGTAGTAATTGGATGTCGTGCCGAGTAGGTTAGATTAGCGGTGTTCCATCAAAGAAATAAAAATTACATTTAGTAGAATATTGATGTTAAAAAAAACTAATACTAATGATTTGATTAAAATAATTGACTTGAAACCGCCATTGACACAACCTACTCAAATATCAGATCTGATCCAATTTGATAATGTATTTTAAACAATAAGACATGCTTTGGAGTAACTGGTAAGTTTACTGTTTTGCAACTTTAAAGTCACGAGTTCAAACTGCAGAAACAATCTATTGTACAAAGTGTAAGATAAACCTCCGTACATCGGGTCACAAAACGATCTGACCTTTACCCGCCCTGCCCAAACACGGAAGCCTAATTGATATAAGTGATTTTTATATATATTTTTGTACCTTCTACTACTTAATACGCGCAATATTTTGGCACTTTATCGGGTAAAAAAATGATTAGTTCGGGTATTTTTTTAGTTTCATCGGAATCATTGAAAACTAATGATTTTTAGCTAACTTAACTACATATTTTGAGCTTAAATGAATTATTAATTAAATGAGTCTATTTTCTATGTTAGTTAGCTAAACAAATCTTTATTCTATTTTATTGCAATTGAACTACATGTATTTTTTATTTTAAATGCAGAAAACATACCCGATAAATATCAAGATAAGGATGGAGTTTCAAAGAGATTTTATTATGATCAGATTTTATCTGATCATAATAGAAGAAGTATCTGAGATGAAACTGAAAATGGTTAAGATATCTATAAAAAAGGGACCAGCACCACAAACAGAAGGCGGAAATTCCCACCAGGGGAATTTTCCCCAAATCAGCCGATTTTGCCCCAAAAAAGAAGGCCTGTGCCCATGCTTTTCTCTCTCCACCATTTTCATCCATCAGAGGATAAAAAGACAAAGGAAAAGCAAGGCTCACGTGAAAGAGCCATGAAAGAGAAAAAATTGAGAGCTGTGCGCATGACCTCACCATCGCGTCAGATCAGCCAGGTCTCCATCCAGTCCCTGTGCGCCACGTCAGCGCTACTGTCAGTCAGGCAGACAACTTCAGCGCGCGTCAGCTCCATCAGGCGCGTGTTCCGAGGCTCTGCAGTGCAGTTTTGTACACGGTTTCTTTTTCTACTGTTCTTTCTATGCTATTATTGATGGATACTATGGATTTAATATGTGGCTAGATTCTTATTTTCTTGACTAGTTTTTGTGAAAGTTGGATTATTTTGATGTTTTAATGTATTAGTTTTCCCTCTTTGATTTATTTAATTTACTAGTCTATTATCCCAATCGTTAATTGTTGTTGGTGTGTTTATTGCGTCGGTAGATTAGCTACCTACTGATAGAACATATAATTAATTTCGAAGGACCGGGAGGTGAAGATTTTAATTACGACCGTGTCAACAACGAACTTGTAGTAAAATTGACTAGGGATAGATTCGGTTTCTACGGGTGGATGATTAGAAAATTCTAAGGAAATTAAATGCGACTCGATGGATTAAAATTTGCGTAGGGATACGGAGTTTGTCACACCGAGTTAGGTTTCTACGCCAAGGGATTGGGTAAAAATTAAAATAGTGAATTTCTTCCTTAGCGGTTTGGAATAGGAACTAGTTAATTATTTGGGGTTAAAGAGTGGATTACACTTAAGAAAATGATTCAACTGAAACATAAACTAGTCAAGGAAATCTTCAACGGGGAAAAGTTAAGGTTTGGTAATTTAATTAGTTGTAGTTTTTTTTTTGTTTTTATTCAATTTGTTTATTTAGGTTTAAATTAAGGCGAAAAATAATTTTGGTACTTAAAATTAGTCCTCGTGGGATCGACAACCCTCTTGCCTGCTATTCTACAATTGTACCTAGTGCACTTGCTAGTTAGAGGTTAGAAATTACACATCAAGCTTTTGGCGCCGTTGCCGGGGACTATATTTTAATATCATACAATTATTTGTAACCTTGAGATTAAACCAAATATTTTATATATAAATATATATAAAAATTTTCGGCAAGACTTTATATATATTATATATAAAATGCGGTACTGTTTCATATAACAATTTGTAATTTCATGTTCTTTTTCGTCTTTTGTTCTGTTTTCTTTATTTTCATCTTTTGTTTTTTTTCTTTCATGTTTTTAATATTATATTATATATATAAAATAATTTGCTGTTTTATATATATATTATAATTTATTGTTTCATTGTTAGATTTACAATTACTTTTTTTTGTCGCTTTTGTTTATTTCTTTTTGCTTTTACTTTCGGTAATTAGTTTTTTTTACTTAGTCTCGTAATTAGTTTTCTGTTTGTGTCAATAACAAAAGTTTGTAAGTTTTTTATTGAATTATATTCAGAGGCTGTTGAGCAATGGATTCTTTCAAGTTTTTCTTGCAAACTTTAGTCTTGGTTATTGCTATTAGTTTTTTTTTTTTCGTTTTTGTGCTCTGTTGTTTGTGTTTGCTTTGTAGGAATTAGAGCTTGTGAAAAATAGAGGATGTTGAATTGACCAAGGCAATTTTCCACATTCAAGCGTCATTCCCAAGGCCAAGTTACTTTCTCTGTCAATCTATTGTTCCATCCGAAAATTTGAGTGGAAAAAGGAAGTCAAACTGACAAAAATTTGAAGTGAAGGCAATAGAAGGCGCACAACTCCCGAGGCTCATATTTTTTTGGCTTCAAATATTAATCTCTCTTTAAGGAGCAAATTAAAAATATATATATTGGTGCCATACGTTAATGCTTACTTGCTTTCACGTTTTCCGAGGGTGATATTTGCTGTTTGCTTCAAATTTGAAAACTTTGCTACTACATTCTTAAAATATAAAAAAAAAAAGGTTGGTGTAGCTAATGTGAAGAATTGGAGAAAGTGAAATTTTAATTTCACGCTTTTCAAGGCGGAAAAAAGTGAGAAAAGGAGAATCTATCAAAGACCAGTGCATTTCACGTGGAGTCTTGAGAAAAAAAAGGTATTTGGTTTTGCACATTCTTGGAGGTAGCAGGTCCTCAGATATATCATTCCAGCATCAACATTCAACTTGCGAAGCATATTTTGCAACCAACAGTCCAATTTTTGAATTGGATGTGGAAGAACTGTGGAGGAGTGAACTGTTGGTATAATATCCTGTGATGCTTATCGCCTTACTGGAATGCTGCTTGTGGATAAATCAGCTAAGTTTCTTACCTTGGTTCTTATTTGTCATTCTTTTAACTTTGAGAACAATGTTAATTTCTAAGTGGGGGGGTAAGAAGCTTAATTTTCGAAATGCATATTTTTTTTAAAAAGCTGATTTTTATTGAGATTTGAAAAAAAGTGCCTACATGAGAGCGTAAATTTTAAAATTTTTGATATTCTATGAATATGTGGCGATGATTATTTTACGTGAGTAGTTACGAAGAACATGAGAGATGCCTTTTGAATGATGTAATAATTCAATGTTAATTATATTTTATTCCATGTAAATTGAGAAATCTTGAGCACGTATAGCCATGATCTTGTGATTTGTGGATAGTAGTGAAGAATTATGCTTATTCATGCATCTTTTGGCATTCTAGAACTTATTTTATTACTCCTCGAGGCGAAATTATTAGATGATTTCAAGTTGACTTAGAGATGACAGTCATAGGCGTTCTTTGGACCGTTTGAGCCTTTCTAGCCATCCCTATGATCATTTTATCCCTAGTACCCTCTTTGAGCCTATTTATTAAGAATGGTGAGACCCCATTCGATTTTTTTTTGTTGTTAAACCTCATTAACTTTCCATTTTAGCCTACTTGATAAAAATTTATATCCTTATATGTCCCTATATAAGAGAGCTTATATGGCATTATCATTAGATTTGAGATGAAGATAGTGGGTTACGATGATGAGATGAGGTTTAAAGGGTGCACAAATATGTCGTTACAAGAGAATAGTGATGGAAAAAATGAAAAAAGGAAAAAAAGAATGCCGGAAAAAGATGAAAAAGGCCAAAGTGAAAAAATGAAAAGATTATATGGCCAATGGTGATATAAAAAGCATGTAATTAATTATAGTGATTTGTTCTCAAAAGATGGAGAGAGTTTTTGAATTATAAGAAGAGTTTGTTTCATTTGCATGCCATTTTTTGCAAGCTCTCTTAGATTTTTCTTTGAATCCCTATTCCTTCGTGAAACCAAGTCCCTAGCCTTACGTTACAAGCTTAAAAGTCCTACTTGATCTTTGTTGATTTGAGTCATCTACATTAGTGGAGAGCGAGTAAGAAGAGTAAGCCTATGGGATGTTCATAAGTCATAGTTTGCATAATTTAAACTGATTGTCTACGAAGAACTCGAGACTGGCTATTCACACACACCTCGATGGCATGGGATAAATGTAGTTGATATATGGATTGTGAAGTTGTTTGATTGTTATCTTGATTGGACTTTTCGGCTATTTATGTGAATAATTATTGTTACATGTTCGTTAGAAGATCGAGTATATTTTCATAATTATTTTATTTGCTCGAGGACGATCAAAGGCTAAGTGGGGGGTAGTTGATATAAGTGATTTTTATATATATTTTTGTACCTTCTACTACTTAATACGCGCAATATTTTGGCACTTTATCGGGTAAAAAATGATTAGTTCGGGTATTTTTTTAGTTTCATCGGAATCATTGAAAACTAATGATTTTTAGCTAACTTAACTACATATTTTGAGCTTAAATGAATTATTAATTAAATGAGTCTATTTTCTATGTTAGTTAGCTAAACAAATCTTTATTCTATTTTATTGCAATTGAACTACATGTATTTTTTTATTTTAAATGCAGAAAACATACCCGATAAATATCAAGATAAGGATGGAGTTTCAAAGAGATTTTATTATGATCAGATTTTATCTGATCATAATAGAAGAAGTATCTGAGATGAAACTGAAAATGGTTAAGATATCTATAAAAAAGGGACCAGCACCACAAACAGAAGGCGGAAATTCCCACCAGGGGAATTTTCCCCAAATCAGCCGATTTTGCCCCAAAAAAGAAGGCCTGTGCCCATGCTTTTCTCTCTCCACCATTTTCATCCATCAGAGGATAAAAAGACAAAGGAAAAGCAAGGCTCACGTGAAAGAGCCATGAAAGAGAAAAAATTGAGAGCTGTGCGCATGACCTCACCATCGCGTCAGATCAGCCAGGTCTCCATCCAGTCCCTGTGCGCCACGTCAGCGCTACTGTCAGTCAGGCAGACAACTTCAGCGCGCGTCAGCTCCATCAGGCGCGTGTCCGAGGCTCTGCAGTGCAGTTTTGTACACGGTTTCTTTTTCTACTGTTCTTTCTATGCTATTATTGATGGATACTATGGATTTAATATGTGGCTAGATTCTTATTTTCTTGACTAGTTTTTGTGAAAGTTGGATTATTTTGATGTTTTAATGTATTAGTTTTCCCTCTTTGATTTATTTAATTTACTAGTCTATTATCCCAATCGTTAATTGTTGTTGGTGTGTTTATTGCGTCGGTAGATTAGCTACCTACTGATAGAACATATAATTAATTTCGAAGGACCGGGAGGTGAAGATTTTAATTACGACCGTGTCAACAACGAACTTGTAGTAAAATTGACTAGGGATAGATTCGGTTTCTACGGGTGGATGATTAGAAAATTCTAAGGAAATTAAATGCGACTCGATGGATTAAAATTTGCGTAGGGATACGGAGTTTGTCACACCGAGTTAGGTTTCTACGCCAAAATATTGCGCGTATTAATCCATCATAAACGCCCTAATATAAATAAATCGTTCCATTTATATTACTAATGAACGGATTTTTTAACTTTCGTCCATTCAAGATTAAAGTTGCGTTATCTTTCCTATTATATTTTTCTTTTATGATTATGTACACATCTCCATTACGTTTTTTTTTTCTCCTCCACTTTTTGATCTTGCGAAAAGGTAACTTGGGATAAAATAGAGATATTACTTATAACTTTACATAAAATAAGGATGTTATTTAAGGCAATGATAACTTTACTAGTCGGATGAGATCCTAAGAGGCTAAAAGTGAGGTAGAATATGAGGCCTCCAATCACGCATATCCACGTGTACAAAAACAGTTTTTTTTTAAAAAAAAATTGTAGCACCTATTTGCTTTTGTACTCATGGCGACGCGTAATTGGAGACCTCATATTCTACCTCACTTTTTTAGCCTGCTAGGATCTCATCCGCTTTACTACTAGCCTCAAAGAGGATGAAGAGGACATATGGAGGAAATCATAACGTGAATGTTGCAAAACATGTTAGGAAGATGCATGGCAAACCAGCCAACTAACAGAAGAAAAGAGGTGGAAACAATCAAGCCAATATAGCACAAAGCATGGAGGGTGCCCGAGTCACTCAGGACCAGCCTACTTTCACCGTAAATCAATTGGACCTCTTGTAAAACAATAATCATACCTAGTATATCTTTAAATTCTCCAAATTTGAGCAAACCAAACGAGACCCTTCTTGTTCCTTTGTCCAGTCAGATAAGGCCCTTTTTCAGTAGCCTCGATCTACCTTCACCAGAAATCAATTGGACCTCTTGTAAAACAATAATCATACCTAGTATATCTTTAAATTCTCCAAATTTGAGCAAACCAAACGAGACCCTTCTTGTTCCTTTGTCCAGTCAGGTAAGGCCCCTTTTCAGTAGCCTCGATCTGAATTTCAATTTGTGAATTCTAGACTCTAGCGCTACAAATCACGTGATATGTTCCTCCAACCAATTTTCTACATATTATTCATGTGCAAGAAATAACAAAATCAAATTCGCTAATAGGTCATACTCAGTTGTTGCTGGTATTGGATCGGTCATAATTTCTGATAAAATTACCTTAACAAATGTCATACATGTTCGAAGTTATCATGTCACATTTTGTAAGTCACGAAACTCGCCAAATATCTTACTTATCTTGCTATTTTTGACCGTTCTTAGTGTTCCTTTCAGAACATATGCTCGATAAAACTCGCCAAATATCTTAATTATCTTGCTATTTTCGACCCTTCTTGGTGTTCAGTTCAGAACATATGCTCAATGAGCACGATTGGCAATGATAGGAAGACTGGAGGACTCTGTGTTGGACAACAAATCACAATTAGTGGCCAATAGATCAGAAGCTTGGAGGACTCTCTGTTGAACAAGAAAACACAAATAGTGGCCAATAGATCAGAAGCCATAATAGGCCATAGTCTAGAAAATACTGATGTTATGCTATGGCATCTTAAATTGGATCAATCTAGTTTTCATTATTCGAGATATTTGAAACCTTGGTTATTTAAAAATAAAAATCTTTTTGGTTCAAATGTGACTTACGTGAATTAACTAAGCATCATAGGTCGAATTTTCCAACAAAATCTTATAAAAACTTCTAAACCTTTCATCTCATACATAGTAATATCTGGTGGACATCCAGAATATATCTATTGAAAGAAAAACTGAGGTAAAAATGTGTTTCAGGCTTCTTATGGAATAATCAGAACTCAAGCACACAAACTTTTAAAACTTATAACGGAAGAGAATACTTTTTATAATAAAAAAAACATACTGAGAGATTACTTTCTTGAAAATGCAATTATTCATCAAAGTTCATGCATTTATATCCCACAACAAAATAAGATGACTGAGAAAAAAAGGGTCATCATTTAAAAGTAACTGGGCATTACTCTTTACTTACTACTGATATGCCTAAATATCAAGGGGAGTACTCTTGTGAGTCACTTGAAAGATTCGAACTTGAAATTGATAACACTACTGAAGGAAAAATGATAATCATGATCCAGGCTTTGTGATAAATGTTGATGTGGAAACCAACAACTATCACAGAGAAAATAAAGATAAAACATACACAATTGTTAAAGTGCCATCTGAAAACTTTGAAAATGAAAACCATAAGAGTATCATTATGTACAGGAGAAAGAAAAAAGGACCAAGGCATGAAGTCTTGACTCCCTCAAGTGTTGCAGAATCTGAACCAGAGCCTATGTAAACTCAGTAACATAACCCAGGTATACCAACAAATTCACCTGACGTAGAGCTTGCTAAAACTTTCACATATATATGGAACCAGACAGTGTATAAATATCTGTTGTCCCATTTTATGTCTAATAAAAACCTGTCTCCAACATTTTCTGCCTTTTCTATTCAATTGTCTAATATAAAAATTCCAAGGACAATACAAGAGGCTATGGTGATCCAAGAATAGAGGGCAATTGTGCTTAAAGAGATGAGGGCATTGGAGAAAAATGGAACTTGAGAAATTATCAGGCTACCAAATGGCAAGAAAACAGTGGGCTACAGGGAGGTTTCACCTTTAAGTTCATATCTGATAGTACATTGGAAAGACACAAGGCAAGGTTGGCGGCCAAATAATTCACTCAGACCTATAGTATAAACTACTTGGAAACATTTACATATATGACAAAGCTAAACATTATAAGGGTGTTGTTGTCAATGACGGCTAATCTTGACTGGTCACTATAACAACTTGATGTAAGAAATACATTCTTGAATGACACCTTGACAAAGGAAGCATATATGAGTCCGCCCCCTTGATTTGCAGCCAATTTTAGTGACAAATTGTGTAAGCTCAAGAAGTCTTTATATGAGCACAATCAATCACCAATAGCATGTTTGAAATTACTCGGTTCAACAAAAGACAAGAGTAAAGGAGAACATATCATGCTATGTTCATGTTCATTGAACTTTCAGTTCAAGGAAGAATTTCTATTCTTATGGCTTATATTGATGATATTATTCTAATAGGGGATGATATGACTGAAATAAACAAATTAAAAACTGCACTAACAGTAATTTGAGGTGAAGGAGTTGGGTCAAATGAAGTGATTCCTAAAAATGGAAATTGTAGATCTAAACAGAAATTCTACTATTTCAAAAGAAATACATACTGAATTTACTTTTAAAAAAAAACATAAATGAATGGGTGTAGACCAACATACATCCTTATTGATCCTAATAAAAAGTTTGCAGAAATGAAGTATAAACATACTTGGTATCATCAGGAAAAGGACTATTTTTCAAGAATCTGATCATGAGATCATTGAAAGTTATGCGAAAGCTGATTGGTTGAGTCAGTCATTGATAGAAGGTCAACTAGTTGATACTATACCATTGTGTGGAGAAACCTAGTCATTTGAAGGATTAAGAAACAGAATGTGGTAGCTCGTAGCTGTGTAAAAGCAAAATATAAGTCTATGGTGTTAACTCAAACAATATGGAAGAAGATTATTTTTCATTGATTCTCTTTGTTACATCCGTTACTATTTTATACAGCCTACCCTTCACTACTTATGGTAAGTAAATCACAATTACAATCAATCCCTAATCTTCCTCTATCAATCCCTACAATTACTACCAAGAATAATTACAATCAATTACAATAATTACAGTCAATCTCTTATTTCCTAACACTCCCCCTCAAGTTGAGCAGGGGTATCAACAATGCCCAACTTGACCAATGTATCGTCGAACGCCCTTCCAGCTACTGCTTTAGTCAAGATATCCGCTAATTGATCTTCTGATGGAACATATGGTAGCTCAACCGTTTTTTCCTCAATCTTTTCTTTAATAAAGTGTCGATCTACCTCAATGTGTTTAGTCCGGTCATGTTGAACAGGATTCTCCGAAATACTGATCGACGCCTTATTATCGCACATCAACTTTGCCGGAAGTACTGTCTTCAGTCCCATATCGCCCATTAACCTTTTTAGCCATAACACCTCTACGACTCCTTTTGCTATCCCTCTAAACTCAGCTTCTGCACTTGATAGAGACACTACCTTTTGCTTTTTACTCTTCCAAGTTACCAAGTTTCCGCCTACCAGAGCAAAGTACCCTGAGGTCGACCGTCGATCTATCACACTGCCTGCCCAATCTGCATCTGTGTTCACTTGTATGTCCAAATGCCCATGATCTCTGAACCAAACGCCTCGCCTTGTGGTCCCTTTTAGATATCGGATTATTCTCATAACTGCTTCCAGATGATGGTCCTGAGGCTGATGCATGAACTGACTCACTAGTCCAACAGCAAAGGAGATATCGGGACGAGTGTGTGACAAGTAAATCAATTTTCCAACTAGTCGCTGATATCCTTCTCGGTCAACACTGGGTCTACCTTCCTCAATTTTTAACTTCTGATTTACTAACATAGGGGCTCCAGCCGGTTTACAATCCAACATCCCAACTTCAGCAAGCAAGTCTAGAGTATATTTTTGCTGTGAGATGAAGATACCATCCTTAGACCGTTCTACCTCAATGCCCAAGAAATACTTCAGATCTTCCAAATCCTTCATCTCAAATTCTGAAAATAATTGCTACTTCAATGTCGCCATCTCCTCAACATCATCTCCAGTGATAATCATGTCATCCACATAGATTATTAGACAAGTAATCAGAGACTCTTTTCTTTTTATAAAGAGCGTATGATCCGCATTGCTCTGTTTATAGTTCTGCTTTTTCATGAACGTCGTAAACCTCCCAAACCATGCTCTTGGTGACTGTTTAAGACCATACAAGGATTTTCTTAATCGACAAACCTCATTTTCTGCAAACCCTTCAGTGACCCTGGGGGAGCACTCATATACACTTCTTCCTTCAACTCACCGTGCAGAAAGGCATTCTTTACATCAAACTGCTGAAGAGACCACGCCTTAGTTTCCGCTATTGAGAAGAGCACTCGGATGGTATCCAGTTTTGCCACTGGCGAGAAAGTCTCTGAGTAATCGACACTGTATGTCTGTGTATATCCACGGGCAACCAGTCTTGCTTTGTATCTTTCAATGCTTTCGTCAGCTTTATATTTTATAGTGTACACCCACCGACACCCCACTGCCTGCTTTCCTTTTGGCATGATTACTTTCTCCCACGTGTTATTCTTGTGAAGGGCACTCATTTCCTCCTTCATTGCTTCACACCACTCTTTTTGTCTTAGGGCTTCCTCAACCGTCTTTGGTATGGTCACTTCGCATACTGATGCCAGAAAACCTTTAGCACCCCTGAGTGGATACAACACTCCCTTTGACACCTTACTCGGAGAGTATCGAGCTGGAGGTTTTCCCCTGTTATGGCGAGGTGGAAGCATTCTGCCCTTTTCTTCCCCTGTGTCCTGCACAGTTTCACATGTATCTGGGTGTATACTAGGAAAAACATTAGGATCAGTAGAACGAGGTGAGGAAGGCAAATCAGGAATAGTAGGCAAATCAGAAGAGGAGGGTAATACTTGATGATGCATAATATTCGCAGGAGGAGATTCACTGGGGAGCTCAGAAGTACAGGCTATACCACTTCCAGGAAAAGCACAGTCGGCGTCACCTACTTGTCGTGTTGGAACCACTTCAATCGGACTCGAATTATGGAGCCAGTCGTAGGTCTCGCCATCTAGCTCCCCCTGAGACCAAGACGGAGTAGAATAGAAGTACTCATGTTCGAGGAATGTGCAGTCCATGGTGGTATGAATACGTCGAGTGCGCGGATTATAACATCGATAACCTTTTTGAGATGCGGCATAGCCGACAAAAACACACTTATCCGCGCACGCGTCTAATTTGGTACGCTGAGAGGATGGAATATGAACAAAGACAGAACACCCAAAGACTTTAGGTGGTAATGTAAGAGCAGGAGGAATATTTGTCTGAGATGCAAGTACGGATAATGGGGTATGGTGATGTAAGATTTTAGTAGGTAGACGATTAAGTAGATATGCAGCGGTGACCACAGCCTCAGGCCATAGTGATTTTGGAACCCGTGACTCTAGCATCATGGCACGGGTCATTTCGAGTAGGATACGATTTTTTCTTTCAGCAACACCGTTTTGTTGTGGTGTGTGAGAGCAAGATGTCTGATGTAGGATGCCATGTGTTCTAAGAAAATTGTGAAGGTCACCATTCACATATTCACCACCATTATCTGACCGAAGAATTTTTATTTTGGATTGTATTGAGTGTCAATCATATGATAAAAATCAATAAACCGAGAACACACATCCGATTTGTTTTTTAGCAGATAAACCCAAGTAACCCGAGAATAATCATCCACAAAAGTAACGAAGTACTGATAACCAAGAGAAGTGTTATAAGGACTTAGACTCCACACATCAGAGTGAACAAGACTAAAAGAACTCGGGACTCGAGTATTATTTGATTTAAATGTGGTGCGATGATGTTTAGCACGTAGACATGTATCATAAGATAAAGTAAATTTGGACTGAGTCAAGGATGGAAATAACAACTTCATGTAACCTAGGGAGGGATGACCGAGACGACGGTGCCATAACCAAAGTCTTCTTTCAGCAGTCCCGGTGGCAAGATTGGACCGGCCCTGTTGCACCACGTCTGTCATGTAGTATAGCCCGCCCTTCTCAATGCCACGCCCAATGATCATCCTCGAGCGAATATCCTGCAATAGGCAGAAGGTGGGATACATAAGTACAACGCAGTTAAATTCACGTGTAATTTGACTAATGGATAACAATTTTGATGATAACCCGGGAACATAAAGGCATTTTTGCATATGTAAAGTAGGTGTAATGGAGGCAGTGCCACCTCCGGAGACAGGAATGAGATCACCGTTAGCAGTTTCAATATGTGTTTTGGTTGGAGGTGTTTGATTTATAAAATCGCTGGAGTCATAAGTCATGGTGTCAGTGGCACCGCTATCGAGTATCCATGAGGTGTTGGTTATAGGTTTTGTGAAAGAGGTTAGGGCCAGATTTGACATTTGAGAAATAGTGGGGTTGCTGGGCGTATTTTGTGAAAATATAGGACTGGAATTGGCTGCCTGAGGAACAGATGGGGCGAAATGTACTTGGGCCGAAGTAATGGGTTTATCTAAATTACCATGTGAAACCTGCAGGACCAAAGGGTTAATTTTAAAAAGGGTATCAAAGTCACTTTGCCAATTATAAGGGTTGAGAAATATCTCAACCCTTTTACCTGGCCGCCGTATTTCACCTGTTGCGTCTGTTTCTTCTTCGTCATTCTGTCCGCCGCTGGCCATGGCTGCCACGCCTGTGCTGGTGCTTTTTCCTGGGCCTCCTTCTCCTTGGTGCCTTTTTCCCTCATACCACTCAGGGTAACCAATCAGCCGGAAGCAATTTTCCTTTGTATGCCTCTTCTGTCCGCAGAAGCTGCAAAGTAGAGATTCTTTGTCTTCTGTGCGCCGCTGGCTGTTTGGGCGTGAGGGTCCGTGATTTCCACGGCCTCTGCCTTGGCCTCCTCCGCGTCCCGGTGCAGGGCCTTTGGTGGCGCGTCCCTGTGCTGCCAGGCCCTGACCAACCCCCAATGATGAATCTGATTCTGAGGGGGTTCCTTGTAACACCATAGATCTTCCCTCTGCCTGTCGTATTTCGCGATATGCTGTCTCTAATGATGGTGACGGGTCCCTTTTCAAAAGATCATTTTTTTCTGCAGTGTATTTTTCATCCACTGCGGTTAGAAATTGGTACAACCGCAAAGATTCCTTTTTTTTGTTGTATATGTTGATATCATCTGTGCATGTCATTGGATTTGGCTCCTGTGCATCAATTGCGGTCCACAGATCCTGTAGCCGGTTCCAGCATCCTTCGATGCTTCCTCCACCCTGTTTAACCAAACTGGCTCTCCGATGAAGATCGTAAACTCTGAGGGAGTCAGTTCCAGACCCGTATGTCAGAGCCAGTCCATCCCACAGTGCTTTGGCTGTGGGATAGCGAGTAACATTCACAACAAGGGCTGGTTCTATTGTCTGTATTATCCAAGTGAATACAGAGTTGTCTGCTTGTTCCCAGGCTGGGAATCCCGGATCCGTTGGGGAGGGTGGAGGAGGAACACCAGTAAGGTGAGGTCTCCTCCCCCTACCAATAATCGCACGCAGCACCAGTGGTGCCCAGATAACATAATTATTTCCATTCAATTTGACAGAAATGGTAAGGTTCTCAGCAGATAAAGGTAATGGTGTATTTGATGCTGGAGTTGGTGCAGGTTTCGATGGTGTATTTTGCAGTATATTTGCTACCTGAATAGCCAGGTCGCGAGGTTTGGGGTTTGTGGCTCGTTGGTTTCTGAGGTTGACATTTTTTTTGAGCAGATGGGGAGTACTAGAGCAAACAAAAAACGGTAGTACTGCACTTGATGTGGCTGAGGAAAAAAAAGGCTGAGAAAGGTATTCTGTTGTTGATAATCAGGTAATTTAGGAGGCAGTGATGAACAAGAATTTCTAAGCCTTCACTCAGAGATTCAGTTTTCGGTGATGAACAGTAAGGTGGGCTGTGATGAACACAGTTTCTGAGCCTATACTCAGAAAATTTCAAATCGTGAGTATGGTGAGCAGGATAACCCCTCGCTCTGATACCATGTTAACTCAAACAATATGGAAGAAGATTATTTTTCATTGATTCTCTTTGTTACATCCGTTACTATTTTATACAGCCTACCCTTCACTACTTATGGTAAGTAAATCACAATTACAATAAATCCCTAATCTTCCTCTATCAATCCCTACAATTACTACCAAGAATAATTACAATCAATTACAATAATTACAGTCAATCTCTTATTTCCTAACATATGGCTCATGGAACTTATGAACTACTATGGTTAAAGGGAGTCTTAAGCGAGCTTTAGGTGCTCTTCTGGGAGCCAATAAAGCTATATCGTGACGACAAAGCTGCAATTAACATTGCACTTGACCTAACACAACATGACAGAATCAAACATTGAGATTGATAGACACATTATTAAAGAGAAGCTAAGAAGTAAAATAACATGCATAACATTTACAGATGAACAAGTTGTTGATGTGTTCAACAAAGGAATTTTTAAAGCCTGGTGTGAAGGTGTTCTCAACAAGTTAGGCATGATAAATATCTTTACACTGACTTGAAAAGAGTATTACAACGATCAAACAAGAAACAAACACGACATAAATATATATATATTTTTTGCATACAAATTTTCTTCTAAAAAAAAATTTAAACTATAACATTCATCCTTTATCTATAGTCTGCAATGACCATCATATATCTACACGTATTTAAAATTAAAATGTATCTCAATTTCAAATTTCAAAGTCATAATCATTATCATCTTAAAAGTTTCAGATAAAATCAATTAACCTATCATATACATAAAGACCGGATGAGATCCTAGGAGGCTAAAAGTGAGTCTAAAAGTGAACACTCCAATCACGCATCGCCACGTATACAAAAGCAAGGGGTGCTGCAATTTGTTTTTTTAAAAAAAAAAACTGATTTTGTACATAGAGGACTTACCTTTTCTTCTCCAATTTTTGAACATTCTATTAAGAGTCTTTAACATCAGTTCCACTGATGACTGATGTGGGTAATCAAGATACAACATTTTGTTGGAGAAATGAAATGGGAAAAGGTTGGATTGCAAGTGGGTTTGTCAAAAGTTGACAACCACCATACTTTGAGCTTAATTATGATTAGTGTTCGTTAATCAAAAACGAAAACTAAAAATTTCTAAATTATCTACGTAACGAGTAAATGATTTTTGGCTTTTGAATCACTCGATTCCGATACCGGGTGAATGAGAAATTAATGCTCAAAGTTGGAGTAAAATTGGTGGAAATTAGAAAAATTGGTGATGTGGCCTCTTGAGGAGTGAACACATCACCAATTTGCTTGTATACCACATTGCCCACTTGAGTGAGAAAGGCCACCATATAAGTTACAAGTTGGAGCTTTCTAAAATGTGCCCTTGGGCATGAGAAATTTGTTGACGGAGTCAGGACGCAGCTCAGGCAAGGTTCACCACACACGCGCGTGCGCCGCCGCCGGCCGGCCGGCTCGTGCTCGGGCTCGTGGCTCGCCCGCCCGGTTCTTATCTTTTTGGATAAATTTCTTTTAAATTTTTCCAGAAAAATAATTACTTGATCCTACGGTCTACGGTTTATCTGCGGTGATCCAACGGTGCAGATCAAGTCTGATCCTACGGTGCGGTTGATCGCTTGATCCAACGGTGCAGATCAAGTCTGATCCTACGGTTATCTGCGGTTGCTCATTTGATCCTGCGGTTCAGCGCGGTTGCTGATCCAATGCTCCAAATTTGATCCTATCTTCGGTTTATTGATCCAATAGTCTATGTTTGTTCAGACAAGGATTATGATCTAACGGTAAAGATCATAACTGGTTTTGATCCAATGGTCCAGATTCTTTCTGACCATAAACCGAATTCAACCTCCTTTAACCTTCTTCAACTACCCTCCATCTATAAATTCGTTGCCATGCATGCATTCTGAAGTACTGATTTTTCAGTATTGCAATCATTCTGCATTCTAACAACATTCTGCATCCATTACGAACTCGAGATATCAGAACACCTGTAACAGGTTCGTCGATGTTCCTACGCTATAGTGCCACTCGTATGAACGAAAACCGTTGTATCCTGGGAGACGTTTGTTCCATCCGGTTGGGCACAGTATACCGGAGCAATTCGTCTTAATGACAGAGTCCTTATACTCGCCTCGGTTTTGCTTGCGTTTTTGTTGTCAGTTTACTCACACGCACACATTGCACTTGTTCTGATTGCAGGAATAACATTCTTAAGACGAATTTTTGCATTTTGATATATACTGTAATCTGTTTTGGTTCTCTCGTTGCGTTTACTGCGTCTGTTTGTACAAAACTAATCGGTTTCTGCTTCTGTTTTCTGTATACCTGTAACAGAAACTGAAATATGGAAGGCGAAAGTTCCAACTCGTTCAACGGTGTGCATCTGGGCATTTCTGAGGAACAGAACAATGCTGTTCCTGTTGCACCCGCTGCTCTAGTCACTGCTCCTGTTCCTGTTGTTGGACAGGTTGAAAAGCCAGAGAAGTTTGGAGGAAGTAACTTCAAACGCTGGCAACAGAAGATGTTGTTCTTCTTGACCACGTTGGGTTTGGCTAAGATGTTGACTGAGGATCCTCCGGAGGTGGTGCCGGTGGAAGACCAGAATGTGAACATGCAAAACAATCTGATTGCTGAAGCGTGGAGTTACAGCAATTATGTTTGTTTAAGTCACATTTTAAGTTGTTTGGATAATTCATTGTATGGATTGTATTCTACTTATAAAACTGCGAAATCCTTATGGCAGGCGTTAGACAAAAAGTACCGGACTGAGGATGTCGGTACTAAGAAATTTATTATTGGAAAATTTCTTGATTTTCAGATGACAGATTCCAGGACTGTTGTTTCTCAGATTGAGGAACTTCAGATGCTTGTTGCTGAGATGAAAGAGGAGGGTATGACCCTCAGTGAATCTTTTCTTGTTGCTGCTGTGATTGAGAAGCTTCCTCTTTCATGGAGGGAATTCCGAAGCTATCTCAAGCAAAAAGAAAGGAAATGTCTTTGGAAGACTTGATTGTCCGACTCCGTATAGAGGAAGACAATCGAAGGGCAGACAAGAAGCCGTCTTCCAGTTCTGGCCATGCAAAAGCTCATGTTGCAGAGGCATCGAAAAAGAAGAGAGGAAATTCTGTCGGAGTGAACGCGAAGGGCAAGAAGGTTGACAAAAAGTTCACTGGTAAATGTTACAATTGTGGAATTCAAGGGCATCGTAGTGTTGACTGCAGGAAGCCCAAGAAAAGGCAAGAGAAAGCCAAAGCCAACCTTGTAAGTGCAATGGATGATTTGGACTTGTGTGCTGTTGTTTCTGAATGTAATGCTGTAGGTAATCCTAGCCAGTGGTGGGTGGACACTGGCGCCACTAGACACGTTTGTGCAAACAGGGGAATGTTCAAGGAATATTCTCCTGCGAAAGACAATGAAAGGCTGTACATGGGAAACAAAGATAGCTCGAAGATTGAAGGTTCGGGCAAAGTGATTCTGAAGATGACCTCCGGGAAAGAATTGACGTTGCAGGATGTGCTGCATGTTTCCGACATTCGCAAGAACTTAGTCTCTGGTGCTTTACTAGTCAGGCATGGGTTTAGGCTAGTATTTGATTGTAACAAATGTATTCTGACTAAGAATGGTGTATTTCTAAGGAAGGGGTACCTGATGGACAATATGTTTAAACTTAGTGTTATAACTATTGTACCAACGAAGACTACGCCCGATGAGGCTAATAAGACTGCTTCTACTTCCGCTTACATGCTTGAGTCTTCATGTTTATGGCATTTACGTTTGGGTCATGTTAATTATAAGTCATTACAAAGAATGATTAATCTCGACTTATTACCCAAACTAAGTTTCAATAATGAAAAGTGCCAAGTTTGTGTTGAAGCAAAAATGGCTAAGTTACCATTTCCTTCAATCAAAAGAAACACTGAAGTGTTAGATTTAATTCACACAGATGTTTGTGATTTAAAGTTTGTGCAAACAAGAAGCGGTAAAAAGTACTTTGTGACTTTTATTGACGATTGCACTCGATACTGTTACGTTTATTTGTTAAGTAGCAAAGATGAGGCCTTAGATGCTTTTAAAGATTATAAAAATGATGTTGAGAATCAACTTAGCAAACGAATTAAGTCAATTCGTAGTGATAGAGGTGGCGAATATGATGCACCGTTCAATGAATTCTGTTCAGAACATGGCATTATTCATCAAACGACTGCACCATATTCACCTCAATCGAATGGTATTGCTGAACGCAAAAACCGTACTCTGAAAGAGATGATGAATGCTATGTTGATAAGTTCGGGCTTACCGCAGAACTTGTGGGGGGAAGCAATTCTCTCCGCCAACGTCATTTTAAATAGAATACCACCAAAGAAGATGGATGAGACCCCATACGAGCTTTGGAAAGGCTATAAGCCTAGTTACAAATACTTGAAAGTGTGGGGGTGTCTGACAAAGGTTGCAGTACTCAAACCAAGACAAGTTAGAATTGGGCCTAAAACAATTGATTGCATATTCATAGGATATGCAACTAACAATAGTGCATATCGATTCTTGGTGCACAAGTCCGACATTCCTGACATACATGAGAATGTTGTCATGGAATCTAGAAATGCAGTGTTCTTTGAAAATGTCTTTCCAAAGAAAGACGAAAACAGCAAAGAAGCAAGTACTAGTAAGCGAGTGTGTGAGACGACTCCTCAAGAAAGTGAGGAACTGCGTCAAAGCAAACGAACTAGAATACCTACATCCTATGGACCAGATTTTCTAACATACTTGGTAGAAAACGATCCAAGAACGTTTTCAGAGGCGATGTCAACTCCAGAAGCTCCCTTCTGGAAGGAGGCAGTAAACAGTGAGATAGAATCAATTCTTCAAAATCACACGTAGGAGCTGGTAGATCTTCCTCAAGGGAGTAAACCACTTGGATGCAAGTGGATTTTTAAGAAAAAACTCAAAGAGGATGGATCCATTGATAAGTACAAGGCCCGGTTGGTAGCTAAGGGCTATCGACAAAAGGAAGATTTTGACTTCTTTGACACCTATTCACCAGTAACTAGGATTACTTCCATAAGAATGCTAGTTGCTATTGCTGCAGTCTACGACCTAGAGATCCATCAAATGGATGTAAAGACTGCCTTCTTGAATGGCGAGCTGGAAGAAGAGATTTATATGGAACAGCCTGAAGGGTTTACTGTCCCAGGACAAGAAAAGAAAGTTTGTAGACTTGTTAAGTCTTTGTACGGACTTAAACAAGCACCAAAACAGTGGCATTTGAAGTTTGATCAAGCCATGATGTCAAACGGTTTCAGGATCAATGAATGTGACAAGTGTGTTTACATCAAAAACACACCAAACGCCTATGTGATAGTATGTCTCTATGTAGATGATATGCTAATCATGGGTAATACACACGACATCATCTTGAATACCAAGAAGATGTTAACAAGAAATTTTGACATGAAAGACATGGGGGTTGCCAATGTTATTCTAGGAATTAAAATTTCTAGGGTAGCTGAAGGATTGGTCATGTCTCAAAGTCACTATATTGAGTCTGTTCTTAAACGATTCAATATGCTTGATGTAAAACCTGTAAAGACCCCACTGGACTTAAGTATACACTTGAGGAAGAACTGAGGTGAACCTGTAGCTCAATTAAAGTATTCACAAGTCATTGGGAGTCTGATGTACATAACAAACTGTACAAGACCTGACTTGGCTTGTTCAGTAAACAAATTGAGTAGGTTCACCAGTAATCCAAGCGACGAACATTGGAAAGCTCTAAATAGAGTGATGAGATATCTGAAATACACAATGAACCTTGGATTACAGTACACAAGATATCCAGCAGTATTGGAAGGATATTGCGACGCAAACTGGATATCAGATTGTAAGGATTCTAAATCCACCAGTGGATATTTATTCACTGTAGGTGGTGGTGCTGTGTCATGGAAGTCTACAAAGCAGACATGCATAGCTCGGTCAACTATGGAAGCTGAGTTTATAGCACTCGATAAAGCTGGGGAAGAAGCTGAATGGCTTCGAAATTTCCTAGAAGACATTCCATGCTGGCCTAAGCCAATCGCTCCTATTAGCATACACTGTGACAGTTAGTCAGCTATAGGACGAGCTCAAAGCAGCATCTATAATGGTAAGTCACGACATATACGTTGGAGACATAATATCATTAAGCAGTTGATCTCTAATGGCGTGATTTCCATTGATTACATAAAATCAAAGGAGAATCTTGCGGATCCGCTTACAAAAGCTTTGCCTAGAGATCAAATGTCAAAGTTGACGAACGGAATGGGACTTAAGCCTACAAAGCATGAATCTTTGTAACGGTAACCCAACCTTGTTGACTGGAGATCCCAGAATCTTGGTTCAATGGGAAAACTAAGTTATGAGGATTCAGTTAGCACTTACTCATTTCGTTAAACAAAGTGCTATCTGCAGAGAACCGTTAGGTTAAGCTAATGCTTTTAATGATGTCCTATATCTTGATAAATCAAGTGGGGTATGGCAGAATACTCTTGATAGGAATCACCTATGTAAGTGTGAAGTGGGGCCGCTTCTATGAGAATTCTGATAGGCAAGAATTCTCTAAAAACACTTTCTGAAACCAGGGTTGTTCATGGCCATAATGAACACAACCATGAGAACCCAAAGGGGTGTTAAAGAAAATGTTGTGTGAGTATCATTGTCTAGGTTCATAGTAAAGGCTGATAGTTCAAGACATCAGGTCACTACCCAGCTGAGTGGATCCGATGGTACATCACTAAGAAAGGTTCAAGGCCAGAAGCTACCTCTTCTGATGCAACATTTCTTTGTCTGATTTCTCGATAGAGTCTGCATTCACATTTGCATTAATTTTCATTCATGTGGGGGATTGTTGGAGAAATGAAATGGGAAAAGGTTGGATTGCAAGTGGGTTTGTCAAAAGTTGACAACCACCATACTTTGAGCTTAATTATGATTAGTGTTCGTTAATCAAAAACGGAAACTAAAAATTTCTAAATTATCTACGTAACGAGTAGATGATTTTTGGCTTTTGAATCACTCGATTCCGATACCGGGTGAATGAGAAATTAATGCTCAAAGTTGGAGTAAAATTGGTGGAAATTAGAAAAATTGGTGATGTGGCCTCTTGAGGAGTGAACACATCACCAATTTGCTTGTATACCACATTGCCCACTTGAGAGAGAAAGGCCACCATATAAGTTACAAGTTGGAGCTTTCTAAAATGTGCCCTTGGGCATGAGAAGTTTTCTGACGGAGTCAGGACGCAGCTCAGGCAAGGTTCACCACACACGCGCGCGCCGCCACCGCCGGCCGGCCGGCTCGGGCTCGGGCTCGGGCTCGCCCGCCCGGTTCTTATCTTTTTGGATAAATTTCTTTTAAATTTTTCCAGAAAAATAATTACTTGATCCTACGGTCTACGGTTTATCTGCGGTGATCCAACGGTGCAGATCAAGTCTGATCCTACGGTTATCTGCGGTTGCTCATCTGATCCTGCGGTTCAGCGCGGTTGCTGATCCAATGCTCCAAATTTGATCCTATCTTCGGTTTATTGATCCAATGGTCTACGTTTGTTCAGACAAGGATTATGATCTAACGGTAAAGATCATAACTGGTTTTGATCCAATGGTCCAGATTCTTTCTGACCATAAACCGAATTCAACCTCCTTCAACCTTCTTCAACTACCCTCCATCTATAAATTCGTTGCCATGCATGCATTCTGAAGTACTGATTTTTCAGTATTGCAATCATTCTGCATTCTAACAACATTCTGCATCCATTACGAACTCGAGATATCAGAACACCTGTAACAGGTTCGTCAATGTTCCTACGCTGTAGTGCCACTCGTATGAACGAAAACCGTTGTATCCTGGGAGACGTTTGTTCCATCCGGTTGGGCACAGTATACCGGAGCAATTCGTCTTAAGGACAGAGTCCTTATACTCGCCTCGGTTTTGCTTGCGTTTTTGTTGTCAGTTTACTCACACGCACACATTGCACTTGTTCTGATGGCAGGAATAACACATTTTACATCAAAACGTTAATAATCATGATACAACATTGACATTGATGATTCTAATGTTGATGGCCATGATGCATTTTACATCCAAACGTTAATAACCATGATTCAACATTTTACAACCATCCAAGTAAATCATATCTTGAAGACAAGCCATCGGTAGATTCAAGGTATCGCAGATGTACAGATTAAGCTACGAGGAAGATCTTTTAGGTCTAGATGATTCTGACTGTAGAGAAATACCGACTATGATGTATAAATGTATGCATGAAGACCACTTATTTAACACATGTACATATATCTGTATTTTAAATATAGGAAAAAAGGGGCATATATGTGTTAAAGCTGAAGGGCCATCGACATTCCTTAAAAGGCCCTCCACCACTGTATCTGAGATGTTCTCTGTTTCCCACTGCACATTCGACCGTTGCTCAGTGATAAAGAAGGTAGAGGTGCAGAGACAGCCAGGAGGTTTGCCTAGACCACCCTTGAAAGAGTGCATAATAGCTCACTGATCGAGCGCTCTTGCGCCGAAGATGAACGGGGCTAAGCGATCTGCCGAAGCTGTGGGATGTAAAAAGACATCGGTAGGGGAGCGTTCCGCCTTAGAGAGAAGCCTCCGCGCGAGCAGTGGTGGACGAAGCGGAAGCGAGAATGTCGGCTTGAGTAACGCAAACATTGGTGAGAATCCAATGCCCCGAAAACCTAAGGGTTCCTCCGTTCGTCCACGGAGGGTGAGTCAGGGCC
>AP025061.1:4646920-4749192 GCA_036186865.1 Eustoma russellianum | reverse complement strand
CCTCCGCGCGAGCAGTGGTGGACGAAGCGAAAGCGAGAATGTCGGCTTGAGTAACGCAGAAATTTGTCCGTTGGAGAAAGACATCTGCGCAGCTCTTAGGAAGACCCTCTTCCAAACAAGTTCATGTCCAAGTGAGAGAGTTCTCATCTGAGAACTAAAACTGATTTCTTCTGTATACTTTTTGTGTATATTCAAGTGATTGTTACAAGTGAATAAAAGTGATAATTTCTTCTTCATTGGTTTACTGATCAAACAACTTGATCAGCTGAAGTCAAATGTTTTTGGGATAAATCTTTTTCTCAATACTTCTAAATTTCTACACTGACACTGGACTAACTCGACCAACGATGAATCACACGTTTCCCTGATTACATATTTCGTTAAATTCTATAAAACTTTATAATGATTACTCGCATTCTACTGCAGTTGCAACATTTGTGATGGTCTGATGACCATCAAATCAGTTGGATCCTATAACATGAGTTGGAATCTCCTAACCCCACTTTCCTCACCCTTTTTGTGACCGCGCAATACGTGACAGCAAGGGGGAAAATAAAGCTTATTCATATGTACTTCATCCGTCCCAAAATTATTATAACAAAGAGACAAAGTCTGTCCTAGAATCATAGTCCAGTTGAGACTCAGATTCAATTAGCCCAAGACATTTCTCACACCCCTCTGTCTAACAAAGAGACAATAGAAGTCTTTCTCCTAATAGCATAGCCCAGTTGAGACTCGGGTTCATATTTCTTTCAAGAGGTTGAGAGTTCGAATTTAGGGACATGCACAGTGCGTTCCACGGCTGCTCGGACTAATTTGGCGAAGACACTCTGTGCGGGTGTACTCACCGGCCCTAAGAGACCAATGAGCTCCTGATTTACATCCTCTATGATGCTCTACAGAACTGGTGGAAGCTCCGAGATCAGAGATTTCACTGACAGAGTCTTAACCATAAAAATAATATTCAAAACCTATGAAACTGAATCCTCACATCACAATCCTCTTACCTATTTTCCCACCACATACGTGACAGAGAGGGTGGTGAGGCTAGATGTGCATAAAGAAAAACCTCTACCCAAAGTGTATAAAGAAAAACTTTACTGGGACTATGCTTCACTTTCTTACAGTTTCAGATCGTAGCTAGTTTCCACAGTATAAAAGGTACAGTCCATGTAACATTCTTTGCCAGCCCGCGCTACAATTATCGCAATAACAGAAAAAATAAAAGAAAAAGTACACAAAAAAAGAAAGAAAAATTTAAAAGAACAGAAACAAAAGACCAAACAAACAAGTACACAAAAAAAGAAAGAAAAATTTAAAAGAACAGAAACAAAAGACTAATATTTATGCAAATCTTTCCTTATTATCTAATACTGCAATTTAATAACTAGCCAGTGCCAGAAACGCCTAAATCTTGCTTGTTATCATCCTTGCCAGCCCCAAAAACAGGACCACCTAGCCCAGCAGCATCCTTAACCTTGTCCTCTTGTTTCTGTACCTCTATTCCCCCCACGTCTTCCTTTGAATGCAAATCAGTTCTTGTCTTGTTCTCACCTCCTTTCGATTCGTACTCTGTTGCTGTCAGCGACCCCTTTGGTTGTGTCCCTTGTGCTCCTGACATGATCTAATCTTTCCCTTGACAATAAATCTTTTCTGTGATTTCGTGTGTATGTCCTAATCTTGCGCCTGAGATCCATTGATCATATAAAATGGTGTTGGAGTAAGAGAAGAGGGAAAACACTTGTGAGTGCTTGCGAGTGCCACGTTTTGGACTTTCTAAGGTTTCTTGCACACGTCCCGTTCTACGTGTTATCCATGCATTAATTGATTGCTTTGTCATTTCAGTCTAAAAATAATGTGCAAAGGATGCAAATCAGAAGCCTAGCGATCTTTTAGGATGCGCAAGATCTTACGCACTGATTCATACAAAGAGTCTTCTACAAACCAGGCTTTCTACTTCTCTACAAATCAGGCTTTCGGTCTAGCAGTAGAAGAACACCCATACTGTGTGCGTTTTTATAATCGAACTCTTGATCTCTCGAAACAAATAACAACCTAAATACCAACTGGACTATGTTCTCAATGTTCACAAGTCTTGATTATACATTGCATTGGATCACTTGGTAAAAAGTAAAAATATTTTTAAAACAAATAAAGTAGTCATTGTGACGACAGTAAAACACAGTTGCTGTCATGGGAACTGCTGGCACGCCTCCTTTGGCTGCATGCTTGAGATTCCTCGACGGAACAATGAATGAGCATCTTTTTGGGTTTTGTCCATAATGACTCATGGATAAAAATTAAATTAATAACAACTAATCTAATTTCCTTCATTAATCATTTGTATCAAGGGCGATTTTGGATTGCCACAACTAGATTAGTCATTAATCGATACAATCAAGACTGATACAGTTCTTCCGATTTGAGAACTAATAATTAAACACAAGAAGAACGTCGCAGTGAGATGATTTTACGGGCCAAAAAATTCATTTCTTCAAGATAATATAATATATATATTCAACAACCACCACCATACTCATTATATCCCAACAACAAAAGCTACACTAGAGTTTCCAGTATATCCTAACAACAAAAGTTATCCCAACAGAAAAAGCTATCACTAGATTTTCCAGTATATCCCAACAACAAAAGCTATCATTAGAGTTTGGGAGCGTTTCCAGTATATCATAACAACAAAATCTATTAATAGAATTTGGGAACGTTTCCAGTATATCTCAACAACAAAAGCTATCACTAGAGTTTGGGAGCGTCAATACCCAGTTCATCAAGAAGTGGGTAGGGGTAACAAGAGGTGGAGAAAAAATATTTACTGCTCTCCACCCTCTACTATCCCATCCAACGGTCGGCCATGTTGAACTTCCTCACAGGGAACAGAAGAAATTTCTTTCTTACAGTAGCATCTAAAGCCTTGATCCACAATTGAAACGCAGAACATTTATATTGATTCATAGCGTAAAATCTTATTATGTTTAACTAACATTTACATAATCAATATTTAATATTAACTAAAGATGTTTTAGGTGACTGTTTAGATAATAAGAAAAATCATAAGTTTAGATATTTGCATAGGTTTTAGAGAAATAGAGAATCGCAATCGTGAAGCAATAAGAGGAGTCTTCTGTCTCTCGAAGGACACTACTATATGATCTCTATAATTTATGTATACAATAACTTCAAACACTACAAATATATAAGTCTTGGTACGTAACATTCATGATAAGTACAAAACTTACAAGATAGTCTACAACAACAACATTACCCTATTACCTTAAAGTTCCAGTCTATGGCGAGGTATGGGGGTCAGATGTACACAACCTTACTCATGTGTTAGAAACACACAGTGATTGTTTTATGATGACTCATAATGAAAATTGTGTCATGTTGTGTCGATCAACTGATACTTCAAGTGCAGCCAATTTATCGAGTCATTTTAATTTATTCTATCATGTTCCAAAGTCAATTGTTCATAATATAATAAGTGTAACCAATTTAGTGAGTCATTTTGCTTTATTCCATCATATTTCAAAGTCAAAGAAGAGAGTGTCCAAAGTCAATTACTACTGAGCTATTTTACTTTATTCCATTATATTCCAAAGTCAAAGAAGGGTGTACTATGTACTACATTAGAAAGGGAAATAATATTACTTGATAGTCTAACAGCAGCAAACTCTCTAGAAGGACGCTGTTTTTGTCCCTCAATATGGATATCATAATTTTGTGCAATAAAGAAGGGGAAAAAATTTGATGATTCAGTATGTAGAGTTGATTGCCTGCCTCAATACTAACCACCCAAATAAGTTATCTCCTCTTAACTAAGTTTCCAATTCTCCTTCCCAAAAGAAAAAAACATTAACGGAGAGGATTTTCGTTGTTATTATTGTGCTATCGATACAGATACCTATAGAATCGGGAGTTTCACTAGAAACAAACTCTCTATCTCTTGGAACAGAGCTATTGTTTACCTACCTCTCACACTCCCCAGACTCTAATAATAGCTTTTGCAGTCGTTAGGATATACTAGATATGATTGTTGTTGATGTTGTTTTATTTTCCTATAAATAGAAACATTAAAAAGCATTACTTGATAAAAACTACTCATACAAAAACTTGAAAGCATGAGTACCCAAAATCTTCCACTGATACACTTAACCACTGAAACCCTAAAGCCAGGGTCAAGTTCTTGGGCATCTGCATGCAAACAAGTGCAGAAAGCATTTGAAGAATATGGATGTTTCATTGCAATTCATGACCAATTCTCTTCAGATCCCAATAGTCAATTCTTCAAATCACAGCAAGATCTTTTCGACCTTCCTCTTGAGACCAAAATACAAAACACTTCCTTTGACCCTTTCTTTGGGTACATAGGACCCAAACCCACCATGCCTCTCTATGAAAGTTTGGGGTTCATTGGTTCACCCAACATGGCTGAAATGCAAAGCTTTTCGAATCAACTCTGGCCTTCTGGAAATGAAAAGTTCTGGTAAATTATCTATTTTATCATGTTAAATTAAGGATGTATGCACCGTACATGTGGGCTTATATCTTTATTTAAAAATTTTCTAAAGTAATTCTTTAATATTTCTTTTAGGGTATGCACATGCATACCTTTAGGGCAGAAGTGTTAGGTGAACCGAACAGTTCATAATAGTTTGAGTTCAATTCGCATTCGATTCGAGTTTGTCTGTTAATTTTACTTAACAAGTCGAGTTCGAACACCTAATTAAATTCATTTATTAAAACGAGTCAAATTGTTTGCAAACTGTTGGCTCGTTTATAAAGGCATAGTGTTTTCAAGCCGAATTCAAACAAGTTTCGCAGCTCGTTAAAGCAAACGAGCTGAGTAAACAACGAATCTGAATTCAAATACATAATACTCGGCTCGGCTCGGTTAGTTAACACCGTACCCTTAGGCCTATGTTGGTCCGCCACTGAGTATCATAAATATTGTGATCATCAACCATTGCCTGATATAATGTTTTACTTCCTTTGTTTGATGCCAAAAAATTATAGATCATCGGGAATCAGCCTGTATGTGTTTTTAACATATAGGTATGATTGCGTATATCCGATCCCTTCATATCTCGCCATAGACAGGAGCCTCTAAACCAATAGGGTAATGTTGTTGTTTTCTTAGTGTGATTGATAACAATATTATTATGTCAAACATATGCACATTTATACGTAATATTTACTGTAATTCTACATGAGCACAGTATTCCCTGATTTATCTGTAACTTTTCTGACTTGTGTTTTCTCTTTTTTCCCTTTGTTTATTTGGGCAGTGAAAACTTGCATTTTCATGCAAAGAAACTGTCTGAACTGGACCAAGTGGTTATAAGAATGCTGTTTGAAAGCTATGGGGTGGAGAAGCACCTGGATTCATACCTACAATCCCAGACTTATGTGCTGAGGTTCATAAAGTATAGGGTGCCTCAAGAGAATGAAATAAACATGGGACTTACCCCTCATTCTGATAAAAACTTGATGAGCATTCTTCATGAAAATCAAGTCAGTGGTTTAGAGATCAAAACAAAGCAAGGGGACTGGATCACTGTTCATTTCCCTCCTTCCTCCCTTCTGTTTATTGCTGGCGATTTACTCAAGGTCAGTTCTTCTAATTAACTACTTTCTCACATCTTGACACAATTTTTATTTTGGGTCATCGGAAAACATCTGTGTGTTTCTAACATATAGTGTTAGATCATGTTGAGTTTTGATGATTTGCACATTTTGGCACATTGAACAACCCATTAGGCGCTTCATGTGTGTTGTTTGAAGTCAGAATACTTCGAACGCCTACATTAGGCGCTTAATGTACCTTGGTGGAGTCAAGTACACTTCGAACGCCTAGATTAGGCGCTTTATGTGAAGTGTCTGGACATGCGAACACTTCGAACGCCTAGATTAGGCGCTTCATGTGAGTGTTTGTAAAACAGGACACATTGAACGCCTGATTAGGCGCTTTATGTGACCTGTTGAAAAGTGCGAACACTTTGAACGCCTCTTTAGGCGCTTTATGCAGTCCACCATGCCAAAAGTACTTTTCCCCTGGCTGGGCACGTACTCCTAAGTACTTTCTCTGAGTAAAAGTCAGAGTTAGTTTGAACAAGCGTGAAGTGCCACATTAAGCGCTTCATGTGACTTCGAACGCCTTAAGAAGCCCACATTAGGCGCTTGATGTGACTTCGAACGACTGTTCTCTTTCACATCAAGCGCTCAATGTCACATCGAACGCCTGTGCTTTTGCACATTAGGCGCTTCATGTGACCAACGTTACAAAGGTCTTGAACTTCACTTTTTAACATCAGTTGACTCTTTGTACCCTCTCTTTTTAGTGTCTTTTTTGCAGGCTTCTCTCTGTTGAAGTTTCTCAGGTTTCCTTTCTTGGCATTCATTTTGAAATCTCTCCAAGAATGTTGCTACATGCCAAAGGGAGATCTCCAATGATGAGGACTCACCAACACATGATGCCAAAACCCATTAATGTCAGTGCAGAGGGTTTCAAACGGGAAGAAACTTTGAAGTTGATAAAATAGGGTTTCTTCCACATTCTTCTCCAACTTTCTACTACACAAGCTCTCAAGTTCTCTCAAGCTCAAGCTCTCAAAATATTTGTAATCTTTGTATATCTTTACTTTATTGTTGAGAGTGATTATTGTAAGAAGAAGAGTCTTCTTCTTGGTGAGATTTTCTATGAGAGATTTGGTAGATTGTTGGTCAAGGAGCAAGGGTGCTCTTTGTTTAAGTTTTCTAAACTTTGAAGGGTTTGTTGATAGTGTGTGGTGCACTATTCTCCCTACAAGATTTCTTTGAGGGCAAAGAAGATCTTTGGAGGCAAAACTTCAAAGTGTTAGAACTCTTGGTTGTGGTCTAGGCAAGGTGCCTAGTTTGTATTCTTTGATTTTGTTTTTGATTGTTGTTTCCCCCAAAAGAAATAACAATCCCCATTTCAAAATCCTTCTTGTGAAACATCAAGAAGGTAGAGGAGTAGAGTCTCTTGACTTGAACCTCTATACATACTCGTGTTCTTTATTGTCTTTCAAGTTTTATCTTTCTAAAGAACACATCCAAGTATTGGTTGCACTCTAAAACGAAAAATAGCCACAAAATATCCATACTTGGTGAACACACTATTCAACCCCCCCCTTCTAGTGTGTTCTAAGGGACCTAACAATTGGTATCAGAGCCTCATCTTACTTATTTGAGTCCAAATACAAGATTTGATCATTTTAGTATGGATCCCTTTGTTTTTGATGATTTGGGTTCTCCTACTGCTGAAACCTCCAGAAGAAGGAGGCAGGCCTCTGTTGATGAGGATGTGAGTTCTCCTTCTGCTGATATTTCCAGAAGAAGGAGGCAGGAAACCCTATTCCCTTCTATCTCAAATGTTCATGTTAAAGTTCCCATGTTTGACCCTTTAAACTACCCACTGTGGAAGTCAAACATGGAAACGTACTTGCGTTCTTGTTCTCACAGAATATGGGTTGAGGTCTCAAGAGGATCTATGATTCCCATTGATATTGATGATCCTACTCCTGAGGAGGAGTTCCAGTTGGCCATAAATAGCAAGGCTCTTGCTATTTTAAATAGCTCTCTTTCCACAAATGAGAGAGCTCAGATTCAAGGTGTTCAATCCGCACATGAGGCTTGGACAAAGCTTGAGATGATCCACGAAGGAACATCTCAAGTAAGAAAGGCTAAACGGAGACAGTTGATAAAACAATTTTACAACTTCACTGTCCCCAAAGGTGAAAAGATTGAAGAGTCCATCCAAAGATTCACCAAACTTGTCAACCTTCTCAAAGCGGTTGGCAAGAAGATAGAACAAGAAGATTTAAATCATTGCTTCCTAAACAGTTTAGGAAGAGAATGGAACGCAAAAGTGACGGCCATTGAGGAGTCCAAGGATCTTGAAACAATCACCTTGGACGAGTTATATGGGAATCTCATCACTTATGAGATTCATTTAGATGCACAAGAAAAGAATGATCCTATTCGCCAATCTTCAAAGGCGTTGGTAGTAGAGTCGGAGGACTCGGATGATGAAGTCGGACTTCTTGTCAAAAGATTCCGACGTATTGCGAGAAAGAATGGTGACGAAGCAAGGAGATTCGTCAAGGAAAGATACCCAAAGGACAAGGTGAAGGACCAAGAGAATAAATGCTACAAATGTGGGAAAGCTTGGTCACTTCATGAAGGATTGTCGGGTGAAAGAGCCGCAACTCAAAGACAAGAAGGCCATCTACCAAAGGAAGAAGGCTTTGCAAGCGGAGGTAGCCCATTGGGAGAGCTTTCTTTCCGGATCCGAAAGCGACAATGGCGATAGGGATGATCTTGCACTCACGGGGGTGGTGGAAGATGATCTCGACAAGGAATTCTTTGCACTAATGGCCATCGACGATGACAAGGAGGTATGCAATATTTCATCTCACTATAAGATTATTGATGAACGAGATGATTTAATTCAAGAAAATGATCTCCTTGATTTAAAATATCAACGTGTCAAGAAAGAGTTTAGAGCATGCATAAATGAGTACAATGACACGTTAGAAAATCACATTGCATTACAACTTGAGCATGATATATTCTTAACTATGCATGTGATTGCACTTGAAGAGAAACATGATTTGATGAAATCATGTGCTCAAGCCCTTGAGGATAAGAGAAATGAATCAAGGGTAAGTGCTAAAAGAGTAGAGAATAAAGATGCATCTAGGCCAAGCATGAAAGTCAAACCTAGTGTCATGTATGCATCTAAGAAGGGAAATAAAAAGGAACAAGCATAAGTGATCAAGGAGTCTAAAACCTCCTTGAAGAAGCACAGGCACATGCCTAAACAAAAGGCTAATGCACCAAAGGTATCACAACCTTTGGTCCATGTTGTGAAACAAAAACCTTCTACTATTCCAAAGAAGGTGGTTCCTAAGAAGGAAACACGACATGTGCCAATGCACAAACATTCGCACAAGCATGCACCAACACACAAGCATACTCCTACATGTTTTTATTGCAATAGGAAAGGTCATGTAGAGAGAGTATGTAGAGCTAAGAATAATAAGAATCTTGTGTGGGTGCCGAAAGGCGAGATGAAGGTAACTAACCTTCAAGGACCCAAAACAAAAAGGGTACCAACTTCATATGGTTCTTTTGTAGGCCCTAGCACTCAATGGAGAAAGCGAAGACAAGAAGGTCAAATGGGTCGTGGACAGTGGGTGTTCCAACCATATGACGGGAGACAAACGTCTCTTCCATAGACTCACTATGCAAGACGGAGGAGTTGTCCACTTTGGCGGTAGCAAAGGCCAAATCAAAGGACATGGTATTGTGGGTAACGATTCCTTCTCTCTTAGTGATGTCTTATATGTTGTAGGTCTTAAGTTTAACTTGATAAGTGTCAGTCAACTTTGTGATGCTAATTATGAGGTAACGTTTTTGAAAACAAAGTGTGTTGTGAAAAAGGAAGAAAAGATTTTATTTGAGGCTTTGCGTTTCAAAAATATTTACAAAGTTAGCATCAATGATTTGGTTTCTCAAAATGTATCGTGTCTAGTTGCTAAGAATGATTTGACGCAACTATGGCATAGACGTCTCGGACATGTATGTTTCAAAACATTTAAATTTATTTGCGAAAATGATAAAGTCCGAGGCCTTCCAAAAATGAGTTTTGAAAACAATGACTTATGTGACACTTGTCAAAAGGCGAAACTTGTGAAAACAAGTTTCAAACCCAAGACAAATATTTCCACCTCCAAGCCCCTACAATTGCTTCATATGGATTTGTATGGGGATGTTGGAACAAGAAGCTTGGGTGGCAAACATTACACCTTCGTGGTTGTAGATGACTATACTCGTTATACGTGGGTGATGTTTCTTGCTAAGAAAAGTGATGCATGTAGTGAGTTTATAAGTCTAAGTAAACGATTGGAAAATCATGTGGGTGACACCATCAAAACCATCCGTAGTGATCGTGGTGGTGAGTTCGATGGTGATTTCGAAAGGTTTTGTGTATCCAAAGGATACTCTCATGATCTTTCGGCACCTAGAACTCCTCAACAAAATGGTGTGGCCGAACGGAAAAATAGAACTCTACAAGAAATGTGTAGAGCAATGTTAAACGAGTTCGGTTTGCCCAAGTATTTTTGGGCCGAAGCGGTTAATGCCGCTTGCCATGTGATCAATCGTGTCTATTTGAGACCATACCTAAATGTGACACCTTATGAGCTTTGGAATGGAAAAGTTCCCAACATTGGGTATTTCAAAGTCTTTGGTTGCAAGTGTTTTATACTTAATACCAAAGATACTTTGGACAAACTTGACCTCAAAGCGGATGAAGGTATCTTTTTAGGTTATGCCTCAAATAGTAAAGCATTTCGTGTCTTCAACAAAAGGAGTCAAAAGGTGGAAGAATCAATCCATGTTAAGTTTAATGAGTCACTTAGTGATGAACCTAAACTTAATGAGGATTGTGAGGAGGATGAAGATGTGACTCCTCAAGAAGAAATTCTTGAGGATGTACCTATGGTTGTTCCTCAACGAGAGATCGTTGATGATCCTCCAAATGGAAACATCTTCGTTGACTTGAGATTTGAACCTCTCGAAGGCACTCCTCCACCTTGTGTAAATGAACTTAGTGAGCCACGTAGAAGTGTCTCCTCTACTCATGTTGATTCACAAAATGTAGAAAATGCATCACAAATTCCGGAACATGAGGTTCATGATGATAATGAAGGTTCATCTCTTCCGGAACATGATCAAGAGGAAGTTGGAGGTGATGTCTCAAATCTTCCTAGATCATTTAAGCATAAAAGTTCTCACCCTCAAGAGTTAGTCATAGGTGATTTAAATAGAGGTATCACCACACGAAGGCAATATAGAGAGAATGCATTTGTCTCTCTTATAGAGCCTAAAAATGTTAAAGATGCACTTCTTGATGAAAATTGGATCTTGGCTATGCAAGAAGAATTAAACCAATTTGAAAGAAGTGATGTTTGGGAGTTAGTTCCCAAACCACACGATCATCCTATTATTGGTACGAAATGGGTTTTTCGTAACAAGATGGATGATCAAGGTAATGTCACTAGAAACAAGGCTAGGATTAGTTGCTCAAGGATACCGTCAAGAAGAAGGTATTGACTTTGATGAGACATTTGCACCCGTAGCACGGCTTGAAGCTATTAGAATGTTGTTAGCATATGCTTGTTATAGAGATTTTACACTTTACCAAATGGATGTTAAATCCGCATTCTTGAATGGTGTTATTCAAGAGGAAGTGTATGTTGCACAACCTCCCGGGTTTGAATGTCATGATTCACCACATCATGTCTTCAAACTTAAAAAGGCTCTTTACGGCCTCAAACAAGCTCCAAGAGCTTGGTACGAGAGGTTAAGTACTTTTCTTCTTAATAATGGTTTTTCAAGAGGTAAAGTTGACACTACTTTGTTCATAAAAGAACAAGGTAGGAATCATTTAATTGTTCAAGTATATGTTGATGATATTATTTTTGGTGCTACTAACAATTGTCTTTGTGAGCAATTTGCTAGTCTTATGCAAGGTGAGTTCGAGATGAGCATGATGGGCGAGCTAAATTATTTCCTTGGAATTACAAATCAAGCAAACCAAGGATGGTGTGTACATTTCCCAAGCCAAATACACAAGAGACTTGCTCAAAAAGTACAATTTGGTGAAGGAAGAGAGGTGAACACTCCAATGAGCACAAGTGCAAAGCTTGACAAGGATGAAAAAGGGAAAACATGTCGAGGTAACCTTGTATCGTGGCATTATAGGTAGTCTACTTTACTTAACGGCTAGTAGACCCGATATTTTACATGCGGTATGCTTATGTGCTAGATTTCAAAGTGATCCTAGGGAGATGCATTTTATTGCGGTAAAACGCATCCTTAGATACCTTAGAAGTACTTTGAAATTTGGTTTATTTTATCCTAAGAATGCATGTTTTGATTTAAGAGGTTATTGTGACTCCGATTATGCGGGCAGTCTAGTTGATAGAAAGAGCACCTCCGGAACTTGTCAGTTTCTTGGAGATTGTCTCGTTTCTTGGTACTCCAAGAAACAAAACAGTGTGTCTCTCTCTACGGCGGAATCCGAATATGTGTCGGCCGCCTCGTGTTGTGCACAATTGTTATGGATGACTAACACGTTAAATGATTATAACATTCACTTCTCAAAGGTGCCAATTTTGTGTGATAACACGTCCGCCATAAATATTGCACAAAATCCCGTCCAACATAGTCGGACCAAGCACATTGAAGTGAGGTATCATTTCATCCGTGATTGTGTACAAAGAACTTGGTAAGTGTAGAATTTGTTCCTACACATGACCAACTTGCGGACATTTTCACGAAACCCTTGCCTAGCGATGTCTTTTTATCCATAAGAAGTAGGTTGGGGTTGCTCAATATGGGTTGATAAAACCATTTGAGTTTTGAACACGAAAATTTCAAACATTTTCAAGATTAGTACACATAAAGCGCTTTATCTCAAACTGTTCAGGCGTTCGATGTTCACATCAAGCGCCTGATGCTAAAGATGTCACTCGTTCGGAGTGACATCAGGCGCTTTATCAGGTCGTTCGATGTAGGATTAAGCGCTTTATCTGAGTGTGTTCACTCGTTCGAAGTATCATTAAGCGCTCAATCCTCCTTTTCACAGTCGTTCAATGTGACATTAGCGCTTCATACATTTGTGAAGTCGTTCGATGTCACATTAGGCGCTTTAACCCTATTCTTTCACTGTCTTTTCGCCGCCTCTTCAGTTTTTCGCGCCATTCAAGGACCATCAATTCACAGCCGCCTCTTTCTCTTCCCTCTTCCCCGTTCTGCCTTTCCTCTTCCCCATTCCTCAAACCTTTCATCTTCCTCCTCTATCTCTCTCCCACTCTCCCACTCCTCTTATTTTCTTCCTCCCACCATTACTCCTTCAACTTCCTCTTCCTCTCCTCACCCTTTAAAAGCCAACCTCTCTTTTCTCTCCTATCACTCATCTCTCATCCTCCTTCAATTTTCAGATCTCTTCCTCCAACAATGGCTTCGCTGGTCCTTCAAAACGCCCAAGATCCCAGAAGCGAAAAACAACGGCTGGACAAAGCATTGTCGAGCCTCCTGCAATCATAACCATCCGTGAAGGGCTCACCAAGGACAACTTTCCTTGGTTGAAGAAGTTTGAGCCTGACATCAAGAAACCTCCACGCTCTATTGATAAAGGGGTTCACGTTTCCTACCATTCCTGCATGCTATACCAGGAGTGGGTAGCAAACAACCGTCTGATCATCCCTCTGAAGCTGCTCAACCTCAGCAACGTGCCTGAGACGAGCAGTGCACTGGAAATTGTTCCTTTCCTGGAACACCAAGGCTGGACATCCCTTTGGTCCAGACTTGACATGCAAAAATTCTCCCGCGAGCACAACCCGGCTGTTCTACTCCAATCTGTGGGTCACCCCACAATCTGAGTCTCAACCTTCTCTCTCAACTCCTTCGTTGATGGTACTCCTCTTAGCTTCACTGTCCCTGAAATCTGTGAAGTTTTGCGTATCAGAAATGAGGGCTTGACAGATTTTCTCCGTATTTGACTGGAGTTCCAAATACGGCGTCCCCGAGCAGGACGTTAAATTTGATTGGGGTACTACCCTCTAAAAAGACTCAGAACATGCCGTTGGTGGATCGCATTCGCTCGCGGTTGTCACCTACTGCATCAATGGTAAGGCCACTAGAAATCCCAGTAACATGGATTTCTATGTCTCTTACCGCCTCAAGCACCTTAACTCAGCTGAATCTGGCCTGGATCATCATCGAAGTCATGTTTGCGGCCCTTCGAAAGGGGTCCAAAGCTCTGCCTTTTGCCACATTGTCACGATTTTGCTCAAATCCAAAGGCGTGTTATTAATGATGATGATTTGTCCCCCGTTGCCAAATCCGATCTTTATGATCACTATAACATCGCCCAGGCCGTTGACTCGCAGAAAAGGAAAGCCACCACTATTCCTGACGATGATGAGGTCGAAGAAGGACCTCCTGATGCCACGGGTGGTAGTGATTCCCTCGGAATTACTATCACGCATTGCTGCCCTTGAACAAACCGTTCAGCAGTTGCATCTTCGTGATGCTGAGCATGAAGCTCGGCATGCGCGAAATGAACTGCGCATGACTGCATTTCGCAATGCATTCATGCAGATCAGTCCATGGGCCCTTCCTCCCTAATTTTGATGATTTAGGGGGAGAAAGTGGTGGTGGTGGTGGTGATGGTGCTGGTGGAGGTGCTGGTGATGCTGCTTGGTGGTGCTGGTGGATCCATGGGTGGGTTCACGGATTTTGCCGCTAGTGGAGGTTTTGGTTTTAGTGGGTTTTACACCACCAAGTGGTGGTGCTATGTAAATTTTTTTATATTGTTGGGTGTTAATTGTTTTTCTGCAATTATTGAATGAAATTTTTATAACTTGAATTTATTGTTGATGTTCATTAAAATTGTTTCATCATATTTCATTCAAGTTATTTCTTTTTCATTGCCCTTAGTGAGGGGGAGCATATATTAAAGGGGGAGCTTTGTTAAGTTATGCATATTGTGAAATCATCAAAAAGAGGGAGAATGTTAGATCATGTTGAGTTTTGATGATTTGCACATTTTGGCACATTGAACAACCCATTAGGCGCTTCATGTGTGTGTTTGAAGTCAGAATACTTCGAACGCCTACATTAGGCGCTTAATGTACCTTGGTGGAGTCCAGTACACTTCGAACGCCTAGATTAGGCGCTTTATGTGAAGTGTCTGGACATGCGAACACTTCGAACGCCTAGATTAGGCGCTTCATGTGAGTTTTGTAAAACAGGACACATTGAACGCCTGATTAGGCGCTTTATGTGACCTGTTGAAAAGTGCGAACACTTTGAACGCCTCTTTAGGCGCTTTATGCAGTCCACCATGCCAAAAGTACTTTTCCCTGGCTGGGCACGTACTCCTAAGTACTTTCTCTGAGTAAAAGTCAGAGTTAGTTCGAACAAGCGTGAAGTGCCACATTAAGCGCTTCATGTGACTTCGAACGCCTTAAGAAGCCCACATTAGGCGCTTGATGTGACTTCGAACGACTGTTCTCTTTTCACATCAAGCGCTCAATGTCACATCGAACGCCTGTGCTTTTGCACATTAGGCGCTTCATGTGACCAACGTACAAAGGTCTTGAACTTCACTTTTTAACATCAGTTGACTCTTTGTACCCTCTCTTTTTAGTGTCTTTTTTGCAGGCTTCTCTTGTTGAAGTTTCTCAGGTTTTCCTTTCTTGGCATTCATTTTGAAATCTCTCCAAGAATGTTGCCTACATGCCAAAGGGAGATCTCCAATGATGAGGACTCACCAACACATGATGCCAAAACCCATTATGTCAGTTGCAGAGGGTTTTCAAACGGGAAGAAACTTTGAAGTTGATAAAATAGGGTTTCTTCCACATTCTTCTCCAACTTTCTACTACAAAGCTCTCAAGTTCTCTCAAGCTCAAGCTCTCAAAATATTTGTAATCTTTGTTATATCTTTACTTATTTGTTGGAGAGTGATTATTGTAAGAAGAAGAGTCTTCTTCTTGGTGAGATTTCTAGTGAGAGATTTGGTAGATTGTGCTGTCAAGGAGCAAGGGTTGCTCTTTGTTTAAGTTTTCTAAACTTTGAAGGGTTTGTTGATAGTGTGTGGTGCACTATTCTCCCTACAAGATTTCTTTGAGGGCAAAGAAGATCTTTGGAGGCAACACTTCAAAGTGTTAGAACTCTTGGTTGTGGTCTAGGCAAGGTGCCTAGTGTGTATTCTTTTGATTTTGTTTTTTGATGTTGTTTCCTCCCAAAAGAAATAACCATCCCCATTTCAAAATCCTTCTTGTGAACATCAAGAAGGTAGAGGAGTAGAGTCTCTTGACTTGAACCTCTATACATACTCGTGTTCTTTATTGTCTTTCAAGTTTTATTTCTAAAGAACACATCCAAGTATTGGTTGCACTCTAAAACGAAAAATAGCCACAAAATATCCATACTTGGTGAACACACTATTCAACCCCCCCTTCTAGTGTGTTAAGGACCTAAATATAGGTGTGTACATTCAACTCTACATACTCCGTCATGGAGCTGTGGGAGCTTGTAAGGAAATGGGGGTGGGAAATGGTTAAGGTTGTATGTGTTGTATTTAAAGTCTTGAATTTAAAGCTAACGACCTTTTTCATAGTTTAAGTTCACTTTTTAAAGCCTAAAGTTCACTAGAATGAAGCAGAAAGTCTCATTTTATACTATATAACTTAGACGTTGATTCGATGTTATGTCTGATACAAAGATATTTACATATGTGGCTGGCGTAATTAGAATTTAGACCTTAACTATGTATGGTGTTGATGGATTTTACACAACTAATTGATTAATTAATCTTATGGCCCAATGTAGAGTGACGATGTGTTGTAACAAGTACTTGATTAAGCTTAGTGACGTCCTACAATAAAAATTGCCCTGCATAAGATAAGATTCTTCTGCACAATGATAGCGGCCACTTCAAATTCAAAGTCAATACCTTGGAGGCTTGGACTTTTAAATTCCCAAGAGTCAAGGTAGGGAATCTTTGCCCTTTCAGCTCTGCTTAGGGTGTTTCTTACATTTTGGTCATATTTCTTTTTTTTTGTTAAATACAAATTTATATTAATCAAAGAAAACCAGTCCATCTGGGCAAATCATACAAAAGACTAACATATTAGATTATAGGCAGCCTAAATATGATGTTATAAATGTGGAAAAAGTCTATGCATAACGATGTATTCTATGAATAACATTCCATAGTACTACAAAGTAAAACCCTAAAAACATATCTATTCTGGTCTGCCAGATGGAATACACAGTGGCAGCCAAAACTATCTTGGCCGCCTCGGTACGTAACTGCGTGCCCTTGAGCTTCCTTATGTCCCATGCCAAGGCATGCCGAAGTGTGCTAATAGAACTTGGCACGCCAAGCCAACTTGACACATCCGCCCAAATTGGCTACATAACATAACATTGAAAGAATATGTGTTGTCATCGTTGAGCAGAGGTTACAAATGTTTTTGTCCAGAAAAGGTAACATGTTCTTGTTTGGCATTTTACCTAGTAGAAAGAAAGAAAGCATGTTGGGAGTAAACTAGGTCAATCATATAAGTGTTATTTGAAAGGGTAGTAAAAAAATTTCACGCTAATATATACTCATGTCTCAAAAAGAATGTCGACTTTATATTTTCGAGTGTCTCAAATATTTGTCCACATCCTATAATGGTTAAAAAACTGTTAAATACTCAAGTGTCCTCATTAGTTAGATGCATTTTGTAAAACTAATAGGTTGATTTAAATGACAAGTTAAAAGTAAAACCATTAATAACTTTCAAGTAACTTTTCTAAGAATATGTGCCAAGTCAAACAGGGACAAACAAATTGAGAGAGAGGGAATTACTATTTTTTTAGAAAGTGTACGATATTTTTTAGACAAACTAAAATAGAAACTAGCACGGTATTTTTAAACGGATGGAGTACAAAACTTTTGCCAAGAAATATAAAAAAATAAATAAATACAAGATGAGGTAGAAAGTTGATGTTCGTCCATCTCAGATTGAGTACTTAATGTTTTTGTAATGACAGGAGGGGAAGGTTAAACTTAAAAGAATAATCAATAACAATATTACCCCATTGCTTTAGAGTCTTCTGCCTATGATGGGGTATAGGGGGTCAGATATACGCAACCATACCCAGTGTTAGAAATAAACAGAGGTTGTTTCCTGATGACTAATGATGCATCAAGATGTGTCGATCGACTTACTTCACAATATAAGAAGCGCAGCTATTTAGTGAGTCATTTATTTTTATTCTATTATATTTCAAAGTCAAGAAAGAGTGTAAATAATTTCAATAAACAGGCTTGGGCAATGGGAAAATACATGCAGCAGTGCATAGGGTGAGAATGACAAGCAAAAAAGAAAGATACATAGCAGGGCAGTTTTCATACCTAAAGCTGAGAAGCTGGTAGATGCACCAGAGGAGTTATTGATGAAGAGCATCCTCGTCTCTACAAGCCATTAGACATTGATGGATACCTCAACTTCTACAGGTCCCCTAAAGGCCGCCTGCATGAAGACGTACTCATGGCCTACTGTGGCGTCTGATTACGTATTTTGGGGTTTTCTTCCCCTTATTAGGAGTGGTCTTTCCCTGCATTGGACGTTGTATGTTTTTTATATATTTTTTTTTCCTTCTATTTTTTTGGTATGTTTTGTCGGTTAATCGGTATGATTTTTCCAAGTGGTTTCTGTATGTTTGTGATGTCCATATATATTTATGTTTGTATCTGTTTTTTGTGCGAGTTTCGCTTATATTAGGTGTGTATCTACTACATATACATATACATATACATAATATATATATATTATATATGGCATAGTCACGTGTGGTTCTAAATTTAACAGTTTCTTACACAAAATATGGGATAAGACTGCGTACATGAGATCGCGAAGTGATCCGGCCTCTTTCCATATACGGTCAAACGTGAAAGCTTAGTGCATCGAAACGCCATACGAAGTTTCCGATTAAGAAAGGAATGTTGGGATTACTTCGAGATACATGTAATACGCAGCACGTTGATTAAGTTTATATGAATTAATCATAAAGTAGACGTTATGTATGATAATGTTATATGTCACATGTGTCACGTAATAATATTAATTGTTATGTATAACATCCCCACGTCAAGTGATCATCAGGTATGTTCGTGGATGTATAGTGTAGTCTAAAATAGAAACCTCGAATAAGTAGAAAGTCATATGGTTAGAGATCGCGATGGATGTGCTCAAAATACAACGACCAAAGTGTACGACGTCTAGTCCCGAGGGATGACAACCTACGTGTGGTTAGTAGATAAATGTTGGTACATAAATTAAATATTAAATAATATTAAATATTAAAAATTATTAATAATATTTATTATTAAATAATATTTAACAAAAAATAAAGATAACTTGATGATAATATCAAGTATATCCTCATGTATTGTGATTCGGAAATCTCTATCCATAAAATAACAGGGTTTGGTTTCAGACAAAACTCTGAACCCTAAACCCATCAGGATACTTCCTTTCTCCGTGAGGAGGGGTTACACCTCCTCAACATATATTGAGACCGCCGGCCATACTAAAGTCTAGAGGGGGGTGTGCCAAATTTTCTATCAAGCCCCCACTGCCTAGCCTCTCCATTGGGTAAAGCAGCGAATTGTTGAATCCGTTCAAGGGGTGCATCAACAATTGGTGGGAGGTCGTGAATCCTTGGATCACACCAGATTCATCATTAGCAGGAGCAGTACATCGTGTTCAAATTGACATCAGAAATGGAGCATTGTATGATTTTCGCATTTGTTACATTGTTCATTGATTCGATTAAACTGTCATATTCAAGGATTTATTAAATTAAATCAAACAGGTTACAGAGCATGCCTAATCGAATCATTTTGTTAATCTGTTCATGTTTTGAAACAAAATTCGAGGTCAAAAACGTTTTTCGAATCAAAATTCTGCTGAAAAATAAGGTTTCTGGTTCTGTTTTTGGGTATATAAAAATAAAAAGGCTCTCTGTTTTGTATATATAAATGGCATATGTCATGTGTTGTTCTAAATTTAACAGTTTCTTACACATAATATAGGATAAGGCTGCGTACATGAGATCACAAGCGATCCAGCCTCTTTCCATATCCTGTCAAACGTGTAAGCTTAGTGCATTGGAATGGCGGTTAAGATAGAAAATGTAGTTTTTCTTTGGTTGCTACTTAACGGGCTTCAGATAGAGATAGAGAATAAAGTCCAGCTGCCTTTATTTGGAGGTGCATGAGCCGATCAGCTAGGGATGGCGAGGGATTAAGTTCGGAACGGGTTTGTCAAATCTAAACCCGATCCATCATATGGTTCGTCATATGTCACATATATCTGAATCTGATCTGTAACTTGTTCTGATGTGGTTGTATTAAAAATCTTTGATCCAATGAGGCTTCAGAGATCCGACACCACAAGATAGCATTTCTAAAAAGTAAAATAAAAATAAAATAATAGTAATACAAAAATACCAACAACAGAAACAGAAAATCTCATGAAAATAAATATCTGTTTTTGTGCAAGTTTTGCTTATTATTTTGTAACTGTTGTATCTACTATGTAGACACATATCACACATATATATATATATACATATGTATATATATATACACACATATATATAATATGTATGTATATGTGTATACGTGTATATGTATGAGATGACAAGCGTCATGTGTGGTTCTAAGGTGAAGTTTTGATTGGTTAAAAGGGAAATTGGAGTTTTTGTAAAGCAGGCCGTCCCAAAATGAACCAGGAAATTACTCTACACTATATTTTGACCCAAAAAAAACCACTATATTTTTCGGAGACCGGCTGTGGCTGTTCGGCCAAGTTGGTTGGTACGGTGTTGGGACTATTTGATTGTATTTGTTGGACTGGTTTCTGGTCATTTGACCGAGAGATATGCTAGAGACAGTGATGAATTAGTTTTGAATAATAAGATTAACACTGTTCTGGTGTCATATTTGTTTGTGATGAAATTGTTTTTATTGATTTTGTCTGTATACAATGAATCATATATATGTTAGACACTGTAATCAACTGCAGTGTACTGTGTGCGTTTGTGTAAATTGACGAAATGCAAGCAGAACTGAGGCGAGTCTAAGGACTCTGTCCTTAAGACGATTTGCTCCGGTACAAAGTGCCCAACCAGAAACAGCAAACGTCTCCCAGGATACAACGGCTAACAGTTTATACGAAGCGTCACAGCAACGTAAAGAACTCGGCGAACCTGTGGGATGCTTTGATTTCTCGAACTGGAAATGTAACAACATTGCAACAGCAGTATGCAAAAAACGAAAATGTAAGGAGAGAAAAGCAGTGAAAGCGCAGTGTGGCTGGGAAGAAAGGAGCCGTTTTATTTATAGGAGGGAAAGATTAGGCGGTTAATCTCCAGATTAAACCGCAGTCGTCGGATCAGACGGTTTTCATCCACAGCCGTTCGATCGTAAACCGCAGCAGTTTTAACATAGACCGTCGGATGAAGAAACTGCTGTCAGATACGATCTCAGCCGTTAGATCATGATTCGTGTAGACTACGATCTACAACCGTTAGATCTCGATGAAGAAACTGCTGCCAGATACGATCTCAGCCGTTAGATCATGATCCGTGTAGACTACGATCACACCCGTTAGATCTTGCAATGGTTATGATCAGAAATATTTCAACCGTTGGATCACTTGATTTATTTTTTCTAGAAAAATGTAAAATAAAATTTCTCCAAAAAGATAAGAATCAGCCGGAGCCGGCGAGCGAGGGCGGGGCGGCGGCACGCAAGAGGCCACATCACCACTTTTCCCAATTTCCTTCCAATTTTACTCCAACTTTGAGCATTAATTTCTCATTCACCCGGTATCGGAATCGAGTGATTCAAAAGCCTAAAGTCATCTACTTGTTACGTAGATAATTTAGAAATTATTAGTTTTCGTTTTTGATTAATGAACATTAATCATAATTAAGCTCAAAGTATGGTGGTTGTCAACTTTTGACAAACCCATTTGCCCAAACTTTTCCACACAAACTTTAACCACGGCAAGAGATAAATACAATGATTTAATTGATTTAATTCTACTGATCAAATCTTTTGACTGAAGCATTATTTCTATCCCATTACATCTTGTTATAATTTACATTTTTCTTTATCAATTTAATTTATCAATGAAGATTAACACGCCTGATAAAATCATAGAATTACCTTATTTTGTTTAAGAAAGTTGCAGCTCAATATATGTCAGGTTATTATTAGTGCTAATAAAATAATGGATTCACCATGGAATTGGATATTCGGTAAGCAACCTTCGCCAACACTTTTTTTACTATTAAAAGAAAAGGGAAAAAGAATAAAAGGGGGAAAATGAGTACTTTTCAGTCGATTAAACCAACATATATAGTTCAATTGCTATTTCGATTGAGTTTTATCAAAAGATACAGGGTTCGATTCTAAAAATAATTGAGTCGAATGCTTAATTTGCAGTGGACATAAATTATATGTAAGACATCATCAAATTAGAAGATCGTTGAACTTTTTACATTCTTCACAATGTCTGTTAAAGCTCGAACGATGGGACAACAGATTTAGTCTTTTTTTTGGCTCCAAGTTATTGATTAAACCGCGCCTCCTATGGTATCTTCTAACCTCATTTTTCTTACCCCCTTTGTGACCGCGCGACACGTGGCATTAAATGGGTGGTGAGTCTAGATGCGGATGACCCTCATCTAACATCACCACCCCTTGCTGACACGTGTCGTCCGATCACGCGTCACCGCACCTCCTTTGCGGTGAGGGGATCCTATCCCCTCCTACCATAATGGAATCAACAGATATCGAACATGTTTAATATTCCTCCTACCCACCCGCTCACCATTTTTTACCGTCTAAATATTCTGCTTTCTTCCTCCTCCAAAATTTCCCAGCAAATCTCAGTTCACAACTCTAATCTATTGGCACATTCATCGGCAAAATGACTGTTTCTTCAGTTGAAACTTCTGCTGATAGGTATTTCTATTTCCATCTGCTTTGCTTTCTATGTTTCTTCCAATCATCATTGATTTTTTCCTTTCAGTATTCTGGGCCAATTTGTGGGGAATCGTATTTGTCGAGGAATATTTTCAATTTCCTTTTTTTTCTCTCGTGGGTGAAATTCTTCTTAATCTTTCTATGTTGCATGATTGCACTTATTTCATTCGAGGTGTGCAACTGAACATATTTGTTAATTTCTCGTGGCTTTGTATTTGCATTAAATCTATTTGTCAAAATATTCGTGCTACTGGTTATCAGTATGATTATGATACAAGAATTAGAAGATAATACAAATTTTATAATTTAAAGAAATTACCTGATGCTACTTAGGGGGTGTTTTCCCTCTAAAATTCTGTCGCCAATTTTGTTGGATCTAACTATTTTGTTTGTTCACAGCGGGACAAAGACTATAAGAAGTCCAAAATATGGAGTCCGAGTATATTAAACTTAGAGGAAAGCAAAATTCCATTTCCTCTCTTATTGCCTGAATGGTTGTCAAATATGCAAATTTTATATATGTGACCTTGAATATTCCATCACAAGCAGCTTCCTGGCAGAAAAAGAACTAGCCTGATCGTTCCCTGTGACTTCGATGGACATTTTTTTTCCCAGACAAGTTCATATAAGGATGACAAAATTGATTATACTTGGTCAATTATGTTCCGTGTACCTTTTAAATCTCTGATGCTAGTACTGCAGATGCATAGAAGTTTAGCATTCGTGCTCTTTGCTTACTGGTGTAGACCTTCCCTGTTTACCGTTTGCAGTCTCTCTAAGTTTCCAGCTTTCTTTCAACGTTGCGTTAGAGTTTTCTGCTTCTTGTTCTGTCTCAAGGCTAAGGTATCTGTGTTTCTAATTCATGGATGACCTCTGCCTTTAGGGCCTCAGTGTTAACAATACACTGTAACGTGAATGATTAAGGTGCATGCGGGGAGGTTAAAGCAGGTCCCACAAGTAATGCAGAGGCTGTTCTTGTACATTTGTAGCAACGGAGACATTTTAGAGATATTTTTATTGTATTGGAAAGGATAACTGATTCATTGATTCATGACAACAAAACACGCTATTTTTATGTGGACGAAAATATTCATGGAACACTTGTACAATGCCCTTGTTTTTTCTGTGCAAAAGTGCACCAAAGATATGTGCTTTAGTGTTTTGGATAGTGGAAAACATTCAAATTATTGGCCTCAGCTTTCATTCTCATAATACAAGTAGTTTGAAGAAATATCGTGAGTTTTGCTGTTGGATGGTTATATAGTCCTACTAACCAAAATGTATCTTAATATGCAGTAGGAACAGGAAAAGGGATTTCATTTTCTTAATTTCTTTGTGCAGCACTTGTACTCTCTCACAGGTAGCTCCTCTTGAAGCAGTCTCTTTGATGTTGATGGAACTCTTTGTGATTCGGATCCCCTCCACCTTACGCTTTCCAGGAAATGCTTCAAGAGGTATGATTGTATTTCTTTCTTTCTGCCTCCTCCTGGATTCATGTTCCAAGTTACAAGAGTGATAAATATGGTCCTCAGTGGGTGAATTTGTGTAGCTTCTTGGCTTACTAGAATCATTCTGGTACAAATGTAGAATTCCAATAACCAGTGTCATGTGCTTTTGTTTAACCTGTTTGAGATGTTTTATTTGTCAACAGATAGGCTTCAATGGTGGAATTCCAATAACTGAAGAGTTTTTTTGTTAAAAATATTGCTGGGAAACACAATGAAGATATTGCCACGCTTCTTTTTCCTGAAGATCATGAAAGAGGCTTAAAATTCCTGTGAGGACAAGGAAGCTTATTTCAGAAGGTTATTCCTGCTTTCGGTTTATATCTTGTGATTGCTACATCAGGTGTATTCATTTGGTTAAGTCATAAGTGTCTTAGATGTTATTGAACGAATCTGCAGATTGGTATCTGAGCAGATAAAGCCAATTGACGGATTGTTCAAACTGCGGAAATGGATAGAAGATCGTGACTTGAAGCGTGCTGCTGTCACTAACGCTCCAAAGCCCAATGCTGAACTCATGATATCACTACTTGGCCTCTCAGATTTCTTCCAGGCTGTTTATACTTGGAAGCGACTGTGAGCATCCAAAACCGTCTCCTGATCCTTACTTAAAGGCACTTGAAGTCCTACAGGTCTCAAAAGAATCATGCAATTATATTCGAGGTTTGATGTCTTCTGCAATCTATTTCCATTTTCAATAGAGTCCAAGGACACACTATTCATTGACTTTGGAATATGATGGAATATAAGCAAAATGATTCACTAAATTGGCTACACTTCTTATATTATGAAGTAGCAGTTGATTGACACAGCTTGACAATCATTATGGGTCTTCGAGAAACAACTGTTTCTAACACGTGGTTATGGTTGCGTACATCTGACCCCCCGTATCACGCCATAGACGGGAGCTTCTAAGGCGATGGGGGTAACGTTGTTGTTGTTTGTTATGTCTTCTGCAATCTAATGCTGTTGGGTAATCGCCACATAATACTAAAGAATACTCAGAAACCTCTTTATTATCCATAGGATTCTGTTTCCGGAATCAAAGCTGGAGTTGCTGCAGGCGTTCCTGTGATTGGTTTAACTACAAGGAATCCAGCGAACTTGCTAAATGAAGCAAAGCCTGCTTTTCTTATAAAGGATTATGAAGACGCAAAATTGTGGACTGCTCTGGAGGAACTTGATAGCCTAGCTGGTAAAGTAACAGGTACAACTTAAGCATTCACCCTTTGATCTGGGTGCCATGAGTCATGAGATACAATGATAACCAACCCCTGGTTGGCACATGATTATTATACATCTATTATTGCTACTTTAAATTGAAAGATAAGTAAACGGCATATTCTTGTGACATGCCCTCGAACACAGACATTGGCTTCTGCTTGAAATAGCATAAACCCTCTGAGATTGTTTTCAGCTTAGTGAGGGGACAGCCAGAAGTAAATAGTTTCGAATATCCTTGTTCAAGGAGGACAGCTTATCGTAATGCTTGTACCAGTGGAGTTTTCTTTTTTTCTCTCCCCCCCCCCCCCCCCCCCCCCCTCCAAATTCGTGATTTTTTTTGATGCATTTACCATTTGCGTCTGGTAGAACATAAAGGCATCGATGTCTCAACATGATTAGGTAGGTATTAACATATTTGAGCTAGACAAATGTCTATACACACACAAACATAAGTTGGCGCCTATATCTACATAGGGTTGCTTGCTTCTTTCGGTCCTCTCCTTACAGTCGAGTGGCTTTCAGTCCTCCAGTTCGATTATTATTTTGACTTGACTTATTATTATAAAAACGATTCACCATCTAAATGAAAGACGATCAATTATCTACCCAAGAAGACAGAGAGACCCACATACGAAAAAAGGTCACAGATAGAGTTATTCGCTTGGTGAGTTTCTTCCTGAATGTCTGAATTAGCTTTCGAGCTAACCTAAGCAGATGAACGAAGTCGCGAGCAATAACAGCTTCTTTTCTTAAGTAGCTTGTCCGACTACGATATGGCTTTTTTTATTAGGTAGGCTATTCAGTCAGAGATATTCTTCTTATCATCTGGTTGGACCAATATATATATATATGTGTGTGTGTTCAAAATCTCGCCAAGTCTCTACCCCTAATGGTATTGCATGCATGGTCCTGCACAGGAGACAGATGCCATCTTACCACTCTTAGAAGGGGGGGAAAAAACATAATTTGCTTAGGAGAGGCCAGTTTTGGAACACTCTGATAGCGCATAGGTTCCATTATAAGATAGGAAAATACTTTTAGTAATGGAACTTTTGCATCCAAAAAACTTGCAGACAGACCAATTATGTTTAGGGACCCAAATGCAAAATCCCCTTAGTTTTCCACTAGTTATTGCAATTATCTTGCCTGAAGTACTGAAGCCATTTTATCCCTTGCAAACTTGTATAACTCAAGCCTCTTAGCACATTTTCTGCGCCTCTCCATCAGTACAGGGTGTTCATCTACATTCCCTGTCCAAGAATTTTCTTCCCTTTCTTTCTGAAGTACTTCCAATCAAAAGTATTTAAAGAAAGTGTTGAAGAAACCTTCAGCTAAGGAGGAAGAAAATCAAAGTTTCTTCCTTTTTTTCCAACTTGGGTGTAGAAGTAATCCAGCAAAGATTGTTTTGCTTGCTTAGAGTCAAGGACACACTCTTCCTTGAATTTAAAATATGATGGAATAAAGCAAAATGACTTACTAAATCGGTTGCGCTTCTTATATTGTGAAGTAGCAGTTGATCGGCACATTTCGACGCATCATTATGGATCAAGAAACAACCTCTGTGAGTTTTTAACACATGGGTAATGGTTGCGTACATCCAATCCCCCATACTCTGCCATATACGGGAATCTCTAAGACAATAGAGTCATGTTGTTGTTGTAACTTGGCGATAGAAACCACGCCTACATAAGAAAGGACGTTTGAGGCTATCCTCCCTGAAATGCCCCTCCGAATATCAGTTAGCAGTGGAGGCATCAGATTTCCACCCCTTTCCTCTTCCTGAAGGAATTTACGGAAGAAATCTACAGTAAGGTAAGCAATTCCATGTCCACCATTCTCAACTTAGTCTTCTTGTTCTCTTCATGAAATTCTTTCTACAGCGTCATTTGCAGAAGCAGCTATCTCAGCTCGAAGAGCTGGGAAGCGTCTTAGCTCCTGTATAGAAAAATGTCAGAAACAGTTAAAAGGTAGCAACTTGATGTCAGAAAATGGAAATATATTTTGGTTTGACAAGAAAAACTGTCTATCCTAATGACTTCCGCACAACAGCGACATACCCACGTTATGGCGTGATATGGAAGGTCGGATCACGGATTTACGCAACCATACTCATGTTTTAGAAACACACGGATGTTGTTTTTCGATGACCCATAATGATGCGTAAAGCTATGTCGATCAAATTCATTCAAAATGAAATGGGCATGCGTGATCATAACAGCTTTAACCAAAAATAAAAGGATAATAGTTCAATCTAACATATCCTAAGTGCAGAAATTCTAACCAAAAAATACAACAACAACATTACTCCATAGCCTTAGATTATCCCGCCTACAGCGGGGGATGGCGGGTTAGATGTACGCAATCATACTCATGTGTTAGAAACACACAGAGATCGTTTCCCGATGACTCATAATGAAATTGCTTCAAGTTTGTCGATTAACTACTACTTTACAATATAAGAAGCTATTAACAAAGAAATAGTGAGTCTGATTACTTTGTAAAAGGCCATCCAGGAGAGGATGGTAAGGTAAAAACATAAAGTAACTTGATTGCTTCATAAAGACCATCCAGAAGAAGATGATTAAGTTTTAGTAGGATAAGGGTTGGTAAGGTGACCTGGTGGTGTACACGCTGCTCTGGTTTTTGATGAAACCACTTTCTTAACATTTTGGAGAGAGAGATGGCGATCAAACGGAAGGTTCTTCAGTGATGCGAAGTTGGTAGTCAAAAACTCCGTAGATCTTATTCCTCCTGGCCATAACTGATGCGGATTGGGGCGGTCCCGACACGCGTCGCTCCACATCTGGGTACTGTATATTCCTTGGTGATAACCTCATTTCTTGGTCATCTAAACGTCAACCGACATTATCTCGCTCCAGTGCTGAGGCAGAATATAGAGGAGTTGCTAACGTTGTCGCTGAATCTTGTTGGGTTCGAAACCTACTTCTCGAGCTACATTGTCCTCTTACACGAGCCACTCTTGTTTACTGTGACAACATTAGTGCTGTCTATCTCTCAAGTAATCCCGTTCAACATCAATGTACTAAACACATTGAAATGGATATACATTTTGTTCGTGAAAAAGTCGCTCAAGGCCATATTCGAGTTCATCATGTTCCCTCTCGGCATCAATTGATCGATATTTTCACAAAAGGGCTACCCGGTATTCTGTTTGATGATTTTCGATCCAGTCTCAACATTCGCGAACCTCCCGCTTCGACTGCGGGGGTGTAATGGCCGAATATTATGCATTAAGTGTAGCATATTCTGTATTCATTATCAGCACTGATTGTATCATTAATTGTATCATATATAGCATATACCAAATATGTTGATATCATCCATAAATGTATCATAATGATAGAGGATACGATAGCATAATTAGCGGATTACATTAGCATGATTAGAGGAGCATTATAGAAAAACAATTGTACTTATATTCTTGATTGGAAATCAATACTAAGGCAACAAGGATATTCTATACTTTATCAACTTCGTTCCACTACACGCCTTCTCTTTCCTTTCTCATTAACCCACCAGAAGAAGAAAAGGCAAAATAAGAAAGAAAAAGCTGAAAGCACTTTTGCAGGAACAAGTAACTCAAGAGTTCATATGAACTTAGGTGGTGTTTGGTTGGGAGTTTAGGAATAAGAAATTGGTTTGGATTCCTCCAAACCTATTTAAGTTGTTTGTTTAGAGAAATGAGGTATGTGTTTTAGTTTGATATCCAATTATTTGGTAATGGATATCGTTTTTTTGATATAATAGCCCCTTGTCTATCAATATGAGGAATAAGGGAGAATGAGGGATATGGCCGTTCAACACCGCTGGCCACCGTCCGCCGCCGATCGCCGGTCACTATTCCGGCCGGTCAAATTTTTCCGTTTCGATACCTATTTCAATTCCAATACATTCCAAACACCATCAATGTCTATCATACTCATTCTCACGTCAATACTAAATAACTATCACTTTTAAACCCAAACCCAGATCCTCCAAACTCATATTCTGTCATAGCCATTCCGATTCTGATTTCGATAGCTATCATGTTTGCTCTCTGCTCGTTTACCCTGATATGCTGCACATTTCTATCCCGAGTGATGCATATTTCGTTCATTGACTTGAAGTTTCATAAATGTGGACGGACAAAGCGTATTATTGTCTTGGTTATCTTCTGACTAAAACGCAACAGTTCTCACCCCTGAACTTACAGCGACAGGCCTGCCAAGGTTAGCAAGCTCTGACTCAAGTTCGCCCACGATTTTGAAAATCATAGACATGATCTCAGGTATGCAGATCTTATCACGGATTCCGATGCTGGTAACACAATAATTTGATCAAAATTACTGGAAAATAACCAGATGAAGGTCCCCAGGTATCTCTAGGTTTATTCATAATCACACAAAAGTTGATCACAAACTTGAACTTGCATCTTCGAGCTGCAAAAACAGCCTCTCACACAAAGTTTAGAGTAAGACTGCGTGCATCAGATCGCAAATCGATCTGGTCTCTCTTCAGGCTTTATGCAAACGCTGAAGCTTAATGCATCCAGAATCTTTTATTTTTGTCTATATTGGACCATGATTGGTGAAATCACTATAGTCCGTGCAAATAAAATTATCATAGATGCTGTCCTCAGGGCGTAATCCAGTTGGTATTCGAGTTAGGATTTGCTCTAAGAGATCAAGAGTTCGAATCCAGAGACGTGCGCAGTGTGGGTGATCCCCTGCTGCTAGGCCAAGGGCCATGTTTGCGGGAGTACACCTTGTGTGGGTAACTGCGTAAGATCTCACCCAACCTAGAAGACGACTGGATTCTTAATTTACATCGTCTTTATATGTTCCTTGGGACTGTGCGGTGGGCCTCCGAAGTAAGGAATTTCACATTTTGCTTTGAAGATTATCATAGATGCTCAATCGAAACAATGGAGCATTGCTTGTTGAATGTTGATGTATACAAAATCTTTTTGGTAGGTGTACATCTGAGTGAGGTTGATTTTACTCAAGATATAGATTCTGTTTTTTTTTTTTAAAAAAAAAAAAAAAAGTTCTTTAGTAGATATTCCAAACAACGAGATTCCAGATAAAGAATTATTTGATGGAAATTTTATAGCCGTGATGATCTCATAAAAGAAACAAAATGTTACTATGAAGAACAAACTCGTATAACGAAGAATGATACCTTATAAGCCTACATAATTTAAACTATGTTGTGAAAAAATGTATTACTAAATAAAACTTTGGTGAATAAGCTATTTATGGTCTTTGCATATTTTATTTATTTTGAATGCAAGTGATTGGTATATTTATTACTATCCATAAGTTATGGTATTACAACAAAAAGGTTTGGTATAAGTTATTTAGTCTTCTTTTATTATCTATATTTGACAATATAAGTTATTTAGTAACATATTGTTCTGCCCATAACCCCTAACGCTCCCGCTCCCCTGCCCCTGCCCCCTAATTCCATAGGCATTAATCTGTGTTTGCACTTAATGTGAAATTGAATTTTCACATGGTCAAAGATAAATAAATATTTTTTTTATAAATACACACTCTTATTATTTTTATATAATTGATTTTATCTTACAATCCATCACTGACCATTGATCAAACAATATATATTTATTAAAAATGTATATTTATAAGTGCTTTTTCTCATATACAATATAACTTTTTAATAGTATGTAACCTACAATAAAAAAGGAAAACACACACCAAAAAAAGCAGTGTTTCAAATGGTAAGTACATCAAATATGTAGAAGATGAACGAGGTGTCAACAGCCTGCTTGAGTTCCAGAGTGGAAAAAACAAGATAATTTAAGGGAAGAAATGAAAAAGTAATTCAATATCACATCCCCACAAAATATAAATTTATTTGACTATGTTAAAAAATATATATTTATATTTTAAGATAAATGAGATATTATAATTTATATGGCTAGAAGTTAATGTTGTCAACTTATCAAATATTGTTATGCTTATATTATAATCATTCTGCCCGCCTTTATTACTAATCAATCAATCATACACAGTCTAATAGTAGCAAAAGCTATTGTTAAGATGAGAAGGGTGAACGGTAGGTAAAAAATAACTCTATCCTAAGTGGATAGATAGTTTGTTTTCGTGAAACATCCGACTCTATATGTACCTATATAAATGAAATAATAATGCGGATATGATGTGATAATGTGTTAGTGAGAGAATTAATTAAATAATCATACCGTATTTATTGTACTGACATGAAAATCAAAAACATAAATGAAGAACTGCACATCCTGTACATCGTTTTGTTAGAGGGCTGGACCTGTGTTTCTTTTTGTCAAACACTTCGTGTTGTGACTTGTGAGTGCCATACTTGTAAATGACAAAGTGTTTGATGCTCTGTCTTTGCTGAATCCTAGGGTTTGAAGCTCTAAAACCTTTCTGACTTCCCGTTGAAGTGCCGAGACCTGTTTTTCCTTCAAGACTTTTGTCAAACACTTGGTCGACGTTTGCTCCTTTCGTTCAGTAGTTGCATGCATTCCACCAATTCCTTTCCGCCAGCCGCTTCATCTGTAATATCTTGGATTCTCTCAGGTTTATGTTTCATAACTTGTATCCAGATTCTACTGACAAGCTAGATTAAACCGGTAAGGACCGTCTCTTCTTTTATGAGTTCTATTTCAAATTGATGTATCGGAAGCTTTTCTTTGGTGGAAGAGTAGTCACAGGAACCTCGGTTTTGTACCTCAAAACAAGCACCATATTGAACTCTCAGTTTAACTGGAAGCAGAAAAATAATGGGTTTACTTTATTTAGAGCTTTCATGTATACTTTTACACGACCTAGGCGCATTCAGGACCCGAATGATCCGGCCACCTTGATGAAAGAGGATGGGGTTGCTGTTTGTACTCAGATGTGGATTGAGAATTTTCGGAATCCTGAGAGAACTGCAACCAATTTGGCTGATTATTTGAGGAGATTTGAGCTGTGGGTACTGGCTTACCAGAAGGTTAGTGCTGATGACACAGGATCATATATGCCTAGGAGCTCGATAACACGGTCTGCCCTTGAGGATTTGTTGGCATTAAGGAATGCGGTTTTGGATAATAGGTTTAAGTGGGGTGCCAGATTAGAGTTTTTCATTAAGTCGCCTAGGGATAAGACTGAGTACGAATCATTGTCGAAAAGAAAAATCAAGACTATCTTAACAACCACACAGCCATCTCCATTTCAGGACAGGGTTGTACAGGAGGTGTTGCTTATGATTTTGGAGCCAATTTATGAGTCGAGATTTTCAGAAAAGTCGTTTGCTTTTAGACCGGGAAGAACAACGCACACAGCGTTGAGGGTAATAAGAAGGAGTTTTGCTGGTTATTTATGGTATATAAAGGGTGATTTGAGCACAGTGTTGGATGGCATGAAGGTAGGACTTGTAATAAGTGCATTGATGAGGGATATCAGGGATAAGAAGGTGATTGATTTGATAAAGGCGGCTTTGACTACTCCTGTGATCACTGGTACGATTGATGATGGCCGGAAAAAGAAAACAAAGAAAAGGAAGTACCAGAAGAAGAAAGTTTTGGCAGAAGATGAGCCTAAGCCTGATCCATATTGGTTGGAGAGCTTTTTTGGTTTTGCTCCTGAGGAGGCAGAGAAAGTCCCTTCATGGGGGCATTGTGGTATCCTTAGTCCTTTGTTGGCTAACGTATGCCTTGATGAATTGGACCGCTGGATGGAAGGTAAAATTCAGGAATTTTATCGGCCGTCTAAAAGTGACGTCATATGGAACAATCCAGAAATTGAACAAGGCAATACATCCTGGCCTGAATTTGTCCCTACAAGTGGACCGGATAAAACTCGAAAGATCGATTTCATTCGTTATGGTGGTCATATTTTGATTGGAGTTAGGGGACCCAGGGCTGACGCAGCCACACTGCGAAAGCAGTTGATTGAGTTCTGCGATCAGAAGTATATGCTTAAGCTTGACAATGAAAGTCTTCCCATAGAACACATCACCAAGGGTATAATGTTTCTTGATCATGTATTATGCCGTAGAGTTGTGTATCCAACTCTTCGATACACTGCTACAGGAGGAAAGATCATCAGTGAGAAAGGAGTGGGAACACTGTTGTCTGTGACAGCTAGTCTGAAGCAATGCATTAAACAGTTCAGAAAGTTGGGTTATGTCAAAGGAGATAGAGATCCAGACCCGCAGCCTTGCTTTAGAATGTTTCACGCCACTCAATCTCACACAAATGCTCAAATGAATAAGCTGTTATCCACAATGGTTGAGTGGTACCGATATGCTGACAATCGGAAGAAAGTCGTTAACTTCTGCTCTTATATTATTAGGGGATCACTTGCTAAGCTTTACGCCGCAAAGTACAAGCTTAGATCTCGGGCAAAGGTTTATAAAATAGGTGGAAGAAGTTTGGTTCGTCCTTTAAAGGAGAGAAAGGGTCAGTCGCCTGAGTACCATAATCTGCTGAGGATGGGCCTTGTGGAGTCTGTGGAAGGCCTTCAATATACCAGAATGTCTCTTGTGCCAGAGACTGATTACACACCTTTTCCAGTTGCCTGGAGGCCAACTCATGAGAAGGCATTGCTCGAGTATATTAAGCTTGAGGATGCAAATACTTTGGAAGAGCAACGCAGTTGCCTTAGAGAACAAGGTCTAGTCTCACCTCAGGACTATATATCAATGTTAGTCTGGAATTACAAGAGGAATGCTATACCAGTGGATCAACTTTCATTGATTAATTCAACAAAAGGAAGTAAACTGCTCTTGGACTCAAAGGAAGGTAATTCTGATGACCCAAACGGATCAAGTGAAGATGCCGATGAAGAAAGGGTACAGGCAGCAGCACAACTTTAAGTCAGTCAGGTACTTGAAAGTGGTCTTGTTTTCCCTTTAACCTTATTCTCAAAAGAATTGTATGTATTGAGAAGATAAGATAGATTGGAAGCAGGAGATATAGTCTATCGACTAACTGCATATTTTATGCTATATATTTAGGGCTCAGCTGAAAATATAGATTGGAAAGAAAAAAAATCGGGTCCTTTAGTTATGTAGTCTTTTTTCTAAGAACTGTTATGCAGATGGGTGCTTGTACATAAATTTGTATACTGTTTCATATTAATGTAGTGTATGTTACTTTTCAGGTACTACTGCTGCTGATATTTTAAGTACTTGAGGTGAGCTATTTACCTTAACATCTTTAAGGATCAACTGACATACGTTCACTTACTTATGTCTGCTTTACAAGATGTTCTAAACGGAACTTTCGGATAGAAGCCTGTCCAAACTCCGTATATGACAACACCTATATCCCTATTACTCGTGAATCTGTTTTGCGGTTCACATTACTAGCATTACTATTTTTTTAGTAGGTGATAGATATGCATCATAAACTTTGCGCCTTGCCCTTGCATCTAAAAACATTTGAACATGTCATATGACAATGGGACACAAGCCCGTACTCACACCTGCTTGAATCCATGTAATGTAGCCTTCTCTAACGAGAGGAGTTTATGTTTCATTCATAGTTACAAGACTATATAGAAGGAGAACTTTCTCTCTTAAAATTTCCTCTGCCTTGTTTTCTCTAACTTCTCTCCCCTCCTCTCCCCCGACCTTACTATTTCCTCTGAACTCTTTCCATTTTTTCTACGCACCCATGCTGAAGTCTCTTCGACCACTTCGGCTGCCGCAACAAGCGGCTGAAAAACATCTATTTACACAAAATCATGAAGGAAAATGTTGGATATACTCATTTCCAATACGATCTGAATAGATCTTCAACATGCAGGCTTAATTAGGACTAAATCGGCGTGGGCTATCTTTCTCAAGCCGGATTTTGTGCTGGAAATCTCTTCTACTCTTTCTTTCTTCGGTTTTGATGAGGAGCATGGGGAGAAACCTTTGCCATTCCTCCAGCAACGGTTGATCTGGGCATGCAGAGATGGGGGCTTTCTATTGTTGGCCAAGTAATGGGCAATAACACCTCTTTAACAAGCGTAGAGAACTTTTCTGAAACAAGATAGAGTATAAAAGGCCTTTTAAAAACCCAAAAACATTTTGATGACTTTTTTGTGTTCAGATTTTAGTCTGAAGCTTCAAAACAAGAAATATTTGGAAAATCCCCTATTGCTTTTGGCAACCGAATATTATTACTTTGGTCGTGGGTCTCAAACAAGCCTATAGAAAAACTTAGATGTCCTCCATGTTTGGATTCGTCTCCCAAACCTTAGACTTCACTATTTCAACAGTGACATTTTGGAAGGATAGGTAAACCTTTATTTATGGACAGAGCAACAACAGCCCATACAAAAGTTGGGTTTGTTAGGATATGTGTTGAGCTTTCTGCTTGTGGTAGATTCCAAATGAGGTTAAGTTTATTGATGAATTTGGTAAAGATGTCTGTCAGGAGGTGATCTATGAATGGTTGCTCTTAAGGTGTACCAAATGTAAAGCTTTTGGTCGTTCTTATGAGCCTATAAACAAGATGGTGAATGCACTAAAGAGTGAAAATCAAAATGATAAAAGAGAACTCAATGGAGGAACTAACATGCGAAAGAGAAAATTGGAAAAGGACAGTGGAAAGGGAGCAAATCAAGCTGTATTAAAGCTAGCTGAGAAAATAGCAACACAAAACAAATTCAATTCACTGGCAATCATGGAAGCTGAATCTTGAAAAGCTACTGAAAACTTGAAAGCATGTGCATTGCGATCAGTGGAGAAACTAGCCAAACAAATTCAACCCTAGGCTATCAAGGATGATCAGTCTGGAAAAGAAAATGAGCAAGAAGCAATTGTTTCTTAATAAGAGGACTCTAAAGGTCAAAATGCAGAAGATGGTGAAAGAAGAAATAGCTCCTCTGTCTATAACCCAGACACTAATTGTGAGTTGGAAGCAGACCAGGAAGTCTTTCTTGATCCATAATTACAAAAATCTGTGGTTGGAAAAACTAAAAAAAATAACACTGGAGAAAAAAAACTAAGAAAGTTAATAAGAAGCACAACCAATAAATGGAAGAGATATCTAAAGCAATTGATACCATTGGAGGGAAGCCAGCAAAAATGAACCACAAAGGTAAAATGAGTGAATACTCTGGGATAGAGAAATGTGAGATTAAATGGAAGAAAAACAAAGTTTTGAAGCTGCTGGAGCCAAGTCAAGAAAGAAAAACCAAAGAGGTAAGGTGAAAAAACATTCTCATGAACTGAGAAATGAAAATGATGATATGGTGGATATTGGCCATGAACAGGATGTTCATCCTTCTCCTAACCCTCATGATAGGATGACTAAGGTCAAAGAACAAATTCAACAGCCTGCAACGATGATCAACTTGACGGGGGATACTGGTGTCAAATCCGTTAAGCAATATAGTAGATGTAGGAGTAGAAGAAGCATATAAAACCAATAGCTTTTGGATTCCCCTGTGACAGGGTTTTGAATTACTCTCTAGAAGTAGGCTCCTTACTGATGGTCTGAATATCGTTTATTATAATGACTATCTTGTATGAATATTTTTAATATCTATAAAATTTAAATTAAAAAATAGTTACAAGACTATGTGTGGCCTAATATGGGTTTGATCAGATTGATGCTTTGCCATCTGTTTCTACCTGATCAAAGAAAAGACTGGAAATTTTTTATTAGTTGGTTGCTTTTGTAATATTCATCAAGTAGATCGTGAACATGAAAAATGTAAAAGGTATGATACTGAGTTGATCGTCTTTGAATTTAAGGTTTCGCTTCTTTCTTCTTCTTTTACCTTTTCTTTTTGGGGTGGGTGGGTCCAGCATGTGGGCATTGTCAATGCACAGATTTGCCTCTCATGTATTTCATTGTTATTGAGCAGAACTGCTGGCCATATGACTCGAGGAGAGTGGGACGAAGTTGCATGATGGACTTGCTTGTAAGTTATACAAGTAATATTTATACTTGGCAAAAGAAGAAAGATGGTTCCCCTCCTGTGGTGGTTGTGTCAAGTTAGTATGGTTAAACTGTTTATTGGCAGGTGTCTACTCTGGTAGGCGTTCTTTTCAGTTGAGCTGACCATGATGACTTTGGACACCGAGTCCACGACCGACCTGTTTGGATTTGGTTGAGGTGCGAACAGTGCTAAGGTGACAGCTGAGCTGAAGTGAAACTTAAGGCTGGGGTGTCCAGCTTAATCGTCTCTGAACGAGTTTTGCTGATGCCAACCTGAAATCCTCATCAACATTGAGGGGGGCGTCATTGTGTCTCATAGGTCGCATCGACTTGATTGTGTATGGTGAACCGTAGGCAACCTACATTCTTTGTGGGTCAGATGACGACTGTAACGGAAACGGGTTATGTCGGTTACACTTATCGTTGTTTAAGATGATAGTTTTGTTCTCGTAATTGCCATAATTTGAGTTATTCTCATACAGATTTTGCGTGGTAATATTTAACCATATATTTCTAAAAGAGTGTATCCGGTGGAATAGGTTTCTGCGTTTTTGCAGGGTCTGAGGAGATGATAGGTCGTTTCGTAATCTAATGTATACAGTTTTACTATGTTTTTTTTTTTTTTTGTAAGAAGCTGTTTCTGATGAAAGAAAATAGAACTTCTGCCCCAATCTTTTTTCTTGTCAATCCTTCATTATTTTTGACAAAGAGAAAGGAAAAAACAAAGGAGAAAAGGAAAAATGGAGGTGCTGACGACAACTTGTAAAGGGAGGTTGGTTGAAGGGGGATAGGATCCCCTCACCGCATCTCCCTCACCGCGTGTGTGACCGCATGACACGTGGCAGCAAGGGGGGCTGGCGAGGCTGGATGAGGGTAACCCGCATCCAGCCTCACCACCCCCTACTGCTGCCACGTGTCGCGTCCTCAGCCGCGCGGTGACTCACCGCGCGGTGAGGAGATCTCATCCCGGTTGAAGGTGGTGGTGATGATGGGCTGGGAAATCGGTGGTGCTGGAAAGTAGTGGAGGCGGCAACTTTATTACTGGGAGAAAGATTTTTTTATTTTTCTTCTGTTTGATGAGGAAAGACAAAAATACCATTCAAATTCAGGCATTATGCCGGAGAATCTCAATGGACTTACCTTAAAGTTAACTATTTCCAAAATTGAATGGTTTATACGTTAAGAAAATCATCGTCATCCATACCCAGTATATCTCAACGACAGCAAAAGCTATCGCTAAGGTCTGAGGAGGATAAGTGGTAGGCAAACGATACCTCTGTCCCAAGGGATAGAGAGTCTGCTTCCAATGATACTCCCGGCTCTATATGTACCTACATAAATGACATTTATATGTTAAAAAAATGAATAACCAAAATGTTTCTGGGATAATTGTTTAATGTTTAATGGATGTTTAAATTCTTTGTCCTAAAACCAACATGAATGCAAAAGTTCGTGGGTTTGCAAAACTTGAATCACCATATAGAAAGTATATGTGAACATATGTGTGGCATGTGTGAGATTACGTGTATGCCCTGTGAAGTTTATGCATCAAACTTAACATCTGATTTAAATTTATAGGCATAACAATCAAAGACGGCTATTTTCTCATTTCATCATTTTGATGACATATGTGTATAGTATATATACGTGTATGTGTGTGTGTATGTAACAAGAATATCATACAACTTATTAAAATACTGAAATTCAAGATCAGAATATAACTTTTTACGTCCAATAAAGATGTAACATATGAGACATCTAGAAATTTAAATTGAATTTGCTCAATAATATTCTTTCTAATGTCAATATAGATGAATGTTTTCTTGCGCTTACATAAAAATGTTTTCTCAAGCTTAAATAAAAACAAAAACAAAAGCATAATTGATTGATTACATAGAAAATTACTACTACACAACTATAAATTTTCCCATAAGAGATGCGTGCGTTATTTATTTATTTTTAATTTATTTTACAAACTCAACTATCCTGATGGAAATATAAACAATGTCATCGGTTAATATAGACGGGTCAACCGGTCAACCAAGAACCGGAGGCTTCCGGTTCAAAGCATTTCCAAGTCCCAACTGCAAAAGTTGGGCCCCAAGTATAAATAGGAGAACACAATCAAATTAGGGTTTTTCGTAGGATAGTCGTCGTCTCTGTTTAGCAGTCGCACCACAGCTTCCTGCCTCAGCTCGGAATTCCAGCAAAATGGTACTTTCTTTCCTTCTATTCATGATCGTAAATTCATGGATTTCTATCTTTTTGTACAAACTTTCTTCCGTGAAATGGATTTCCTGTTTCGTCTTTTTGGTTGGGCGTATATGCTGTATGAAATTATTGTTTAGTTTATAGTTTCTGAATTAAAGATTGTGTTTGTGTGTTTTTTTTCTTTTTATTTTAAATTTTATAAATTCGCAAGTTTTGTTCTTCTTAGTTTAGCATAAGCTAGAGCAGAAAGTTCGAAGATTTGGAAACCGGTGAGGCAATTATTGTAGCTTGTGGATTTGATATGAAGTGAAATGCAATGTGAATCTTGGTATGGTTTCTATTGTAAAATGTTTTTATTTTATGAGAATACAGGTTATTATTACGGGAATTGGAAGGCTAATTTGTGTATGTCTCGATGGTGGTGTATGATGGCACTTAAGGTTTTCTGTTCTTATGGGACATTGTTGGTCAGGAAACATTCTTCTTTTAGATCTGTTGTGCCCAGTTGAACTTATCGATTTGCTCCTTAAAGGGGTTTCCAATGGGTTAGAGGGAAATAAGTAGGTTGTTGAAGAGGGAGATAGCAATGTTTGAGAAAATGCCCTGCTAACTCCTGGTTGATATGTTATCCTTGAGTGGGCATCAAGTGGGAATTGGTTTTTCGATTTTATTTTCGATGTCAATGGGGTGATGATCCTCGATAGACTGTTTAACGGGCTTGAGTAATTTTGGTTCGTTCTTGATTGATAATGTTTTTCACTTCTTAATATGGTGGTCCTGTTAATTTCATTTCTTTTATAAGTGTGATGGAACTGTATTATTGTTGTTATAGACGAAGAGGACCAAGAAGGCAGGAATCGTTGGAAAGTATGGTGAGTCTGAATCTCTCTCTCTCTCTCTCTCTCTCTCTCTCTCTCTCTCTCTCTCTCTCTCTCTCTCTCTCATTCATATACCACAAGTGCTTAATTTTGAACTCACATTGCATGCCACGTTAATTCTTTACTGGGATGTTGCTTAGCTTTGTGAAAAGTATATCTACTCCGTCTTACAAGCTTTTGTTTCAAATAAAAATAGATCAGCATGAGTTAAACATCGTGGACTCTTTTTGCGTTATGAGAAGGTTTTAGCATCTGTTGAAGATGCGAGCTATGTCATTTAATTTGAGTGAATTCTGGTTTCTGAGAACTATAGAAATAACATGTTATGTTCAGTGTATGATTGGCTGAGCCTTACGATGCGGTCTTAACCTGGTTGTGTTTAATACACACTTGTGTCCTAATTCAGGCTTTTTATTATGCAGGCACAAGGTATGGAGCTAGTCTGCGTAAGCAGATTAAGAAGATGGAGGTGAGCCAGCATAGCAAATACTTCTGTGAATTTTGCGGGAAGGTATGATCATGCTCAAGTTGCTTGGTTGAAAATGGTCTTTTGATATGTTGAATTTTGGTTGAAAGTGGCCAGCTCTGGCTGGTCACTGGTGTATAATCTTTAACATTTGGATTTTCTTCTAATTCTAATAATATTTGAATCATGCACAGTATGCTGTGAAGAGAAAGTCGGTGGGAATCTGGGGCTGCAAAGATTGTGGCAAAGTGAAAGCAGGGGGTGCATACACATTGAAGTAATGTTCTGTCAAAGCTTGTGTCCTCTTTATTCTTTTGTTTCTTTTATACTTACCAACCCCTTGTGTGCTTCTTTTTTCTGTGCAACAGTACTGCCAGCGCTGTGACTGTTCGGAGCACAATCAGGAGGTTGAGGGAGCAAACTGAGAGTTGAGCAAGATTTAACACTCCCAAGGCTATTCTGTTGCAATTGGCATTCCTTTTTCCATTTTGTTTTGCTATATTCAGCTGTTGGTTAGTTGTCCATGATACGTTTTGGCTCTATGTTTTGTTAGAGGAAGTCCTGCAATATTGTGCCAAGGATCGTGTTTGTGATATTTTTGGTGAAATCTAGCAGTTCGCCTTCCTTGTTTCCAAGCTTTTTTCTCCTACCACCCGCTCCTCTCGGTGCCTATTTCCCTTTCTTGCTTATATTTCAAGTTTATTTCCATTTCCAATGGAGTCAAAATGACTCGTTAAATTAGCTCCGTTTATTATATTGGAAAGTAGCATTTGATCGGCATAGTTTGATACAATTTTTTGGTTAAAATGCTAATATATTAACCAGAGAAATTAAAGCATCAAGAGGATGCAACCCATACAAAAGTCCTATTTGTAGGTCAACATGCTGACTTACATACATTGTTCATTACGGGTCATAGGGAAACAACATCAATGTATTTCTAACATATGGGTATGACTACGTACATCTGACCTCTCTTCATATTCTTTCATAGTCGGGAGCATGTTAGATAATGGGATAATGTTGTTGCTTATATTTCAATTTTTTTTCCCTTCAATTCCCCCCCCCCCAACCTACCCACCCTTCACTGTACAGTAGTGATGCTAAGTTAACATCATTTGTGCAGTGCACCTGTTGTATTATTTATTGTTAGTTGTTTTTGTTTCTTATATTGTGAAGTACCAGTTGATCGACACATGTTGACGTAATTTTATTTTGGGTCATCGAGAAAGAATCTCTATGTGATGGGTATGGTTGTATTTATTCGACCCTTTCATACCTATGGGAGGCAATAGGGTAATGTTAGTTCTGCTTTTTCTAATTGCAATTCCGTACTATTGTAGGACCTATTATAATGTACAAAAGAGAGAGCATATATAAAATGCTAAAGTAGTAACAAATGTGCCAATCTAAGTTTCGTCAGTCGAGTTTTGATGGGTATTAGTAAGTTTGTGATTCTTGGCTACCGTCCGACATAGATATCGATAACAACCTTATAAGAAAATATTCATGAAACGATGAGTAATTTTTTTTTTTTTTTTTTGGTTTTGAAAGTAGTACACGAGTTGGCGCATAAATTAAATTGATAGCATTTCTCGAGCAATAAATAATGAATAATTTACATGTATAACTAAATTGTCTTACAACTAAATTTCTAATGTGATTAGTAAAAAGCGAATGGTAAATAGACTTTTTCAGATAGATATACATATTTGTCATTTTTACATCATCGATCTCATCTCATTATTCAATATTAATTATTGATGAAAAAAAGGTATATATTTTTTCGATTGTAGGATGTTGCATTATTCTTTTACGATTGTGGGATATTGAAAGAACAATGCAGCAAACACAACCATGATGATGATGATGAATGTCGTCAAAGCCTTAAAGGTCTCAATGAAGCAACAACAATCATATCCAACATATTCTAACGAATACCAAAGCTATCTTGTTGTCACAATGTAACAAGATTATGAAATATACATTAACAAGCTGATTCATAAACATAATGATATACTCAATAAGACGTCATTTTGACCATCATGACGAGTCACTCCCAAGGGATAGGGTTTCTAATATGAGTCTTAACTAACGGGATGGGATCAGAGAAGGCCAAACGTGAGGCCAAAAAAGAGGATACGAATCAGAACTTACCACGTGTCCTAGCTGACAATCACCATTTCAATGTTAAAAAATGTTATTTTTTTAAAAAAGGTCAGCTGAGACACGTGACAGGTTCTGATTCGCGGCTTCCTTTTTGACTCACATTGGCCTCCTCTGATGACACCCGCTTAACTAATATGATCATTATCTACTTGTGTGTACAGTTGTCATTGACCAACATCACAGTATCTAACACTTGAATGATAAAACCACAAAAAATGTATACTTGATTTCGAACTTTTGTCCCATCATGAGTTCTTTATGCATATACACGTTTATCACTATTTTAATTTCGGAATCTTTCTATTTGTGTTTACTAAATCTCTTCAATAGTATACTGGCACACCATGTTATAATCTATACAAGTATATATAAAACGGAGCCTCATTAGAAACAAGCTCTTTATTCCTTCAGGTTGAGGAGCATTTCTCTAGGTGTTTTAAAGGATAAAGTTCTACATGGCATCCTATTTATTAAATATATGGCTATTAGCAGGGCTTCTCCACACTACTGTTTAGGTATGTTCGTTGCGAACATAATGGTTCGAGTTACTTTTAGTATTTGTTTATTCTTTCTCTCAGCGACACCATTTTGTTGTAGAGTATATGCACAAGAAGTCTCATGATATATACTATTTTCATGCATAAATGTTTGAACTGTGCTATCTAAGTATTCTGCCCCGTTGTTTGACCTTAGTCTCTTAATAGTGCAGCCGAACTGATTTTTAATAACTTTAAAGTATCTCATAAATATCTGTCCGATCTCACTTTTACTCTTTAGTAGGTAAACCCATATTACCTTAGCGTGATCATCTAGAAAGGTTAAGAACCATCATGTACTGTTGATGCTAGCTACTCTAGAAAATTCCAATATATCAGAGTGAATAAAATTAAATGGTGCAAATGACTTGTATATTTTAGTTGAGCAACTCTATTTTGTATGTTTCGGTAATTGACAAGTTTCACAAGTAATGCTTTAAGGTAAAAAGTGCTGAAACTTTTGACATTAAATGTCTGAGATATACAAAATTGGAATGATAATGGTTATTTTGAAGTTTTAAATTTGACTTCCACTAACGTGTATTTGTTTCGTCTTTGACACCTTGTATTTTTCTTAGCGAAATATGGCGGGTGAGTCGTTTCGAGTACTAGGCTCAGGACAGGTCGCTACACCGTCATTATTGCTGAGGTCTATAGTGATTCTTAAAAGTGAGGTAGATGATTGTATCGAAAAAATATGTCAAAAAAAAAAAAGAAAAAAAGGGACAAAGGAAAGTATTTATTTTATGTTTTTGTCATAGAAGTATTGATGTGTAAGTTTTACTAAATTATTTCTGATGGTCTTAAACTTTTTTTTTTCAAATTGTTAATGATCCTTATGACCCTTATAATAATTAATAAACTATATTAACCTTTTTTTTTTTTGAATTTTGAAAGTTTAATGGTCCTAAACTCAAATTCTCCCTTCATTATGATTATCGAGTTTCACTTGGTAGTAGTAACTCTAATCCTTTTCTTTTAAGAAAATTTTTTATTAATTTGCCTCACTTATATATTTACACACACACACATACAAATAGATATATATATATATATATATATATGCATGTATGTATATGTATATGTGTGTATACATCATATACATAGTAAGATGTCACATATATATACACGCACATATATAAATAAATATTTATACACAGACATATATACATATACACACACACATATATGCATATATATATATATACACACACACACACACACTCCGCATAAATATTTATACACATGTGTGTGTGTTTTCTATGTTTGATGTGGTTTTTATATCTAATCTGAAAAATACAGAAAAAAGGGAAGAATTTATGAACTATGAAATTTGCAGCATGCTTAATGAATCCATATCATAAAGGTATAGAATGAAAGAAAACGCTGGTGTAAGTCTGAGGACATTTGAGCAACTCAATATATCTTTATTTAATTTGGTTTCAGTGATACACTCACATGACCCTCCTCTCATTTATCTCCGTTTAGTTAAGTAATGACAAATGAGTAAAATCTAAATAGAGGAATGATGACCATCATCAAGTTTATCATTGTTGCATTCATAGTGTTAATGATTTGTCTTTATTGAAAAGTATATTACCACAGTACCTACTGTATATTTAATTGATCGCCGTGCTAATTAACACCACCATGATTCATGCCCAACATGGGGTCGAGCAACAGAGGATATCCTACATGCACTACGTGATTGTACATGAGTGAGATCAATCTGGAAGATTTTGCTATTACCTGAGCTTTGGATTGACTTTTTTCGGCCTAGCAATGCGTTGGATTGGGTTGATGCCAATCTGGGGACTTCATTTCAAACTTGCAGTGATATTTTACAGTGGAGATACATTTTTAAAGAAGCAGTTCATAATGTATGGTATTGACGTAACAAGGTTCTGCATGGTACGGTATACCAACGTCCTCCACCAAGTCGTGTATGTCAAAATGTTGTGTGGCAAGTTAAGCAATTAGACTAGGTAAATAATAGTTCATACATTGTAGCTGTAGATGAGCATACTAGTGATAGATGAATTTCTTTATGCTGTTGTAATTTGACTATTTTGCCAGCAATAAAATGATCCACGTTTCTCGAAAAGTCATCATTTCAAACATCTGCCACAAAAAATCAATCACAGTATCTGCCACGAAAATCAAACATAAATATGTACGGCAAACTCTCCATGAAACGGATACGTATTCTTTTAATTCATTGGTAACATCAACATCTAACACATACCCAATATATTCTAACGACAATCAAAGTTATCGCTAGAGTCAGAAGAAATGAGAGACATATAAACAATACATCCATCTCAAATGACAAAGTTTGTTTCAAATGAACTCAAACTCTACATGTACATGCATAGATAACACAATAATAAACATATGATATGCTAGTGTATTAGTAAAAGAATTTAATAATTACGAATAGTAATAACAATTTAATCTAACAATTTAGTCAGTAGTAATAACAATTTAATCTATATCTGTTTAATCTAACTCGATATACAAATAAAAGTATGAACGAGCATATATAGAAGATTCTCTCCTTCCTAAACCCGTCTCCAAATATTAACACATTTGCAAGACAATAAAAGATTTTTCTTTTGGGGGGTAAAAACACATCTACCTTTGTTTGATGAATGATCAAAAATAAACTAATGAGATGAAATCAGTATCACTAAAATGGTGGGCGTATCTTTATCAAGTTAAAAGTGACTTCATCAAATTTCTAGAGGGAAAAATAAATGGTAGCAGCAGCAGCAGCAACAACAAGAAGAAATGGGAAAAAGAGAAACCGCAAGCAAACTGCAAAGTCTTGGTGCAGAGAGAGTCAGGACTACATCTGAAATCCTTACAACTTTGAAACAATAACTAATTGTAAGTGATCTTAGTACAAATAAATCTTCTGCACCTACGAAAATGTGCTATGACCACTATTAAGGATAGTGTAAGCAAGGTTCACATTAGCCCTAGCCTTTTAGTTACAAGGTGGCTAACAATGTAGGCCAACTGCATCTTGCTTCTATTCTTCATAAAATACACAACACCTGAGGTTGGGCACTGAAGCTCCTGACGAAGCTCTATCTAAAGCCAGGAACAACATTAAGAGCCGTAACCGGAGTAAAGAAGTTCCAGCCCAGGCAGCAGCCTTAGGATGTCTTTCCCGTGCCCTTACAGGATCATGATTATGATTTATGGACCTTAAACCCAAATATTCTGGGAACGTAACTTTGAGATGATTTTTGTGGTATAAGATGTGCGTAAGTCATTAGGAACAAGTGCGGAAATGTTGTCCCAAAATAGGCTCCATCAATATCTTCATATTGGTCAAAGAAGAACCAGAAAATAAATAAAGGAAATCACCCCCCTCCCCCCTAATCACAAATTTCTTGCAAAACAAGAACTGCATAAACCTAAGCTACCGCAAAGAAAAGTAAACAAGCTAGTACGTTTACGGATATCCATTATTGCATAATGACAACAAAACTTGATTACCAAAAAACAATTGGGCCGAAGGTATTAAAATGCAAAACTCCAGCAACGACAAACCAAAACAACAGACAGCAGCCTTTTATAAATTGAGAGAACCAAACTCTAAAGAATATGTCAGAAGCAAGATTTAAAACCTTCAGCATTTAGGATGTGTTTGGTTCGGCGAATGTAGTCATGATTTTTAACTACACATTCTCTCATAAAACTTTGACTCGCATTTCATCTGTCACAAACGTACTATGTTAAATATATTATAATATTGATTTTGGTAATTTATCATATCAAATATATGGAATCAGATGTTTGAAACGAATCTAAAACAAACAAGAATTAAGTCAAATCACTATAATCACTAAACGAAACATAACCTTCCAGTTCTAGAAACACTCGGCATTGATTGGAAAGGCATAAATACCAATCATTAAACTATGATCACTATAATCGCTAAAAGAATCTTCTCTCTTTGAAAAGTATCATTTAAATTAACATACTACATTCCATTCTCCTGACTACTTCTAGTTATGGTAAGTGCCATGACCAAAAATTAACCGCCAACCATTGCGAGCAGTTAGGACCTTTTTTTGTAAGCAAGCAGTTAGGAGCTTACATAGTATTAAGCCAAAATTTCGCCCTACAACCAAATAATCCTATGTCATCCCAGGCCTTTCAGGAACCCTTCAACTCTTCTATCATTCTATAATTTTTCCTCTGTTTATCCTAAAGTAACTAAAATCTTCCTTGATTCATAGCAAACTATTCCACTGAACCACATGTACGCCCCCTTCAATTTTTACTTGTACCCCATCTCATAGTAGCTAGCAAGCCCTACTTTGTAGGTTTATTTATTAGTTGCAAGAAACTATACTTGAATGAAAGAATGCATGTATGTTTCAAGTACTAATGGATACTTTCGTTCTAACCTTAGCACCGGAGCTAATCTGAAAGTTGACATAAGTGCTAAATTACTCGCACGTTTAATAAATGAATAGCTTGGAGAAGAACAATCAAGTAAATGACAAACAACTGAAACAAGTTAAAATAGGAAATGCATAAGGTATATTAAGGATACTCTCCTGAAATCTGGATCTAGGAGTGCAGATATCTTCACATTTGGGACAATAAATTTTCACCGTGCTTTGACGAGGAATATCAGATAGACCAACTGGAAGGCATGGCTGACCACAGCAATAAACTCTGGGACATCTTCCAAACTCCGCATTCTTGAACTTCTCCAGCTATACATAAGATAATTCCTCATTAGAATAGCTAGGAAGAAAAAAGTCCAAAATAACAGCACAATTCCTCACCATAGCAGCCAATCCTTTTGTTGTCAATATGTAGCGTGCATGTATTAGGCCATAGAGCATCTCAGCTGCCGATTCAACTAATTCGTTCTGTTCATCTGTTAAAAATCCCCTACATTTTAGATTACTTCCTCTCAAATAATGTGAATGCCACAACAAAAAAAAAAAATTTCCATTTTCTTTCTTTATTTGTTACTATTATTTTATAGTTTAATTATTGTTACCATTAATATAAACTCAGGCATCTTACAGACCATAAGCAACATAAAATGAATCCCATGGTATATTGACGTATCTGGAAAGGTCAAGGTTTCGCCACATAACGTACCAAGATATGGATGACCAAACGAATGAACCACAAGAACCAAGGTTGTGAAATTGATTATTAGACTAATCTAAAAGCAAAAAATTGGCGCCATAACCACAAAACTCAGTGGCCACATACAAATTCCATACAGAATTGGGTTTATAACAAAATGAAAAATTCAATTTTCGAAACAGTTTAAAATCATAGATTGCAACATAAATAGAAAAAGGAGCAATAGACAGCACCAATATCACCTTTAACGACATAAATCGAATGTGGCTTTCATTTATTCAGCATTTACGGTTTTGACAGACATCGTATTTAATCAAAGACGGATAGATTTGTCAGACAAATATCGGTGCTTAACATTTTGTTCCATTGCAAGGGTCATTAAAAGTAACAAACAAATAGTTTAAAGATGATCATACAGGATATAGTCACATATGTTAAGGAATGATGCTGTCATGTTATCACATGTTTATGTGTTATGATGGTCATAAAACGGTTGATTTCTAACCTAAGCTTAATTTCTTTCTTCAAGTCTGCAAAGGGACGAATTGCTCTAAACTTAATTTCCCTTTGTGGTGTTAAAATAAATTTCCAGGCAAAATTAAAATGTAGCATGCGTTATGCTAATTGAAACTTCTCCTAATGCTTAAAAATGTCCCACTTTGGCTCCCTGATTGAAAGCTGTAACCAGAAGGGGCAATGATACAACAGCAAATAAATCATGATCAGACTATTAGCTAGGAGAGAATAAAAAGCATACCATGGGAAGACTCAACATCAAGAATCAAATCAAGCGCATAATCATAATACGGAACTTGGATGCTTAAGCCACAAAGGTTGAAATCATCTTGAATGTAATCATCATCAACTTCACAGAAAAACTCATTGCCACGAAGATTGCAAAACCATGAAATCCAAGACGAGTCATCCTCATCAGAACCACTAACATCCGACTCTTCGCTGTCCGTTTCTGATTCCTCAGCCACTAAGACAAAGAATCGAATATTACAGAAAATGATCAAGCTAAAATATCATCTAAACAACTACAAAATGAAACTACAATCTGCAAATGTTGCAGCATAGTGAAGCAAGCCCAGAAAAAGAACATTTCTCCAAACAAAGTTGCAGTAAAAAAAAACGACGGCTGCAGTATGCTCCATACCAGCACGCGTTAGTACATTTAAGCCTAAAAAATTAGGAAAGTTAAATAAGATATCATGGTCAAGGAATAATAAGAGAAGAACCAAACATTACATTCCAGTTTAGTTACATAACTAAAAATCACAAACCATAAATACTCAACCTCTAATAGCTTCTTCTTATAGTGAAAGCAGAACCACTATGCAATTCACCTCCTTTTATTGGTACAGTCAAAAAGGAAACTCAACCTCCAAACTCTATTAGCCCAAAAATCATTCCAAAAATGTTTTCCTTCACTAAACTACTAAAATTTTCAGGCAGAATAGTGCTACATTACTCACTATCTTCTCAAATTCACATAAATTTTAGGGTAAATAAAACAAACAACAAACAGGTCTTAAAATCACACCACACAGCACACATATACAAAAAGAAGAAATGAACATAAAAAAAGGAGGAGGCCAAAGCAGAGACCATCAGAGGCTTTGGCATCCTTCAATTGCTGGTCACTGATTTTGAACAAGGCTGTGCGATGATTATCCCTTCCGTTGACAGCTCGGCCGTTGGTGACTCTAGTAATAGTAGCGGACGTAGACGGGGAAGATCTCTCCAGATGCTTGTCTAGGGTATAATTCATGCGTTTCCGATCAGTCACGGCGGCGTATCTTACCTCGGCGGCTTTGGATCCTCCTCCACCGCCCCTTTCCTTGTACATATCTTTCTCTTTCTTCCTCCTTTTGTTGCTATGGTTCTCTACTAGTATTATCAACAAAAATGCATAAAAAAAAAAAAGTAGGATATGTGAAAGGGGAGAAAAAGACGAAAAGGAATAAGAATATTACTTTTAATAAAAAAAATTCAAAATTATGTACATTTGGAAGAAAACCTTCCAAATTCAATTTATGTACATTTGGAAAAAGAACATTACTTTTAATAAAAAAAAAATCAATTTAATGTGTCATTTTGATTTTTGACACACGCAATTCTATCAAAAATGCGGTGCAAAGACGGTTGCACAATACGGTTCTGTCAAAACAGTGTTGTGTCACCCCTATTCTACAAACTATGAATTTCACAAAATATCTATTGGCACAATAAGGTTTTGTCAAATCGTAGAAATATTTCACGGCTCTATAAAATTAAATCAAAGCTAACCAATTAATTTCATGCAGAACTTTATTCTATTATATCAATTGAATTCCTGTTGATTTAGTATGTTGGGACGATGTCGTATGTTCGAGCAGTGATGGTTCACTTATATTGCATGTTTAGAAAGAAATTTGATGCGATTATTTTGAATGTTTCAACTGACATTAAGTTGAAAGAATTCACCAAACATGCGTTTATGACCATTAGAAAAGATGTAAAAAAAGATAATCTTAAATTTGTGTGTAGATAGCCGCGTTTGGGTCCTAATATACACGAAGGATTCGAATGGAATAATGTTACGATATATAATGACGAATGTATGAGGGAAGTACTCGCATGTCCTTTATAAACAATAACGTTCATTGTACACGCTTTTTCCAAGAAAAGTCAAATTGACGAGAGTTTAGAACAGAAACGCACTGCAGATGGAGTTCTTAAGCCATTATGTACTGTCAAAGAAATTATAAAACTTGTTAAATGGCCGACCAGTTAATTTATGCTTGTATGATTTCAAATTATGAATGTTAATTAATGTGCAACAAGTATCGTATCAGCGTGAAATAAATATTGTTGTCAAATATATTAGGATACTCGTTACATTTTATAAATAAACCTAACCTCTAATCTTTAATCCTAACTCTAACTCTAATCCTAACCTTAATAGTAATTCTAATAGTGCACCTACTAAAGCCATGACCCTTGGAGAAGGATATCCACCATTGAGGTTGTCCACAAGGTTGGCCACCCTAGGTAGATTGGTTTCTTGTATTTTTCTATTCTCCATTGTTAGATATTCAAACATTTCGTCTAACTGATTTCATCTACTATGATTGGTTGCGTTACTCCAACCTGCAGTACCCTGGCTACATGCATCATTTCCACTATTAAGGTTGGTCACCTTCGTCTGCCTCGTTCTTGTGAAACATGTAGTAACATGGTCGAAATCGGCAGGTTGGTTTATTTTATTTTTCTATTCTTCATTGTTGGATGTATTCGGACCCTTCGGCTGACTGATTTAGTCATTCAAAGTAAATCAAGACCGAAATTTAAAAACACAACAACAATGTAGTTGTTTAAATGATAAAATACAAATGACATAAATGAAAATAAACATTACATAGAAATACTCATTGTAAAAATGGCAGAAATGACACTAAAACATTACATAGGAACATAAATACACTAATGATTATTCCGAGATTGTGCTGCACTGAAACAAGTGTTACGATTGTGACATGTTTGGTGGCATATACCATATTTGTGTATAGTTTTGGTCCATTTCACCGTCAATCTGAGTTGACTTAGGCCAGCAGCATGCACATTTTCTACAAACTAGGTTAGCTTCAAGATAGAATGTGGTGGTGGCCAATATGTGGAGTGTTGCAACATATGAAATGAAGCATCGCAGGCGCTTAACATCGCTTGTCATGAGTAAAAAAGAGCAAGCAACTTTGCTGCCACACTGTCCATATTCTTACAAACGTGCATAGTGTATGGACAAAACATGTGATAAAGTTAAAATTTACCAAAAGTGCAAAATTTTCAAGCGAACTGAGAGTATGTGAAATACCATCACCATCTAGCATCAATCGAGTCACAACTTTACAAATACCTGCTCGTCTGTCGTAAGCCTGAACCATGTGTTTTTCGGTATTACTCTCGTTGTGATAAATCCTTGTTGCACTTTCAAAAACCATCTATTCTCGGTGCTTATATGAGCAATGGCCCCTTGGCATTTCTCGTCAAATATCTTCATTGTTCTTTTGAAAACTTCTTGAACACTGCAGTCATCGATAAATGCCTAACCCCTTTGACTACACTGTTCTACAACTCTGAATAATTAGTGTCATTATATAATATATCCTGCCACAGTCATGGGACAATGTCCATGTATCAAGCAGAATTTGAATAAGGTAATTGTATGCATCTTTATTCAGCGTTTTCAGCTTCTCTATACAATCTGTAGACTTGTGCACTTTTTGCTCTAATTCAGCATACCATAGAATAGTTGTCAATGCCATACCATTAAATTTATCTGTAGACATTGATTGCACATGAATTCAAGAACGGAACCATACAATATCAATAAAATGTATAAATTCATTATCTAAAAACTTATGTGAAATTTAATCTGATGTGACGGAGACAATATCTATGATACGCATAAGGTGGTTGCAATGAAGAATCTGATCAATTCGCTTCTTGAAGGCTAGTGGATCGGTACAAAATCAAACATACATCATCTGTCTTTCATTTCGACGATTACATACTGACGCATGTTATTAAGCAACCATCTCTAATTTCGTTCGCTCTCCTCATCAACAATAGCATAAACAAGTGGAAACATATGGCCAGCCGCATCAACCCCAACAACAATCAATAATTTCTTGTTATGTTTGTCATACAAATATGTACCAGGAATCGATACAATAGACAACAATGTTGAAACTCATGAATCTACGATTTGAATGCCACAGAAAATTACATTAAACGCCTTCATATCAATGGTGCTTAATTCTGGATCGTGTCTCTATTGGAAAATGGTTCCTTCTTCAAGGACAGCCATACAACAAGGCAACTCATGAGAAGAGTTGAATCAATCACTATACATCATTGCTATTGTTGCCATTTTCCCCCTCAATGCTTTCTTGTATTTGATGTCCACATTCAAGTTCTCCTTTACAGTTTTTCAAACACCTTGTGTTCCAAAGTTGATAATCTGACTAATGTGTTCTCTAATTATTCTCTCAACCACGTTCGATTGACATTTTTATGATCCGTTGTGATGTTTATATATGTGTAGCTACGACGGTCATGGAATATGCTAATCTCTCAGTAAATATGTGTTTGTCTCAACTTGTTCGAAGATGCCATTGACAATGTTGTATCTTCCAGTTTGTGCACCTAAAATACCGAAATTCTGGTGAACTAGACACCACTTTGTAAAACTGATTTTGCTTCACGGTCCATAATTACACGACATGTTTCACCTCATCTTGGTTTTAAACACCATATTCAACTTTAATTTTGGTCTAGTCTTCTTCTATACATGTCCTCTAATCGCATCCTGTCTATGAATTACAGCCTCTTCTGGTCAGCCACAATCTTCAAAAAATGGAATGTTTGCATTCAGATGAGGTACTATTGTCTTATACTCCTCTGGTTCGTCTTCATCCTCTTCAAGGTCCTCTATACACTTTTCTTTCTCATCTCGGCCCTCCTCATGCCTTCATTATAGTCGTCAACACCACCATCATTATTTTCTCCATCATCTAGAATTTCTACCAGCACCTGTGACAAACTACGCCCCCTTGCATTACTTCCAGATGTCCCAACAATATCGATGTAATAACCTTGTGAACCTTCTCAACTGGTATTGCCCATGTTTGATGGATTTATTATGGGGACATCACAAACGCTCACGTAAATCTCCACAAACAGAATAGTTATAAGCGTATCGGGAGATCCAAGGCTCAATGAGGTCTTCATCATCTAAAATATGATAAGTACTCTAAAAGTATCCGGTCATATCTGTGGATGAAGGAAAACAACACACAAGGTCAACCGCTTCTTCATTTACATCCGATCCAAGCCTTGTCTTAACTCATTGGAGAAACTCCGAGTATGAGACACTACGTGAAACCGTCATCAATTTAGCTGGATTACTATCATATCCAATTCCATGCGTGGCTTCATAGATTTACCCATGAAATATAAAGATATTTGAAGAGGTGGAGATGATATTTTATTTGATTAGATAGGCTATAAAAATATTTTTTTGATAATAATATGAGGTGTTTTATGTGGAAGAAATTGAGATGGTTTTATAGGAAAAATAGGGGTGGTACAGCATGATTTTGATAGAACCATATTGTGAAAAAGGTTTTGTCATAACCATCCTGTGTATCACTGTTTTGATAGAACCACAGTGTGTCAAAGTCAAAATGACACACCATGGTTCTATTAAAACCGCAATATACAAACAAGATAGTTTTGACAAAAGCTTGGTGCGTAGATTTGAGTTTTCATTTAAATATGCGATAAAATCATTCGAAGAATCCACATCATCCACCACCGATCTTAGAACAGAAAGTGTTATGCTTAACATTAGAATAAAACATAAGTTCGCAGTCATTTAAGTCAAGAAACAACTCATCTGAAAATTTGGACCAGCAAGGAACCTTCATCCAGAGTTAACGTCGGTCCACAAGGTGGCCTTCGATGTTATAAGTCCACATGTGCATCTTTCCAAAACTCTATAGCAATGTGCAAAACTTGAGGATGCTGAATACATTGCAGGAAAAGGTTTTCATGAAAGAATGGAGGTGGGAAACAGAGGAAAGGAATGGTGGGGAAAAGTGAAGTGAAGGAGTGGTGGGAATAAATTAATGAAAGGAATGGTGGGAAGGGACGACAAGGTGGGCAGATATAGAGGTAAAGAATGTCGCAAACGGAAGAAGGAGGGGAGTTACACTTTAAAGCATCTTAAGGTTATGTGACGGTTAGGATTTGGGAGGGCTAGGATTAGGGTTTAGGTTTAAGTTAGGGTTGGAGTTATGGTTAGGGTTATTATTAGCATTAGGGTTTAGGATAAGGTTAAAGTTGGGTTAAGATAGGGTTAGACAACAATTTATTTCTTGAAAACGAGACCGCATTACAGATATCATTCAATACAATTTCAATTTCACGTTTATTGTTGCAAGATAGACAACATACAAAGCACATACTACAAAATTCTGACCATAATTGTAGTTCAACAATCGGGGTTTTTTAAGAGTTTCATAATTTTTTTGACTGTACGTTTGTCTTTGGGAGCTCCATCCTCAATGATACTTTGACTCTTTTTAGCAATAGAATATACGGTGAACGTTATTGGTTGTAAGCATAATGCTAGTGATTGTCACGGATTTTTCATCAGTGAATCTTGTTACGACATCCCAATTAAACCCTTCATGTTTACTCGAACCTGAATGTGGTCTCGTACAAACAAATTCAAGGTCATCTTTATGTGTCTCTTTTCCGACAACCACCAACTTGCGCCGAATAAATTCATCCAATGTTGTTTTTTTGTGAAGCTTTTAGGATAATAGGATCAGACTCATTCCTAAACATACAAAACAGATGGGCGTCTATTCTTTTGTATGCTGGAAAAATGATTATATTTAAAACGATGCAAAATTTCAGATGGTGGTATAAAATTCGGTCTAAACTCCAGGTCAATTTGTGGATGTCGCGAACATCTAAGACCATATTCAGAACGGTTCCTTATGCACACATTTACAAAAAATTTCTGCTGACCATGCCTATGCACCATACACACGCGTGCCTTAACCTGATGTACATTGAGAATTTTGTCTCCCACGTGTTTAAAACATGTTATAATTAAGAGGATCTTATCTCCTCATATATATTGTCTTTCCTCATATATATTACCTACATATAAGTTCAATGTCAGCTTTGTTTGATGGTCTATAAAATCTCTAAGATTTTTATAATCTATTTTTACAAATCGACGAGATATGTTTAAAATGTCTTGCAATTCATTTTAAACCCTAAACTTTAAATTGGCCCATATTTTAAGCGCCGGCGTGTTTAAAATGTGTTCTAATTACTCATCTCTTATATATTTTAGTGGTCTTTCTCATATGTTTTATCTACATATAAGTCCAATGTATAATAGCTTTAGCATTGTCACATTTTGTTTGACTATTCATGAAATCCCGAAGAATTTATATTCTATTTATACAAATTGGCCCTTTTTTCTTGACAAGAAGGTTTTATGCTAGCCTGATCCATAAGGAACCATTTCCAAAGATTTTTTCTCAGCATCTCAAAACTTCCAGTGATATTTAGGACACTTAAAAGTTGTTTGAGATGATAATAATACCTTACGAAATCGGTTGGCTAATTGGAAAATTTCACATATTTATGTTACATATTTACAAGAAACATGAATAACTAAAATGTTTGAAAATATAGATGAGTGGTTAAAACATTTCTTCAAAAGTAGTGTAATGCTTATTGCAATTCTGGCCATTCATATTAAACACTATACACATTCTTCTATATAATTTTTAACTCAACATTTTTTCTTTCATACTTCCACTGAATAATCAAACTAATTTTTCTGTGAAGTAACATAAAATTCAACATTTTCTCTCTCATACTTTCACCGGATAATAAGAATAATTTTTCTACAAAAAAATGATAATTTTTATAATGTTCAATTAAATCATATTAAAGAACTGGCTAGAAGATTAAAACGAACATACTATTTAATATCTATTATGAATTAATAAGCTATTGTATTAACTTTTTTTAATTGAATGCTTTAAAACTCCGTGACACCAAATGTTATAAAACAACATATATCCCAACAACATCAAAAGTTATCATTATGGTCTGAGGATGGTGAAAGACAAACAAACAATACCTCCATTGCAAGGAATAAAGAGTTTGTTTCTAATGAGACCCGTCTTTATTTACATCTGCATATATGAAACAATAATAGAAATCACACAAAGCAACCATCTTTATAAACACCAAATCATTCCTGAGACAACCATTTTGCTTTTGTACGTGATGGCCCTTTAATAATACTGATACTTTGATGAGTGGTGGGTTCTCCCCCACCTGTACCAGAAGCCCCTTAGCCAGGTAGGATGTAAATCGAGGGATGTGCTCCACCGGCAGCCCTGCAAAGGGAGAGGACACACGAGACTCAGCCAGCCTAGAGGCAACCCTTGTAATATTTCAACAAGGATTGTCTCCACACGGACTCGAATTCGGGACGTCGGGGTTCTAGCCCCAATCACCTTTGCCACTTACCACTGGACTATGCCCCTGGGGGCTAATAATACTGATACTGGTTGAATGAGAGACAGAAAAGCATTAAAGAGACTGTGAAGAAAGAAGAGTCGTGACATACGTGTCACGGATGAGATCTTAGGAGGCTAAAAGTGAATCATCCAATCACGCGTCGCCACGTGTACAAAGATAAAATAGACTTACTTTGTAGGATAAAGGTTTTTCATTACTGTCTACATGTTTAACAACAACAAGAACAACATTACCCTATTGACTTAGAGGCTCCCGTCTATGCCGAAGTACATGAAGTCGGATGTACGCAACTATACTCATATGTTAAAAACACACGAAGGTTGTTTCCCGATGACCCATAAAAATGCGTCAAGCTGTATCGACCAACTGTTACTTCACAATATAAAAAATGCATCTAATTTATTGAGTCATTTGAACTGTTTAACCTATCTTTGAATAACTCGGTTGCCACCTACCTTAGACAGGTTGAGATCTCCTCACCCCCACTTTCCTCACCCATTCCGTGACCGCGCGACACGTGGCAGCAAGGGAGGGTGGTGAGGCTAGATGAGGGTCACCTGCATCTAGCCTCACCACCCCCTCTTGCTGCCACGTGTCACACGGTCACGCGTCACCGCACCCCTTGCGGTGGGGATCCTATCCCACCTTAGACACATCCTAGAAAACTACAAATTCGCCAAAGACGTAACTCTATGGTAGATTGCATCTAAAGTGAAAGGTAGTGGCTACCTGACCTAATAAAACAATAAAACACTACCCGCTTCAGGACACTGCTAGGCTATTTCTATTAAAATCACACTCATCCTACTGGCTGCTTCTCGAAAGTATCTTTTTTTCTGGAAACACAGTCAACCAAAAATGTTTATGTTCTCTGTTCTTCCATCCACAGAAAATGGTCAAGTTTTCTATTCTCATATGAGGCCGGAAAGTAGATTGACAAGAAATGGCACGAAATGCTGAATCATGCTCAAACATGAGCCGATCGTTCGTTAGAGACGACTTACAGATCATCACATTCACACACATGGAATCAAAGATGGGTCCATGTAAATGGTCGAGGGAGTGACGCTCTAAGAGACCCATATATCCAACAAAGATTTCAAGATAACCTCACTCATCCTATTGGCTAAGAGTGACGCTCTTATAGGCTCATATATCCACCAAATTTCAAGATAACCTCACTTTCTCTGCACAAGGCGAGCCAAATCTCCAGCCTCAAGACAATGATAATCAACATATTGATATAACTTCCTCAAAAGAGATTATCGACATATATGCTTCTCAGAGAAAAGAAATATTACTAGGAAAGACGAGACTCATGAAAAAGGAACTGCTGAAGGGGCATGGTTCAGTTACTAGATTAGATTGGTCTCTCTCTTCAATCATCATCAAAATATTTCTCTTCTGCATCATGATTCGCTTCTTTAATCCAATGATCATCTAAGCTCTCATCTTTGTCAATCTCTGAATAATCAAAATGCTGATAGTCTTCCCCTGATAAAAACTTTTGATGCATGATGATGGTGAATTGGTCCAATCGGTCTTGCATCTCTTCTGCAGACAATCTCTCTCCCTCAGTTTTGGGTCGTGCAACATCACTAGATGACTCATCACATAATGGCACCTGGATGCATTCAACAGAAAGATGAATTATCACATCCACAAAAACAAAGATGAATATGGGCATGTCATAAAGAGAAAATCCACAAATCATGTGAGATACACTCGAAAGGACAAGCACAATACACTGCTCAAGTACATTAATTCTAGGAGGATATATATTCTGCAGAATACATTCCCAAGGCCATCCATCCTCAGGAGGGATATATGTTTTCCAAACCCCCGCCCCCAACTGGCGGAGAAAAATGAAGACATCAAAAGGATTGCAAGAGCACCCTCATATATTGAAATAAAAGGATAGAATAATTCTATCACAGAAACAGATAACCACTATAAATGAGAAACATGCCTTCTAGGTACTTACAGAGAATACAAGTTTTTTTTACCACATTGTTTTCCTCTCTCTCCTACATCACTGCCTCTGTTTCTATCATAATAGGGTTTCAATATACAGGTATCTCTTCCAGATGGATGGATTTAGAGTAAGGTTATTGCGAAAACCAGTTCATAATAACAAATTGAAGCAATAGTTCAGTACTCTGCTGTATTTAAACCCCCCCCCCCCCCCCCGGCAAATAAAAATAAAAGCAAGAGCCTTCTGGATAAACATAAGTAAAAAAGATCAAGCAAAAGTGCATAAACAGGTGTTTTGATGGGAAATCCTAACAGGTATGGCAGGTTAAGGTATGTTTCCACAAGAGACCTAAGTGCTTTATTATGTTTAAAAACTTAACTAGTATGATAGTAAGAATCAATGCAACTACCAACCATGAAGAGTGGATGTCTCCAAATAAATTTTGACATTGTAAGAGATTAAAAAAGAAAAGAGCATGCATTTGACAGAAAAGTTCTGAACAGGTTCCAGCTCCATGATATGTATAATTGCTGCTAGAAATTTCACTGGAAAATTCATAATAGGATAAATATACAAAACCAGAACACTTGCTCAAAAAAGACTATCTAAACACTTCGCCACATGAGGCTGTACCAAATGGTTGAACCAAACAGGTGCAATCACCAAAAAGTACCAATTAACCATTACAAGTAACAAGCTCAAATGCCGAAAGAGGGTCGACTCACACAATGAACTAACAATAGTAACAGGCAACAGTAAGGAACATGTCAAAAATTACCTCCTGAATATGAGAAGATCCACTGGCAATATGACCCTTAAGTTCATCTTCCGACTCATCCTCTGAGTCATCTTCTTCCTCTTCCATTTCTATTTCTCTCAACTGCTCTGGCTCATAAACACTGCCAACCCATTCACTCTCTGCCACGCCTCGGCGCTGCTGTTCAGCCCTTATTTTCTGCACAATCACCGCTTCCTCAGCCCTCCTGATCAGAGTCTCAGACCACCTCTCCCCAGGTCTCGCCATTCTCCTCCCACTCAGATCCTGAAACTTCCCCAAATATTCATGGTGCAAATAGGGGTCTCTTTCCCTCATTGCATCCTCGGAAAAGTACTGCCCCTCACCCACTAGTTTATCCAAATAAGCTCTCCTTCTATTCTTAATTGTAACTGATCTCAACTTGAGCTCCTCCTTGGTTGGACTAACCAAACTCCGTAAATGACTCAAATGCCAATTGATTTCATAATCAGCTTTCAAAGCATCAAATTCTTTTAGTTCTTCTAAAGTTAATTGTGACCCGTAGCGCTCTGAAATACAAAAAAGACCAAATAATCATTACATTTATAACATAATAACACATATATAACAAAAATAAGGCGTGACACGGTAGCATAATCACCAATTTTCACTGTTGGTTTAGCTACTCAGTTAACTGCAATGCACAGAATTTACAATGCTTGACGAATGATCTTTATTGCCTAAGGGATAGACAAATAGCGGATGCCTTTGTTTTCAACATAACCACCTCGGTAACATTCTGGCTCACTTGCCTACGTTAATTATCTAATACTGCCCTGCTTCCAAATTGTTTGTCAATATCAAACTTAACAAATGTTAACAAAAGTTAATCAAGTAATGCTTTTATTCTCAACTTTGCTAATAGAAACGACGTTTTGTTTAAATATGCACAATTACTGAGGGCAAATAGTAAAAGACCTATTTTTATTTTGGCGATTTACGAATAAAGACGAACAATTTCGGACGGACGAGAATATATAATTGGACAAAAAGACTACTATTACAATCAGTAATAACTCTCATAGAGCGCATCAATCAACCATAGACTACTCATATACGGCATGGTGCTAAATTACACACTTACGTCAGAGTCCCTGCGTTTCATTAAGAATTCAAGGACAAGAAAAATATGTAATACCTAGGAAGACGGCGACATCCCGCGAGAGAAGATCAAGGAGGAGGGTTTTGCGCTGGGAAGGAGAGGCGATGGAGGATTGCTTAGCGCGGGGAAAGTACAAATTATCCAGCTTTGACAATCTTTCGGATATGTACTCTGCGGGTTCCGGATTGAGCAGCCCATGGCCAGCGGCCGAGGTCGTCGGCGCTTCCTTCTGCTGCCGCATCTCCTATTGTATTCTAAAGCTAAAGCTGATTAAGGATTTCTTGGACTTGGGAGATGTGACAAAAGCAAAGGCTTTAATTCGAAGAAGGGAGTGGGATTTAGGAGAAGGCGGTCGGATTTTCTTTAGAGCGAGAATACATATTTTGCTTACACGATCTTCAAAACTTAGAAAGATAACTTTTCTCTTTTGTTTAGAAATATTATTTTATATAGAAAATGACTAAATTATAATTTTAAAAGAGAACGGACATTAACACCAACAACAACCACCATACCCAATATATTCCGACGACAGCAAAAACTATCGCTAGGATTTGAGGAGTGTGAGAGACAGACAAACAATATCTACATTCTAAGAGATACAGAGTTTGCTTCCAGTGAGACCCCCGACTCTATATGTAGCTGCATAGATAGCAGAACAATAGAAATATGTACTAGTGAAAGGAATACCGGAAATTTACAATCCATCCGAAGGAATAATATAATTTTCCGAGGCGGACTCCAAAAATTTGATTATTTTATAATTTTGTTAGTGTTGTTAATTTGAGAGCGAAAATTGGATAAACTGGTAATGTTGTTTTTTTGTGACATTGAAGTCACAGATTCGAATTGTCGGAACATTTTCTTACACGAATAAGAGTGTGTGTTATCACGAATCGATTCAGTTCCTCCCTAGACCTTATGCAAACATATAAACCTGTGCGATGGGAATGTCTTCAATTGATTTTACTCAATTTGTGCATGGTAATTGATCATTGACAATTTATGCCACTTTATATGTAAATGATGAATTCTTCACTCATAAGTACATGCAGAATTTTATATAAAAAAAATGCAATTCTTTGTTATTTAATGGCAAAACCAAAATCTGAAACAAATATATAGAAGAAACTAATTTGTTGAGAGGCTTTTTCATTTTTCCTCCTGGCATTTCTCGTTAATATTTGGATTTAACGAAACTCGCCCCAATAAGCTTGACTTTTTAACAAATTTAGCTCTTATTACTAATCTATTCTTCTTACAATGATAACAATAATTGTTTTTTGTTCTAAATCTTCTCAAACATCTTTTTTTCCCCCCCATTTCTAAAGTTCAATTGCGAGCGAAGTGTTTACAATGCACAGAACTGAAATGCGATTTCGTGGTGCCAAACACAAGATGATATCTTATTTCAGTGCGATTTTGCAAAACAAGTTTAGAACCATATTCTCAATTGGCTTTGTGTCATAAAGCTTACATTCCAGCAGCGGTAAGCTTCATTACATACTACACCAAACTCAAAGTTGTTTGACCGAACGTTGGGTCAACCATCAGAAAACTTTCCGTCTAAGTGACCGAACTCACCACCAAACTCGGGATTTGTGTTTGGTAACTAATGTCACTAAACTCAGAAATAACGTCTCCAAACGTCCATTCAGGTACATTCAAAATTTAAAATTGGCCAAAAAGTCAAAGTCAAAGTTTGTCCAAACTGAGGACCAAACTCAAAAGTTCGGTGATAAAACAGAGAGTTCTAAGAGAAGATACCAAACATAGATGTGAGTTCGATGAAAGCTATCGAATGTTCGATCGCTGAGTATGCTGTCCTGAAATATAATCGTTGCAATACGATTTTCAAAATACACAAGATTGTATCTTTCTTCTATCTACCCCATATCGATTGCTTATTTATTGCCGACGTCTCCAATGCTATTTTTGAGTGCATTTACATGTCCTACAAACATCGAGGTTGCAAATCTTCAACTAGAACATAGAAAAGATTTGTTGGAGGAAATTTGAATTGTAGAAGAGCAATTAATGAAGCAAGAGAAAGGGGCAATGATAGAGAAACAAAATTGAAGGCCTCTGTACATACAAGGATCTTTGAAGAAGCAATTAGACACTTTCATCTTCTTCAAACTTCATCCTCCATTGATCTCAAAAAGTTCTCAAAATACAAAAATGCTTAAAGCTCATTAAGTTCTTGTTGCTGGTTTTCCATTATTGTGTTGTGGCAGTATTGAAGTCTAACATAAGACGAACAAAACATATTTGATCTATTGCTTATAACTATATTTGTTTTGAACGTGTCACTTCGTTTATTCTCCTAAAATCCATCTGGTAAAAGTTTCTTAGGTAGAACTTTGTTAAAGTTGTAAAGAAGCAATTATAAAAGCTCTAAGACTCTTGTTTATAGTTGTTTTAGGAGTTGTTGTACAAGTTATTATTGCAATAGTTGTTGTTGTAGTTCTTATTCCTTGTTAAGGGTAATAAGAAAGTTGTAGAAAATCCACTTTAAAAACAAAGTGGTACTGGAGTAAAATCAAGAAGATTTCGAACCACTGTAAATTGTTTCTCATTCACTATTTCTCATATTCTTCTTTCTTGTTTTGGTAAGCATTTTAAATTAAAGTGAGCTAAATCCAAAAACCTCAGAAAAATTGCTCAACGCTCTATTGACTTTCCTTCTAGAACCTTTTTTATAGGCCTAACACATGGGATAGGATCCCCTCACCGCAAGGAGGTATGGTGACGCGTGACCGCGCGACACGTGGCAGCAAAAGGAGGTGGTGAGGCTAGATGCAGGTGACCCTCATCTAGCCTCATCATCCCCCATTGCTGCCACGTGTCGCGCGGTCACAAAAGAAATGAGGACCCCTAACACATAAGACATTATTGCTTAAAACAGGGAAAAGAACATTAATAATCTCCAAATGAGAACAGGGAAACTTTTTCCTCCTCTGACTTTTTTCGCTAGAGGACTTTTCCAAGAGTTTATCTCTTTCATCTTCATCGCTACTTATACAGTGCTTGATCCTCTTCCTTCATCTATCCCGCAATCGAACAGGATGAAGCTGACTTCTTTTTACTAAACATTCAAATTCGATCTGATGAAAACATTTATCTTGACGTTGATGACTCTGAAATCTCTTTGGTTTAGTAGAAAACGAATGCAGCCTTCTTGGCAAGATTGTTGGCAAAGGTTGAATCCCACCTCGAAAGACCCCACTGGCCCAGCCCCAACAAGTTTTGTGGAAGATGTAAATCATCTTGGCAAGATTATTCACACTTGTGATACACCTATTGCTGTCGTCACCAAAATCTTGCAAATGTTTGGAAGTTTAGGAAAAATTCAATTGTAGTTTTTAATAAAAAATTCATAATTATAATACGAAATGGAAAAGTTTCTTACATAATAAGGACGCATTTGACAAAAATATCCAAACCAGTTTGGGACGTCAATGCCAAAGACGTCTTATGATTCGCACACAGGGCGCGATTCATATCGACGTCTCATGTGAGACGAGATTGACAGAATTGAAATCGGTATTGAGAAAACAACATAGGTTTCTGAAATCGTCCAGTTGAGATGCGATTGGCAAAGACATCTCATCCGTCTGCGATGCTAATGATGAAGTCGTTCGGGTGCCCGGGATGCAATTGGCAAAACATCCCAAGATGTTAGACGCGCAACAATTTGTTAAATAAATGTCAAGTAACCAGGCTCTTTTTAATCATGATAATATTGTAGTGAAGAAACTATCTTGGAAATATTTTTAAAATCTTCACTGGTGAAAATGACTTCAAAAATCCAAATTCGGATTACGGAGGTGAAACAGTGGATTCATACAATAGAATTGCATATAGTTGTGCTTCCACCAAAATGATGAAGACACCAAGTGTTATCGTGTATAGAGAGTTTAAGGAGCGAGTTAAATCAAGATTGGAGGTAGATGCAAATGTTGAAGCAATTAATCTGGTTTGTTGCTACCTATTCGAGCCTGATGCGGCTAATTACTTTTACAATTTGGCTGACATTTGTGACGAGAAAAACTTAGAATCGGCTCTAAAAATTCCAATTTGTTGTCCAACTCTTCCAGCTGTAGAGATATACGGGACGGTTCGTGATGTTGTACTATCCGCCGCAAATCCTGTTGGTGGTATTGTAGATAAAAATATTGTTGATAGATCTACATGTAATGTGGTTGAAAGTTACTTATCACATGTATATGTAGAAGATCAAGCTAATACAGAAGATGGAGAAATTGACGATGATGGTGATGGATTCGATGACCATGAGGACGACAATGGATGATCAGAACACACGAGCATTTATGGTCTGGCTGTGCTTAGACATCACCTATGAAAGGAGAGTAATATGATCACATAAAAGATACTATGTAGTTTAAAACCAAAGAGGGTGTGCAATATGCCTTGCAATTATAGTTTGCAAAGCATAACAACTTTTTCAAAGTTGTGTCAAGTATGCGGGAATACTGGTACAATAGGTGCTTAAATTGGAATACCAAAATTGTATTTAACGCGCTATTTATCTAACGTGACAAGGATTAAACTAGTAACACATCAGAACTGGGTTCAGTTCCCCTCATTGCAACTCCCTCACCGCACACGTCACCGCGTGACACGTTGCATCAGGGGGATGGTGAGGCTGGATGAGGGTTACCCTTATCCAGCCTCACCACTCCCCTCTGCTGTCACGTGTCACGTAGTGGGGAGTGGGGTGAGTCACCGCACGGTGAGATGATACCATCCGATCAGAACTTGGGTAAGTTCCTATTCATGACGGAACCAAAAGAAGAAAATGTTTATATAGAACACACTAGTTTCATAAAAGAATTAGGTTGGATATATAACACCCCAAAACGTTGTTATAGACTTGTCAGCAATAAATTTCAACTTTCCGAACCCTTATATGTTCAGTCAAAAATCAATTGACCGAAAATTAACTTAAGATATGTTTTAATCTTACAAGAACAGAGGTCTTACCAAAGGGATAGAATCTCTTCACCCATTTTCTTTCACCCATACGTCACCGCACGACACGTGTCAGTAAAAGGGGGTGGTGAGGCTAGATGAGGGTCACCGCGTCTAGCCTCATCACCCCACCTTACTGCCACGTGTCGCGTGGTCATGAGTAGGGTGAGGGAATTGATGGTGAGGAGATCTCATCCCCCTACCAAACCAGGCGAATCAGTAAGCTTGGTGTTGACCTCAATAATATGCCCTGAGATTGGGGAATTAACAGCACTGGTGGCTTTGACACTTTCAACACTTTAAAAACCTTCCCCTGAAGAGACACAACCACCAGTCTATGGCAGCTCTACAAAAACCACTTCCCCAAGATGGTCCTGATAACATTCAAAACATGAAAAAGCTTCAGTCTTTTTACCCCAACTCCCATAATTTTGCATCTTGACCATTAAAAAAAAAGATAACAAAGTGGGAAATAAAAAAACTGTCTTTTCGGTGTGCTAGGCTCCCGCGTTTGCACAGAGGAGGGACCGGATTGCTTTGCGCAAAAGGCTGTTTCCGCTCGAGTCCCTGACTACAAAGTCACAAAACATCAACCTTACCAGTTGCTCCGAGCCAATCCCTCTAAAAAAAAGTGGGAAATCTTTCTCTAGTTTGCTGGTGCGCAGGAAAATAATTCATGTTCACTAGCATAAATCTTGTTGCACCTCTTGGTGACTTTTTGACTGAAATATTAAATTATGTCCAATTTATCCTATTGAATAGTTATATCTTTGTCGAACGAAAAGAATTGACTTATAGTAACCCTATTAATTAGAAGATACCATTTGAACGGTTTAAAATTCATAACTGACACAATTCATGACTTATTTTATTTGATTTTCATGGCTACGCGTAGTAAAATATTGATCGTTTTCCGCACCAACTACAACTACCCCTCTCATGTGGGATAGGATCACCTCATCGCAAGAGGGGTGCGGTAACGCGTCACCGCGCGACACGTGGCAGCAATAGAGTGGTGAGGCTAGATCACCCTCATCTAGTCTCACCACCCCTTGCTGTTACGTGTCGCGTGGTCACAAAGGGGTGAGGAAAGTTGGGTGAGGAGATCCCAACCCCTCTTATGTGCTCAACCTAACCCCCACCCGCACCCAACCCAACCCCCCATCCACACCAAGTGCGAGGGCAGCCAAAAAAGAAAGGCAAATGTTTATCTTAAGTTATACATAACAGGGGCGTACGGAGACTAAGACGACGACGACAACAACATTACTTTATTATTTTAGAAGCTTCCGCTTATAGCAGAGTATAGAGAATCAGATGTACGTAATCATATCTATTTGTTAGGAACACATAGAGATTGTTTCTCGATGACCTATAATGAAAATTGCGTGTCGATCAACTGCTACTTCACAATATAAGAAGCACAGCTAATTTAGTAAGTCATTTTGCTTTATTCCGTCGTATTCTAAACTCAATGAAAAATATATCATTGTCTCCTTTGAAAATGAAAAGGACTTACAGGGACCAAGAATTTGACAAAATTAAGAAATCATCTATATGGATCATTAATTCAGGTGTCAATGCAATCAAAAGTGCAAGAATTTAAGCAAGTTACCGTTCCCCTAGAAAAGTATTACTCTATCGTGCCAGAAATATTATATTAGTTGATTTTCTAAGATGGTGTAATTTACGATAAGTTCAAAAGTCAACTATAATTATATTTTTCACACACAAAAAGTATGTGGTTGTTGACTTCTTATCTACTTATTGATTAAAAAAGAACGTTGCTGGTACAATAGGTTCACACGCACTAACAAATCAAAAGACAGTTGAAGAAAAATATAGACAGAATTCAAGAAAAGAAGCAAAAGAACTACATTAATACTAAGATGAAACCTGACCTGGGCATGATCAGTAATGCCAACTGTAGCCACATCACCCTCATGTTTCACCCATTCATGTGAATTTGCATACTTTAATCCATCAATCACTCCAACAAGAATCAAAAATATACACACACACATATGTATATATATTACAAATAGCAAAACTCCCAAAATTAAATTTTACCATATTCCATGAGGAACATTTCAGAAGCTGAAAAATCACCAGCTGAAAAGCATCTGGAAAGAGAGAAAGCGGGGGAGAGATGAGACTTTGTAGCAGTGGAAAGCTTGAATGCATTGGCAGTGGAAGAAGCCCATAATCTAATTGCCATTTGCGTCTTCTTTCCTTAGCTTCAAACTGGAGATTTTTTGTGATTCCTGAGATGAATTAAGGATGAAGAGAGAAGATGGTGGTCGTAAATTATATCATCGGATATGAACGGTGCATATTCAGAGCCTCATCCCGTTGGCCACCAAGTTTCTGCACTGCCGGCTTATCGTGTCTCTTTAAAAATAAAAATAAAAATAAAAACACAATAACGAAAACGAAAACAATGTTGAATCCCAAGCGTAAGGCACACTATCCTACCTTACACTAAGAAAATCAATTAGAGCATGCAGTACATAGCTCAGTTGGTTTCGGATGGGCAGAATTGCTAGAAATGTGCAAAATTAGAATTCCGCAGCCTGCATTGTGTGTGTCTTATCTTTAGACTCCAATGTGGGTCTTGAGGATGGGCCTCTAGTGTGAGTCTGTGTGTTCTGTACCTCCCCTTAGCGGACCGTTGAATACGTGATTTACATCCTCCCAGCTGCTTTGTCGGACCGAGGTGTGGGGAGCCCTTGGGGTTGGGGTTCAACCTTTTGCTAGAAAGAAAATCAACTAGAGTATCGGGACGTTTGTTGAGAATGTTGTTTCACGTTGGCTACTTTGAGAAAAAATACATAGGTTATATAAAGATAAAGTACCACTAGTTATTGCCTTAAGATCTCACCTTATGTAAAACTAAGTTTCAATATGGTATCAGAACCAATTTAAAATGTGAACTCGCACAACTAACAGTGGCGGAGGAGGAGGGGGGACAAGGGGCATATGTGTGCTCCTCCCATCCCCATCCCCAAAAGATTTCCAAATTTTCATTATAAAATAGCAATATAATTATTGTTAATGTGCCCTTGAAAAATACTAATTATGGCTCCCTCAAGACTTGTAACATTCTGTTATTATTTGCGTCTTAGTTGAGAGTAAAATGTCCCTTGTGAATTAAAGAAAAAGAAATTTGTTGCTTGTCATTTTCATTTTATAAGGAGGGAATGATATAATGTTCATGTGAAAAATATCGCTTTCTTTTATGTGAAATTAATATTTATACATATATTTTTAGAATGAAAAATTGGCTTGTCGTCAATGGAAGAAAATTATAGTTATGTAAGTGGTCTTGTTTTACCTTCGATGCATGTATTTCTTTTTTACTTGAAAAGTTCAACCATGAATTCTGCCGACACATTCACTTGAGCCCTTGGTCTTACAAATTTCATATATAGTTCTTGTAATACATCGTTAACTTATGCGTGATAATCAATTTTCCGAGCCCTGCGATCTCTTAGATTGTTGAGGTTTTACACAAGAAACTCACACAAGGTGTCTACTGTAAACTGGACTTTGGCAAAGCAGCATTGAGACACTCACATTGTGCGTATCCCTAGAATCGAACTCTATACCTCTTAGAACAAATCTAACCCGAATACTAACTGATATATGCCCTCAATGCATTTTCTAGGTTATTTTCTTAGGTGTCACGATCTTAGTACAATGTAAAAGTTTATTTTAATCAATGAATAGTGTTTTAACATAATAACATAGTCCGGGGGACCACCGCGGCTCCTTTCTTCTCGAGAATCAACACATCTCTTATCAGTGTATGGACAACTATCTCTTGAGCATAGGTTGAGGTTCGGCCTCAATGGAAAAATAAAATGGAGCACTTAACAACACATTTTCACATACCAAGAACTACGAGATCACCCATTTCCTTCTGGGGTGATGGAGGGATCGTACCATTCGAATCGATTTTTTCATGTTTTTCCCAGAGGTCTGAAGAAAGCGTCAATCAATAGAATTTTCCTAATCATCTCTCCCCGAAAAGAAGTTCGAAATGAGAGCCGGTTTGAAAAATGATCTTAAAGTGTTTAAGGTTGGACAGTAGGATTTGTATTTAATTAGTGTTGTGACATCTGGTAAATGACTAGAAGATCTCAAAGGCAATGCTATCATATATCTCATAACACCCGGTACTAGGGGTGTCAATTTCAGACACGACTCGAACCTGACATGAATTTTCGCAGGTATGGGTATGACCTTAGCGGGTTTCGTGTACAAATCGGGTAAGACCTGAAAGATACCCGCCAATGACGGGTCGTGTCTGGGTATATCCGCGGGTACCCATTTATACCCGTTTATACACGAAATTAAAAAAATGTATTTTAAATAAAATTTATAATTAATAAAATAAAGAATAAATTTTTTCAAAAAAAGACTACTGCGCTACTAAGTAACCCTGTTCGGTTCCTCCCTTCCTCCATTCTCAAATCTCATTTCTTTAATCTATTATTGCAGAGTAAGTGATTTGAGTTTAGAGGGCCTCACTCATTTTAATATTTAACATTTGGTTGTGTATTTATTGTTGTTTCATACATTGTATCAATGGTCGTTTAAGTACATGAAACCTGAAAATACATGAAACCTGAAAATACCTGAAAAGTACATGAAATGACATGTACATGACTTGAAATATTTGTACTTGTCAAGTTCGTGGGTATACCCAATACACGACACGAAACCTGACATATACAGGTTTAGGTATCTACATCCATACACGCGAAGAACACGGGTAAGGTATGTGTATGGCACTTTGATACACGAAACCTGAAAAACACGAAACACAAAACACGATACACGACCTGTTTGACACCCCTACCCGGTACCAACTAAATTAAAACCCTTCTTTGCGTGTCTTAAAATAAACATCTCAAATTGGTATTTAGATACATAACCTACGGTTGTATCATGTTGTAAAATAGACAACTTCTAAGTCACATAATTTAATTTTGAAAACAAGACAAAGAAGAAACCAATGATTTGTTAATTTAAAAGTTCTAATGTAATAAAATTTCAGTTAATAGTTGGAAAAAAAGATTGATTATTGGAAACTAAAATTACAGCCTTAAAACACTGAGGTCTTTTTCTTTTTGTAACAAATGGTTTAGATAAATCGAGACTTTTTAGTATAAGATTTTAAAAGTTTAGAGTAAAATTTATATATGGTTGATCTATTATTGACAACGGAATTCGAATATAAGATTTCACCAAATAAAATATACAAATTTTGTAAAGGTCTCTGTCACTCTCAGTCTCACATGAAGTGTCGCGATGTAAATCAGAAACCTGGTAGATTCAGATTAAGGGCATCACATAAAGCGTAGAGATGTAAATCAGAAACCTGATATATTCAGACAGATTCAGACTAAGGTAGATTCAAATTAAAAGCATCACATGAAGTGTAGGGATGTAAATCAGGAACATGATAGATTCAGACAGATTCAGACTAAGGGCATCACATGAAGTGTATGGATGTGTAGGGATGTAAATCAGGAATATGATAGATTCAGACAGATTCAGACTAAGGGCATCACGTGAAGTGTATGGATTCAGGAACATGATAGATTCAGACAGATTCAGACTAAGGGCATCACATGAAGTGTATGGATGTAAATCAAGAACCTGATAGATTCAGACTAAGGGACTAAGGACATGTTATATCACATGTATAACATTATGGAGTCCAAGCAATGAAATTTCCCACAAATGCCTCTGAATGGATTCGAACTCCCAGCCTTTCTCTTTCAAAATGATCATCCATTGCCGATTTCTATCCGACTATGTCCTGGAACTAAAATATACGAATTTTAGCAAAAGCGCAAAGGTCAACTCCAAGTTGTGAGTATCAATTCTCCCACCTCATGCGTATGGCGTGACCAAAAGATGCCTTTGTCGTTATATGCATAAATTCGCGGTACCAAACTTTGACTTCTCAGAACGCCAAGAATAAAAATTTCTCCATTCCTTTTATTCTAAAATAATCACAATTTTATTTAGCTTTTTTACAACTTTCTCTACCTTTTATTTGAATTCGCACACAAAATTTTTAATAAATTATACACCCAATACTACTTTCATTACACTTTTAATATTTCCATTACTGATTTAGCTCCTTTTTCAAAGGTTCTATTTTCTTTTCCCCTTTTCTTTCTTTTTTCTTTTCCCTCTTTCGCATTTTCACTCTATGTATTATTAAAGTGAACGCTTTTTCTCCTGGACATTGTTCAGTTGGTACTCAGATTGAGATTTGTTCCAAAAAGTCAAGAGTTTGATTCCATGGACACGCACAGTATATGTGTTCTATTGTTGATAAGCCGAAGGCTGAGTTTGCATGAGGACAACTTGTGTGGGTCACTGCGCAAATACTCGTCAAATCTAAAAAGCCACTGAACTTCTGATTTATATTCTCTTTATAATGTTTCTTCATCCTGAAACGGTGGAGTATCAGGAGGGAGCTTTTTTTTCTGACTGTGTGCTGCAACAGAGACATAGTGGGAGGTCTTCCCAAAATTAAACATGTTCCCCTGACCCACAGTTATTTTTAACTCTTTTAGTAAATTTTTTACAGAAAAAGAGAAGAAAACAAGTGTAGAAAGAGAATATATTATAGTATGTCTCCAAGACATATTCGAGTGGTTTCAGATAGGAGATTTCAGAAAAAAAAAGTTATAAGTTCGAATCTTGCTGAAGACAAGAATGTTTGAACTCTCTGCAGCCTAGCTGCATAGTGTGAGAGCACTATTGGCCTGTGAAATGACCTGATAGGCTGACAAGACAGCCCGTCGGTTGTTTATTTGATGCCAATAGACTTGTTGGGCTATCTCTGGCTAAGACAAACTTTTACTAGTGAGTCTTAGGAACCTGATTTACATCCCTACACATCATGTGGAACGAAAATGGTATGGACCGTTACTAGTTGGGGCTCAACCTTAGAAAGAATAAATTATAGGATTGAGACAAACGAGGAGGAATTGTCTTTTATACAGTTGTGTTCCCTTTGACTATTCGGGTGAAATCATATCAACGCGGTGGGTGGAGGATTCGCAGTGATTAATTTATGATTGATGCAATGCTGGCCGTTAGATTGCTGTGGAGATTCTTTGTTTTTTCGAGATGGTACAGCGTGGCACGAAAGATACCCGACCAAGATCCATAAGTTGCAGAGGTAGATGTGGATTGGAGATGGAGATATATAATTTTACCTTTTTTTTTCCATTAGTTTATTTTTTAATTTTCTGTCAAGTCAAATATATTATTTTACTACTTTCAACCCATCATCACATTAAAATTATAATGCAAACCCTTTTTTCAATTTAACATTTTTTTCGTCGTTGTTATTGATTTTTAGTATCCACTTACGAGTTTTGTTTTTGCACGCCTATTAGATTTGCACATCTCTGAGTACATGGTCCAGGATAAGAGTTCTTGAAGACATAATATTAAGGGTAACGAGGTATAGGTCATATATAGGGCCACCTTAGAATATATTTAGGGACATAGATAGGCGTAGACACTATCTACGCTTTAGGTTGACTTTGCACTTGTTTGCTTATGTTTTACCGTTGTTTTGCATTACATGTACATATACACGTTATGTGTATTTTAATATCGAAAGCCTCTTCTTTGTATCTCCCGAATTTCCTCACTAACATACTGGCACATCATATCTCTATTATTATGCCATATATGAAGTAAATATAGAGCCGGGGTCTCACTGAAACAGACTCTCTATCACTTGGGATAGAGGTATTGTCTGCCTACCACTTACCCTCCCCAAACCCTAACGGTAGCTTTTGTTGTCATTGGGATATACTGGGTACGGTTGATGATGATGATGACTATTGGAGTAAATTAAAAAGAAAGCCTTTGCTAAGATCCAATAGGCATTCATATTAAGGCTATTGGAGTAAATTAAAAAGAAATCCGTTATTTTGTTTTTAACTCCACTTCTAATAGGCATTCATATTAACATGGGCCATTGCTAATATCTATGTTCAGACGAGTTCCAATGAAAAATAATAATGGATATGTACAAAAGAAATGATAACGGAAATAGCTACTCCCTTTAGATTAACTAGACGTTCCCGGTAGATTAGGCTCCCGCGTTTGCGTAGGATTCGAAAAAGGGACGAATAGTTTCGTGATATATTGTACACAATGTTACTCTACATTTTATGCAAGAGACTGTTTCTGCTGTTCGAATCTGTGATCTGAAATTCACAAAGTCACAACCTTACCGATGCTTCAAGCATATGCCCTCTCCATTTACATTAAATGATTAAGTGATAATCACACAAAAAGAGACGCCATACATAGCCCAACTGATTCCGAGCAGGGGTTCTCGAAAGGGAGGTCAGAGATTCAATTCTTGCCAAAGGCAAGAAAGCTCCTTCCCAGCAAGTGCATAGTGCGGGAGCTTCTTGGCCTGTAGGCTTGCTTGCAGTGCTGCGGGCTCCTTATGCAGACTACTGTGTAAATGACCAAACTCCTGCTAGCGGACCGTTGGGTATCTGATTTACCTCCCTACACTACCTTTGGGACTGTGTGTAGCAGGATCCTTAGTGGTTAGGGTTTAACCTTTTAACTAATAATGGAACGGTGCATTACGGTTTACACAGTTTTTGGTAGGAAATCTTGGCACAGTTTGGATATTATGTGGATGACATTAAACGATAGCAATCACTTTTATCTGAAATGTGTTCGTCCATTTTCTTCATTGTACCCGAGCAAATCAAACCATTGGATCAAAAGAATATATATAGTCCTTTTTGTTTTCTTTATTATTATTATTACTATTATTATTATTATTATTATTATTATTGTTATTATTATTATTATTATTATTATTTGACAGAAAGTCCGTGTGAGAAGAGATTTTCTAGTGAGTGGTTCAAGTTGCAGGCTTTTTAACATAATTTTAGATAAAGTTATAGATAATTTGTAAAGAAAGATTGTTAAAAACTAAATTCAAATTAAAGTCCACACAAAAAGGAACTTAAAAACCCACCTTGCAAAAAGTACTCATGAACCTGTTGTTGACAAATATCTAGTCATTGAAGTAACATATGGAAGTCGTGTCCTTTGCATGTGTGAAAATTGAGCAAATCAGCTAAAATTATTGAAAAACCATGACAATTTAAATACAAATGCAGAATGTTACTTTACACGACTTTAATAATAACTTTGGTTAAGACCTTAGATATGTCAGAAGGTTACCATTGATGACTTGTTACAGTGATCCTCAACTTCTTCAAGCCATATTCACATGTTACCTATTGAAACATATGGTACTTATTAAATATTGCCACACTTTTGCAAAAGCTAGAGTTGAAATTTGGGCTTACATGAAGTGATGTCCATATCCACTCAAAACCTTAAGGCAATGGGTGGTGGTACCTCATCCTCATATAAGCCATGCATTTTTTCTCAAATTAGCCAACGTAGGATTTTCAACCGCTAGTGAGAGTTTAGTATTTTGCATATTTATCGATGGATAAATGCAAGATAATTTTATTCTATTTTTAGAAAACTTGCAATTAGCTTGATGTTACGAACAAGATGCATCACTAATTTAAACAACATAATCATAAATACACTCACAGCCGCTTATAAATGATTCATTGTTCAAGAGTCTCTTAGCTCAATTGATACCAAAATAGTAAATTGCATTACAAGTTACAAGTTCAGTCTTGACAACTGTAAGTAGAGATATAAATCAGTTATGCTAGAATGAGTTTAAGTTTATGCCTCATGTGACATAATTCGTTGTATCATTTACCTAACAGGTTGTTGAATATCTGGTTTATATCATTTATAACTTTTTTTTAAGCTAAAAAGTGGAAAACCTTAGCATTAGAGACTGAATTTTTTAGATGCAAGTTATGAGCTTAAAGCTAAGAAGCATAAGAATTATGATCGAATTTTCTCAAAAAGAAAAGAAAAAGTTAAGGGCAAGATGGTCAAACAAAAAGGAGTCAACGAATGAGTTTTAACCTTTAAGGAATAAGTTAAAGAGCATAAGAATAATGCTCGAATTTTCTGAAAAACAAAAGTTAAGGGTAAGGTGGTCAAACAAAAAGGAGTCAACAAAATGAGTTTTAACCTTTAAGGGATAATTCTCTTTACTCCTTGAAATTAGGGTAATCCACGATGTCTCCCTTTATGTTTATGGTTAGAGATATCCCTTGGTTTAAAAAATTACTCTTAACCCCCTTAAAATCCGTGAAATTCGTTAAGGTAAATCATATTAAATTTATAATAATAATTCTTTTATCTTAATAATACGTCTTTAACAGTAGTTTTTACTATCGTTGAAATACAATTTATTGTAATAATACGAATTGCTAATTTTGCCCTTTGTTTTGAATAGTTATCTTCTTCCTCCTATCTATTCCTCAATCAGCCCCTCTATAACAACCATCTCACTGCAACCCATCACTGACCTCCCTCCGCTATGCTGCCCTTCTCCTCCTGTGTTGCTTACTATCTTTTCTCTCTCACTTTCATTCCTGTAAACTATTTCCATAGCCAACATGGCACGTAAATCTTCCTCCATCTTCATCTTCTTCCTTCCTTTCTCTTTATTGCTTCTTTTTTTTTATGCAACCCCGCTAGCCCAACAGAGGCCCCCTCCTCCCCGGGCATCCCAACCTTCTCTCCTCACTACCACCATCAGCCGCCACTGTTATAATAGTTTGTAAAGGCAATGGGATGAAGAATGAAGGTGGATTAGTGTTGGAATAAGCAAGAATATCTTGACTCTTGACATGGATCGATCTATGTATCAGTTGGATAGATCCATGTGGCTTGAAAATGAAGTTGAGTATTCTGCCGGACATAGATCGATGACATCGATCGATCGATGTCACATAGATCGATCACATCGATCGATCGATGTGCCCTGGGTGCAGAGTTGAAACTTTCTGTCCAACATAGATCGATCGAAGTGACTTCGATCGATCGATGTGACAGATCGAAGTAGACAGGATAAAAGTTGGAGCTTACTGTGAGACATCGATCGATCGATGTCCCAGCAGAAGTGACTTTTCATGTAAAATCACAACTTATGCACCAAGGGACATACCCAATCATCATGCAACGGTCTTGAACGTCTGAATGGAGTTTGAAAGCTTATAAATAGGCTATTAAAACACTTTTTCAAGACATCTTGCAACCAAGTTGAAACTTGCATCATATATTCTTCCTCCTATTCTATTTCACTCTTGTTCCAAGAAAGTTCATTGAATCTCTATTCTTTTGCCCTGCAGCAACTAGTGGAGGCAAATATTCCTTACGAAAAGTGATTTTCACGCCTCAAGCCAAGCTTCTTCACAATTTTCTTCTCTTGTTCTTTGTCTTGATCTCTTATTTTATAACAGCCACTGGCTCCCTAAAATCCCTTCCGACTAGAACTCCCCTCCATGCCGTCCAAACACACAACCCCATGCCCTTTCCACTCAACGGCTGCCACCCCCACCTCTACCCCACCTTTTGTCTTTGGTCAATCCCCGATTGCATTTTAGTGTCTGGTAGTTGGTATGGTGATTCAGTTACTCGGGAAGGAGCCGAGAGAATGGGAGAAGAAAATGAAGAATGAAAGGGTGATAAAGAACACACTCTTTCTTGATTTTAGAATATGATGGAATAAAGCAAAATGACTCAATAAATTGGATGCGCTTATTATATTGTATGAATTAGCAGTTGATCGACACAGCTTGACGCAATTTTCATTATAGGTCATCGGAAAACAACCTCTGTGTGTTTTTAACACATGGCTGTGGTTGCGTACTTCTGACCTATATATCCCGCTATAAACGAAGTCTCTAAGTCAATATGGTGTTGTTGTTGTTGAATAGGAGTGACCGAATACTTTAACTATAAAAGGATAACGAAGATTATCCAAAAATTCATAGCCTAAAGAGAAATTATCCCAACCAATGATGCAATTTTTTCCTTTTATCATTAATGATGCAAGTTGTGACTTTGGACTTGACTTTTTAGGATTTTAAACCATTTAGTTAAATACTAGAAAGAAAACAAAGAAAAAAAACAAAAGCAGACCATAAAGACAAAATTAACCATCGTTGACCTTGCTATTTTTTACTCTCCTTAAAAACCACAACAACTTTGATAGCGAACGTCGTTGTCCTCATCCGTCATTTTGCCGTTTCCTCTACTCCATTTACGTCCTTTCAACCTTCACCTACCTGGCAACCAACGTGTCCTCCTACCCTAAACATTTCAAATCTGCCAGGTCATCTTCCCAACGTTTTGTTTTTGTCATAAAGCAAGATTAGATAAGAAAAAGTAAAAGCGTTACATACTTTTTTGATGTTATAAAATAACAAAATTATGTGGTATTTTTAAAATGAATTTGACACAAACATGAAAGTATACAGTGTCTTGCTCATGGAGTAATTAGATGCAACTAATGATTTACTACAAGTCTACAACACAACCAACAACAACAACATCCATATTCAGTATATCTCAACAACAGTAAAAACGGTCCGGCGAAGGTGAGAGACAGTCAAACAATACCTCCATCCTAAGGAATATAGAGTTTGCTCCAGTGAGACCCCTGGCTCTATATGTACCAAGATGTTAAACTACAACACAACCCTTTAACCAAAATTTTCAACTAAAGAGATTGTGAATAATCATAACATGGTCCATGTTTATTTTATGCATTTAATTAGTTAGAGAAACTATTAATATTACATGGATTTTTTATAATTTATGAAAGACTAATTAAGTGTTTGCGATACTTGAAGTCTAATATTCTCAAGGTTGGTCTGCTCAAATAAGATGTGGCTGCATAATGAATATGTTGTATAACTAAGTATATGTATATAAGTTGGTATATAACTTATTAATTTAAAAATTAAAAGAACAAATTAAGATAGATAACTCTTTCTTAGAGCAAACCATCCTGTTTACAAAAGTAACCAACTATTTTTTTATTGAAAAAACTAATCAAATATACGTCAAATTTTGATATAACAAAAGACTTGACTAATCGTAATCTAATCAAGTCGTCGAATAGTAGCAAAAGGACGAATCTTCTTCGTGGAATACACAGTAACCATTAACTGATGAAGTTGCAAAACAAATTTGACGAGATGATATGAAGTTAAGGTTGTGCGATTAAGCGGATTATGCATGACATACTAGATTTGTATTTCTCTAAGGACACGGTTCAGGATAGAAGTTCGTAGAGACAGATGATCAATATTAATGAGATTTAGGTATGATATAGGGACGAGTATATTTAGGAGATTAGATACTCTATACACTTTAGGTTGACTTTGTACTTTTTTATTTTTGTCTTTGTCTTTCATTATTTGTTCATATACACGGTTATGACTATTTTAATATCAGAAGCTTTCTATTTGGGTTTACTAAATCCCTTTACTAGTTCACGAGCACACCATATTCCTATTATTGTATCATATATACAAGTACATATAGAGCTGAAGATCTTACCGGAAGTAAACTCTCAATCCCTTATGACGGAGGTATTATTTGCATGCCTCTTACCTTTTCCAGACCTCAGCTATAAATTTTGATATCGTTAAGATATAATGTTTGTAGTTGTTGTTGTTATGGTCCAAGCTCCCACACAATGTCTTTTTTTTTTTTTTAACAGAAAAAATGGTGTTTTTCCAAATGACGAAAGCGGCACTTGTTTGACTTTAGGATACTTTAAGAGGCAAAGCCTAAGGAGAGGGTCCGACCGCTTTAAATTATTTTACAGAAACCATTTAATGTATTTTTTAATTATTAAAACTGATTTTTTAACTCTACCCCAGCTCAATTGCTTATTTACCAGTAATATGTCATGTCTAATAGTTGATTACAATAAAAAAATTTCAACTAAACCTAATTTACTAGATTTACCGGAAATAAAAAGGTAAGTAACATTTTAATATTATATCTTAGTAGAAGAGAAATATCAGACTAGAAAGTGAAACGACCAATATATATATATATATATATATATATATATATATATATATATATATATATATATATATATATATATATATATATATTATCACAAAAGAAACACTTTTATTCATAACAGGTCATTCGATAGAGCTTCTGTAACATCACGAGGCAAATTTCCAAACCAGTCAAAAAAGCCTATATGGGCTAAGTCAAGACGAACAAGCAGATGAGCTGGAATATTCCCTTCTCGCTTGACATTATTGAATACAACGCTATTAAAACAACGACCAATATATTAATTGGTCCTTATTCTGAACAGAGAGTATCCACCAAATTAACTTTTTATCTTATATTTGTCATTGTAATCACAAATTTTAAAATGGTCATGGAACAAGTATGATTATTTATTTATACACGAATCAAATGTATAAGATATATCAAGACCCTTTTGTTTTGACCAATCACTCATTTATTTACATATAATTAGATCTTATATGATATCACCTTATTGTAATACTAGTTGATATATAAAACAAAGGTTATACTCCAACCAGTTCAGACAAAGGACATGTTATATATACAAGTACAGTATTATAGAGCCCAAGCAATGGAATTCCTTACAAATGTCTCCGAAAGGATTCGAACTCTCAGCATTCCTCTTTTAAGGTAATCACCTCTTGTCTATATTCATCAGGCTATGTCCTAGAGACTAGTTGATAGTTGATCTATGACCTAATGCAATATAAACTAACTACTTTATCATTTGGTACAAAGACAAAAGTGACGCAGAAGTCCTCCCTATTTTCCCTCTGTCTATTATTTTAATATTTCATATGAACTCCTTTCACACACTCTCTCTCTAAAGTAGTAATACACTGAGCTTTCCTTTCCCTCTTTCACACACCTTGAACGAAACACCCCCAAACACCCCCCCCCCCCATGTGTGTTAACATTTTTCTTGACATTTCATTTCCTCCGAATCACCTCCAACTCTGTAGCTTCAGCTCAAGACTTTCTCCTCTACAGTTTTTCCTTTGATTTCTCTGTCTATAGATACAAAACGTTCGTATATATTAATCGAGCTCGAAGTGTTGAGTGCGAAGGGGGAGGGGCCGGGGAGATGAATCGAATGTGATGGGAGCGGGGTTCTCGCAGCTCTTCCCGTGTTTCAACCCGGCGGAGAACCGGAACGTACCGGATGTGGTTTTCAACCCGACCGAACCGCTGGATGAAACTCTGGGTCATTCCTTCTGTTACGTCCGGTCCTCAGCCCGGTTTGTTTCTCCTACTCACTCCGATCGTTTCCTTTCTCCGTCTCAGTCTCTGCACTTCGATTCCGATCCGGTTCCCAAATACATGCCACCCGCTCAGCCCGAAACCGGTTTCCGCTCGATTTCTGGCGCCTCGGTTAGTGCTAACACCTCTACTCCCCGAACCGTCGTTCAAGTTGACAATAATTACGATAATGCCACTGCCACTGCCGCCACTGAGAATAGTTGTACTAGCAGTGGTAGGAATATTCAATATTCTTCAGGTTTCGCCAGTGGATTGAAGGGTAGTTTGGTAAATGGATTTGAGGGGACGTCGTCGTTTAGCGCCTTGCCTTTACAGCCGGTGCCACGTGGGTTCTCCGGTGGTGGTCCTGGTCAAATGGAGCGGACATTTTTCATGTCGGGTCCGATTGAGCGTGGAGCTCTTTCGGGTCCTTTGGACAGTTCAGGAGGCTTAGATGGAAGTAATAGAGTACCATTTTCAGCTCCATTAGGTGGCCCTTATGTAAAAAAGAAGAAAAGGAAGGGTATTTCGGGGTTTAGGAAGGCATTGTACAGGAATTTTCCGGACAAAAACCGGCCGTGGGTGGTGCCGGTGCGGAATTTTTCGAAGGAGGCTGCTGATTCTGGAGGAGGTGCCAATGAGGTTGAGATGTTGAGTGAGAGTAATGTGCAATGGGCACTAGGGAAAGCTGGGGAGGATCGAGTTCACGTAGTTGTTTCGGAGGAACATGGGTGGTTATTTGTTGGGATTTATGATGGGTTTAATGGCCCGGACGCACCCGAGTTTTTGATGAGTAATCTGTATAGGGCAATGTACAAAGAATTGGAGGGTTTGTTTTGGGATAGTGAGGATGCTAGTATGAGTACGCGAGAAGTGAATGAGATTGCAGAAACGAAGCTGGAGGTAGGAAATTTAGGCCCTTCCGATTCAAATCAGTTGCTCAAGGGTAGAATCGAGAATTTGGGCGAAATAGAAGAAGTTACTGATCATTCTAATGTGGTGGAAGTAGATAAGGGATCAGGTAAAAGGGTGACTTTTTGTTCTGGAGAGATTGAGGTTAGAAGGAGAAGATTGTGGGAGTTTCTGGCTGAAGAAGATCCGGAAGAGGGGCTTGATCTCTCGGGCTCTGATCGGTTTGCATTTTCGGTTGATGATGCAGTTAGAGTTAGCGCTGCCAGGTCAGCTGTCAGTAGGAGGTCGTTACTGTTATCCAAATTGAAGCATGGTTTGTTGGTTAAGCATAAAGAGAGCAGGAGTTTGTTCCCATGGAAATTTGGGTTGGAAGCAAAAGAAAAATCAGAAGTTGAAACCGAGGAAAATATAATAGAGGAACAGCGGAGCACAAGACCTGGGATGAGGCGAAAGATGGGGCCAGTAGATCCTGAGTGTGTCTTGAGTGCAATGTCAAGGGCTCTTGAAGTGACTGAGCTAGCATTTTTGGATATGACGGACAAGGTTCTTGATCGGTATCCAGAGCTTGCGCTGATGGGCTCTTGTTTAATAGTGGTTTTGATGAGGGATGAGGATGTGTATGTGATGAATGTAGGTGATAGTCGAGCTATCGTGGCACAATCTGAACCTGAACAAACTACTTTGAGTACACAAACGAATGATCAAGGTGATCGTATGTTAAATACGGAAGGAATAGTCGAGGAGGCTGCTAATACCTTTCACAGGAAGAATGACGAAACAATAAAGTTGACTGCATTGCAATTGTCCACTGATCACAGCACAAACATTGAGGAAGTAAGTGCGAAGGATTTCGTTTCATAAGTTCAATAGATTATAGAGTTGGCATGATTAATGGATGAATCCCTATGTTTGTCCACTAAAGTTTAAGGTACTGCCATACTTCTTGCTCTTTTCTGATTCCCTTACGTGAACAAAAGGGGCATATTTGTTTTTAACATAAGAAGTTATTGATAGAAATTGGTAAATTTTTTTGCTTTAACTGTTTGATAAAGAACCAAGCTCAAAGTAAAATGTATCTTCCTTTATTTTTTATTTTTTACACCAAAAAGTAGAAGTGGGCTTGAAAAAAGAGCGATAAGTTTCTAAAACTTCTTCAAGGCTGTTTGAAACCACCTTACCAAAGAATATATTGTAGTGAACATACTTAGTAAGATAGTTCTCGAAGGTGATATATAGTAATCGCCAAATTGGATCAATAATTGTGACAAGAAAAGAACTTACACAGTAAAATTTGATAGTCAATAAGTTCTCGACGATCGAATAGTTAGTCGCGAAGTTGGAGAAAAAAAATAATGAAGATGTCCACAAGGCATGCCAATTAATAATCAGTGAAGTAGAGCCAAAGCATTGTGGTGGTAACAGTCACAGAGGAGAATGCCTCAACTAATATTACATGAATGCTAATGTGTTGCTCTAACAGTTAAATTAGATTGAGCACATTAATCCCAAGCAAAATCATTTTCTCTGAGAAATAATAAAGGCTCTATTTACATTCAAAGATAAAATTATCATGTAAAATCTGTTTCACCTAATCCTCCTTTCTTGGACAAGGTTGATCCTTTGGTGTGTATGTGCTAGTCCAGAAACATAAAAACTGTGATTGATGGATGTGGCTACATTGCCATGCGTCAGACTGAGTCATGTGGTTTAGGATAGGGGAATTTGGTTTTGTAGTCTATAATGAACAGAATGCTTGATGCAGAGCTAGCAACGGGAATTGCACAATGATCAAACATGGATATATATACATATACATACATACATACATACATACATATATATATATGTGTGTGTGTGTGTGTGTAAAGATAGACTTGGGCACATATAAGATCAACATTGCGTGAATTGCATGCAATTGTATGTCTAAAATATCCATACTTCTCATAATTCATGCTTGATGAGATATGTTTTTCCTATTTTGTCTTGTTCTTTATACTATTCTATTATTATTGTTCAGTTTTCTGATGTCCTTGCTTCGGTGCCAGAAAGTCGTACTTCTTAGTTGGATCTGTATTATTGGAAGAATACAAGTTGTTCTTAGGGTACACAGAGGAGCTTTTTTTTTTTTTTGTTTTTTGTTTTTTGTTTTTTTGGTCTCCATGCTTAGTATATATGTATGAAGTTTTCCTTTGCTTATTTCTAGAATGTTTTTTGCCAACATTATAAAATCCAAGATAGTTGCAGTATAGCTGTCACGGGCAGTGACTGTTGGAGTCGGACACTTACATGTGTCCTGTTATTAGTATTAGTGATGCTTTGCCATAAGTGTGGAAAAAATAAAATTGAAAAAGGGAGCCTAATGATTATAATGGGGTCCTACCTTTAGTTATGCATTTAGCATGTTAGTATTGGCTATAAATATGGTAGTGGCTCACTGGATTGTATTGCTTGTATAAATCAATTACTTATGATTCGTATTTGTATGCAGTCTTTCTTTCAAGTCCCTGCAGCATTGGAAACTTTATATATTATATCTTCGCTAGGTTGTGGAGTGATACTTTAGACTGAAAAAGTACTGGTGGCATAACATGGTTATGCTGAACTTGCTGATACTAATCCTATTCTATGTATACGTTTGGTCTGTTTCATATAATATACTCATGAACAGCTTGATTGTTCGTTAGGAGGCTTCAGATGAGACAAACATATGTTTAAATTCCTGCTGATAAACAAGTGTGGTAAACACTTTTTCTGGAACTGGTCTTATTGAAAAAGCTAGTTATCTTTTTCATATGTAGCACTTAATTCACAAGAATGTTTTGCTATCTTCTTTAATTGTCAAATTGCTACTTTAGACTAAATAGTTGCTTTCTTCTGATTTCTGCCAGGAAGTTGCTAGAATCAAGAATGAACACCCTGATGACTGCAATTGTATTGCCAATGATAGAGTAAAAGGCCGCCTCAAAGTTACGCGTGCATTTGGTGCTGGTTTCCTTAAAAAGGTTAGATTGTTAACTTACGCACTGCAATTATCAAATTTTTGTTTATTTGGGTATCTCAAGCATATAAAGACATACGACTCTCTGGTTGGTTTCCTTTTTGTGGTTGGTGCGTTAAACTTGTAGCTTCAGATGATAAAGTTGTCGATACTTTCTGAAGAACCAGCTGAAATCAGTACTGGTCAAGCTATGTTCTTGTTGAACATAAGCGTTCACTCTTACGTATTGTTTCCACTATTGTGGATGCATGAAATTAACATATGTGGATACCATTCGGTATCTTAGTGTCTAAATCTTCTTTATCTAAAGTCAACAATGTATTTTCAAAATTCTTTATTTTATTTCCAGGATGCCATTATCGTATTATCAATTTGTTGGACTAACTATTGAGGCATTGCGCCATGTCAATTGTTCTGCCTCCATTATGTTGCGCATTAATCTGCCATCTACTTTATACAATGAAGGTTTTGGTGATATGGTGTATTTTGCACAAATAAATTCACATGCGTGCTTTAATATGCTAAATAATGTATTCCTTCGTTTGATGCAGCCCAAGTGGAATGATGCATTATTAGAAATGTTCCGCAACGAGTACATTGGTACAGCACCATACATATCTTGTTCACCTTCTCTTTGTCACCATAGACTTAGTCCCAGAGATCAATTTTTGGTGCTGTCTTCTGATGGCTTGTATCAGTACTTGAGCAACCAGGAAGTGGTTTCCTATGTTGAGAATTTCATGGAGAAGTTCCCTGATGGAGACCCTGCTCAGCACCTGATTGAAGAGCTTCTAGTACGCGCAGCCAAAAAAGCAGGTACGAGTTTTCTGTTTATGTTTCTTATGGTGAATGGAGTTAACCTTTTCATCGAAGTTTCTGGTTGCTCGGAAGAATGATTACCTTTTCTATTATGCCAGTCTAAGATTGATACTTCTGCAGGATCTTTGAAACAATTTTATGGTACCCTCTTTATGTTCGCTTCTTGATCTTCTCAATTTATTATCTGGTGAATATGCAACTGGTAGTTGTAGACACCCCTTTTTGAAAATTACAGATAAGTTATATGAAGCTGCATTTTTAGTTTTACTTTTATCTAGGTAACATTTTTTTCCTTGTTCAACGTGCTTCAAGCAAAAAGATTGGGATTCTGGTTCAGTCATGTTCTTTACTTGCTGCTATATATGACTTCACAATCTATGAATTTACATAGCTATATGCTTTCTTTTATCAGTCCACATGGAAATGGTTGTCCACTTCATGTATATCTTCTTCTGTAAGTTCAGATATTAGATGCTTTCTTGTGTCCTCTGAACATAGTTATCTTCTTCCTGACCCGCTAATAGCCCCAAAGACGGCTATGTAGCGTTATTTCTGGGCCTGATGTAGCTTCATGAATTTCAAAATGTAATCCCCTGGAAACTATATGGTTCATCACTGTGTAAAGCTGCTCTTAGGACTTCTGAACCTTAAGAATAGATAATACCTCGCGTTAATATGTCTCTCCTGAAACCGTGCATGGTGTAGTGAGGTCCTTTTGCATCGTCAGTTTTAGAACATGGTGGCAGAAACTTGTATTGCACGACTTATTGAGGTGAATTTTCTGGGTTACAGGAATGGATTTCCACGAATTGCTGGACATACCACAAGGTGATCGGCGGAAGTACCATGATGATGTTACTGTTATGGTGATATCCCTTGAAGGGAGAATCTGGAAGTCATCAGGAAAATACCCATGAATTTTCAAAAATAGAAAGACAATCAAGTCTGTACAAAATTACTTTTGTTGGGGAGAAAAAAGGTTTAAAATTGCATCTGATCCTCTATCCATGACCAAAGAGATTGCTTCTAAAGGCCCTACTTCTCTTGGCTCCCGCCACGCGCAGAATCTCCTGGCAAAGCTGATGTTGAGCATCAGTGTATAGTTACTGGCAAACAGCTGACAACTCCCATGGTATGATATTTGTCGAGGCTCGGCCGATGTGGGAGGTGGATATAGATCTGGTTAGGGATAGAAATTTTTGTAGTTGTGGCAGATGGAAGTTTGTTCGAGGACATCTGAAAGAAAAGATCTTCCTTTTCCTTTTATTTCTGAATTTTGCTTAGGTAGTTGGCATTCTCATTCATTTCTTGTATCTTCTTACTTTGCCTTTCAGCGGTAAAAAATCATGTAATTTCTGTTGGAATGAGCGTTACTGTTGCTTCTCTGTTGGAATGAGGGTTCTTGTGACTTTGTCACAGCAACCGTACGAGTTACTTCAAAGCCTGTCTTCTTCTATGTCATACGTTTATCAGCAGAAATTTGAACTGATAAGGCGGGATAATCCATTTTCAGACAGACATATGATTAGGTAACATGGAATACAGATTCAAACAAAGGTGTAATCCAGGTAACGTCGCCATTCCAGAACAAGATAACACAGATGGTCTAATATCTATGCGTTACACACACTAATTGTATGTATACACATTAGACGTAAGTTCGGTCGCATTGCCCACTAAATTGTGGTTATTACATTGAGGATTAATGAAACATAGCAGGAAAAACTAATGCAAGATATTGAAGGGGAAAGGTATTATGAATATTTCTGGATAAAGTTCTTTCAAACATCAGTACAATTGGATCAAATGGGCAACTAAATAGACAAAGAATGCACCCAAGATTCCATATCTTCTCGAGTAGCCACAAAAAAGCCAGCTTTCTCTTCACTCATTCTAAAAGGGACAGCAAGTTTCTCCACATGTGATGCAAAGGCACCCCCCAGTCCTTGAGCAAACTTGTGAGTTCCTGCTCCTGTGTTGGCAGTTAGCAATTCTGGCAAGGCCTCTTGGCGTTGGACAATCTTTGTTAAGGTTCTCATCCATTCCTCTAAAGCCGTCAGTGCCGCCCCAACGGACAATGATCGAACATTCAGCCTCCATTCCTCAGCTGTCTTAGTATGTAGGCCTGGATACAAGCCATAAACAGTTCCCAGGTAGAGGAGCTCATGAGCTCTCTCTTGAAGATTTCGGTTTCGACAAATGTCTATCCAGCAGTTGCAGAATGGTCTTCTGGCCTCAACAGCTGTGTTGCTAAGCACGTTCTTGAACTCTTCCTTGAGGGTTTCAAATTTAGTTTCTTTTTCTTCCAGCAACTTGATAAAAGCAACCAACTTTCGGTTGGCTCTTTCTACACAACCTAGAACTTTGTTTGCATCATTCCCATTGCAATAAGATAACACAGACAGCAAGCACCCACAAAGCCTATCATCTGGTTTGATTCCATTATCAACTGAAGAATTAAATACGCGAACTAAATCATCGATTCTCTTTGCTCTCCCAAGGCATTGAATCAGACAAGTACATCCCATGACATTGAGCTCAACCCCAGTTGCAGACATCTCCTCGAACATCTTCATGGCCTTCTCAACGTTCCCTCCACTTCCATATATATTCAGCATTGCTGTATAGCTCCAACTATCCGGCCTGCCACCTTTTGATCCTTTCATATCTTCAAACAATCTCTCAGCCTCTTCTTCCAATCCAAGATCAGCACACATGCTCAACAATGTGTTATACAATATGAAATCCATTGGCCATCCATTCGACCTCATCCTTTCCCAAAGCTCTAAAGCATCCTTAGCCCATCTTGCCTTCCCATATATCTTAATCAACGCAGTAAGCGTCTTCTCTTCTGGTTTAATCCCTAAATCCAACATTTCCTCAAACAAACTCCTTGCTAAACCAGGCTTCCCAGCCTTCCCCATTGCCTCTAACAAAGTGTTGTAAACCACCAAATTAGGTTTCACACCAAGTGATTTCATTTCTTCCATTACATACTTTATTCCATCATAATCACCTGATTCACCAAACATCTTCCCCATCACAGCAAATGCAATTGGATCAGGCTTCCACCCACTGGCTCTCCCTCTCTCATACAAGCTGATCACCTCTTCAACTCTCCTTGATTTTGCATAAACATCCAAAACAGCAGAATAAGTCACCTCATCAGGCATCAATCCAGTCCTATACATCCTCTCAAACCACTCCACAGCCTTATCAAAAAGATCACATCTTTTTGCGGAAGTGATAATAGTAGAATAAGTAATATTATCAAGCTCAACTCCGTTATCAATCATCTCATTTGCAAGCTCCTCTATCTTATCAAACTGCCTACCAAACCGCAAAGACTTCATTGTAACATTGTAAAAAATGGTCTCCATTGGAAAAAATTTCTGGGCCTTAATCCAATTGAAGAAAACAAGTGTCTTATGCCATGGACTCAAACTATTAATCACCCAAAGAGCATTCTCTCTACTGAATGGAAGTGGTATTTCTTCAAGAACAGCTTGTAACGCAGCCTCATCAAAAGCATCACACTCATTCAACTTCCTAGCAAATAACCTGAGACCTTTAATCTGAGGGTTGTAAGAATAAGAGGAGCGTTTCTGGCGCTGAAGAGAAAGCACTGAAGGCTTAGGCTTTGTGGGATTAACCCAAATTGATTTAGGTTTGGATAAAAGCTGCTGGGATTCATGCGGAGGTTTGTCTGAAAGAAGGGTGGCGGATAAAGGCTTGAGCTGCTCAGATAAAGATGGGTTCTTTTTGGTTTCTGCTGAATTGGGAGCTAGTTCTGGTGGAGACTTGGAGGAAGAAGTACAGGAGGTTATGAATCTTTTGGTGGAGATTCTTTGTTGAGGAATGAAATGCAATTGGGAATTCTTGTCTGGATTTTGATGGATTGTATGCAGATGAACATCCAATGGGGTGGACAAATTAGCTGCAGCCATGGAAGATGGTGTTCGACTGAGCAGAAGTGAAGAATGAGCTTTTGTGGATATTTCAAAACCTTATCCTTGAAAAAGAAAAAGAAAATGATGGTGAAATTTAAGGTGCGAACTTTCCCTTCCAGAATTTTGTTAAAGGCAACACCTTTTCGTCTTTTTCTAGTGTTAAACCCTAAAGGTCGTTTTTTACAGTGTGAATGGTCAAAAGAATTTCTTTTACAGTGTTAAAGGTCAAATAGGAAGGGATTTTTTTAACAGTGTTAAGGGTAAAAGAAAGTAGAGCTAGAGAATCACCTAAAAGGATGTTGACAGTCTGAGTAACATGCCAGACCGCAAGCTAATTTCGATTGCAGCACCTTTCTCAAGCCAGTTTTTATGTAGAAGTTTTCCCATGGAATTGCCGGGTCCGGATCCCCCGACCGCCGGTTCTCTCACCCCCTTCGTGACCGTCCGTCACGTGACAGCAGGAGAGTGGTGAGGCTGGGTGGAGATGACCCCCATCCAGCCTCACCACCTCCGGGACTGCCACGTGGCGGACGGTCCTTTTGTGACCTCCCCACATGGGGTCAGGAGATCCCGTTCGGGAATTGCCAGTGCGGTATAAAAGTTTCCGTTATTTTTCATTTCAAATAGAATCAAAAAATTAAAGTAAAATAACTCAATAAATTAGTTGTGTTTAAACATTTAATCGACAGCTTGACGCAATTTTCATTATTGTCATCGGAAAACAACATTTATGTGTTTTTAATACATAGATATAGTTGCGTACATCTGATCTCATACATTCACCGTAGGCAGAGACTCTATAGTTACATATATCCGGCCCTCCGTATCCGTCATAGACAGAACCTCTAATGTAATGAAGTAATATTATTGTTATATAAAAGTAATGAGGTAATATTATTGTTATATAAAAGTTCCCATTCCATATCTCCACTATCGGATGCTCTTTTGACTTGGATATATTTAATACTGAACCAATTAAATAGCAATTAATTAAACGTCTCCATCCGGCCCCCTTGTCGTTTTTCTTTAATTTATTTGGAAACACCCATTTAACAATGAAACGCAACAAGCAAATCGATCGGAAATTTACACCAAAGATAGAGCGCCTTAAACAACATGGTTGGCGTGATGGTTCAGCACCTCGTTCTTTAAGCATATGATTGAAGGTTCGATTTCCACCCATGTGAATGGAGCAAATCATTTGGTATGTCTCCTATCACTTAGTGTGCTGACTGTAAGGACGGATGATTAGTCTTCTGACTTTCGGCTGTGGATACTTTCGACAACCAAGATAGAGCGCCTTGGGTTTCACGAAGTGATATATGTCCACTTGCACATTACATGCAGCAACAAGAATCATAAATTCACAAGCTTTACACATCATTAATCAAATTGTATCACTTCTCCATCCATTTACGTGTAGTAAAATCTATTCTAGAAAAACTTTGTCCTGCCAATGAAACTTGGTTGGAACAAATTAACAATATCACGAGGTTATCTGAAAACAAAATTCATAGGGTCCTAGGGAGCAGTGGAATCCAACAATTTCCTGATATGGTTCTCAACTTTCTTCTTGACAGATGAATTGGGAAAACGATCTACAACCTCTGCTGCAAAGGAAAATATTAGAGCTCTTCTGGCGGTTTCACCATCAATCCCACGTGCCCTAAAGTAGAAGAGTTGATCCTCCTCTAGGTCACTGATTGCAGCTCCATGAGAGCATTTCACGTCATCCGCAATGATTTGAAGATTTGGTTTAACATTTACAGTTGCTCGCGGTTCAAGAAGAAGGCTCCTAGTCAGTTGTCCAGCATCAGTTTGCTGAGCAAACCTGAATATACAGTGAGACAATACCAGGATCCACAAGTCAAGATGCAACACTAAAATGAAAGGAACACAAAATTTTTAGAAGATAATATGAGTATATATATATATATATATATATATATGGATGAATGCTTTCATATGTCCTATAATAATACATTCTTATGCTATCTACTTTGCCAAAGTTGCCAAACCAAATCCCCAGCCTAAGGCATTCTAAAATTTTGGAAGAAGGTTTCTATAGCTGATCTTCACAATTTTGGAAGCTAAGGACACAAAGTTGACAAACAAATGCCGAGAAGGGGAGATATGACTAACACACGAACATTGTGACATCTGATGGACCCTAGTGCATTTTCATGTAAAATGCTCTCACGACACAACAAAAGGTATCGCGTACCCCTTTCAAAGTATCAACTTCCATACCATCCCTATGCAGTTCTAGAGATTTCAAGTCACAAGGGGAAACAATCCAGCCAACCACTCTTCAAAAAATGCACACATAAAAGAATCTACAACTTAAAAGAGGATAAGCAGGGAAGCCATTATAAGAGAAAACCAGATACAAGATTAAAGGCTTAGTTCTTGTGTACCAAAAGAAATAAGTAAATAAATAGGTAAAAGAGAAGGCAAAAAGAAAAGTACCTATTGACTTGTACATTGCCATCAAAGACGGCCTGACCCTGAGAATGGGCCACAATGCACTTGTGAAGCTGTCTAGAAACACCACGTGGGTGATCCAAGACTAATTTACTATGCAAATCTTGCGTTTGAGAACCAGTTGATAAGTGAAATGTAGATAACTCTGTCACTGTATCTGGACCTTGTTGCTGCACATGAACATTATGGCGACTTAACTTCCCACCAGTGCTTACCTCTATGAGTTCATAGTTGCTTGTTGATTCCTAACAAAAAAAAAAGGGGCATTAAATATTTTTGCACAACAACAAATAATAAGCAGGTAATAAGTCCATGACACTTAAGAAGATGACTGAAAATTGCTGGTGCGAGTACTTGACCAGCTTCACAACAACCAAGACATTTTAACTATACGGTTGTGGTTAATGAGCAAAGCAATAACCTGATATAATTTCAAAACGGGTAGGTCAGATGGCTCTAAGGAAATAATTTTTGAACCTCACTTCAGAAACAAAATACATGCCTGCAACGCTTGGTTTAGCAGATTAAATCAGACCTCTGGACTAAGAAGGGCAGTATGGTATAAGACAGGGATAAAAGGGATGAGAACCTCTGAATAGAAAAACTAGATACTGCTTATATTATTGTAATAATCATTATCATCATTATTGTTGTTATCATTATTATGTATATTCCGGGGGGAAGGGGAGGGCATGTCAAACATTACTGTTCATGCACATCAGAGCATGCATTACATCAAACCTTCTGTACACATTTACTGTGAAAAAGAAAAGGTTTATCGATCCCAAGTCATTGTCTTCTGACTTCATTGAACGAAGCCAATAGCTCTTTTATCTAACTTTCTGAAACAACGCTAGGCAGCAACACACAAGAGAAGACATCATTCAGAGATTAGTTTTTCCCCTAGCTTTAATGTTTTAGAAAGCTCTAAAATTTTCACGAAGAAAATCACTCTTCTTAACAATACCAAGCCATAGGCCAACCACAATCTAAAGCAGAAGTATTTTGACACTGAGTTAATGAGTGCTGATTAGTGAATACACATAGAAAAGAATTCTATAAAACATACCCTACGCTTCCTTTACAGTTTTTTAGCTACAATAAAGAAAGTTCGCATGAAATAACTGGATAGATTCTATCTTCTTTTGCAACAGCCCAGGAAAAATACAGGACGTGGACTGATATAGCCAACTGGGATGGACAGTTACCATCCAGAGAACAAGAATTGCTTTAGATTATAACATGGTGCAGAGGGAATCAAATCTGATACTTCAAATAAATAAATAAATCCGGTGCCAAGGGACTGATGACAGTTGATTTACAACAGTTACTCGTCTATTCTACTGTAATTTAAAGAATTAGAAAGCAAAAGTGCATGAGAGCATAAAGAAAACAATAGCACCAATTTTCAAAAGAGAATGAAAACAAGAATGAGAGAGCGAACAATTCACCTGCTTAACCGATGTCCACTTGATATGAGCTGAACTCATCGACTGTGTTTGAATGTAGGAATGTTTAACCTTTCCCTCTTCTCCAATTATTACTTCTATAACTGAATTAGTCCAATAACACTTGTCCCCATCCTCGCCCATATATTCCTCAACTATACCAATCTCCCCACCCCTCTCCACCAGCACCAACACTCTTGGGTTTGAAATTGGAAGAGTTTTCGAATCCTTTTCACTCCCTTCAATCGAAAAATAACTCAAATGCAATGGTTTCTCAACTTTACATCCCTCAGGCACATATACAACAATCCAGTCAGGTGCTCCCACACCATTAAGTGACCAAAACAAATCACCTCTTGAACTAGAGACGAACTGAGATATCCTCTCCAATAGAGGCTCAGAACTGACAGAAAACAAGCTCCCAACGTAAACCCCATCAGGTAATTCAGATAAAGATACGGACTTCAACAAAAACCCATCACCAATAAACAAATTGGGGACCTGGGTCCCCTCCAAATCACTGAAAAAATCAGAAGATTGATCAGGTGGGGATATAATTGGATGAATTTTTGAGCTCTTGATAAAGGAAATGTCTGTAAACCTAAAAGGCTCATCTTTTCTTGTGGGCCATGGAGTTGCAAGAAGGCTCTCTGCAGACGAATCCCTTAGCTTCTGAAGAGGTGTAGGGAGTGAAGTAGAGGGCAGAGATTCTTCAAGAACCTCTGCCAATTCGAGGACATAAGGGTCAGATAAGCCCACTTTTGGCCTAAAGAATCTTAATTTATTGTCTCTTTGGCTAATTTTGCTTCCGGGTACTGATAATTTTGGCAGGTATAGGGATGCTGATGCAAAATGATAAGCTTCAATGCTTGCAGGGAAGAGTGATAGAGCCATATTTAGTGATGGTGAGATGACGGGAGTTAGTTAGGGAGGACTTAAATGGAAGAATCAACCGATGAATTTAGGATACTGACCCGTGAAGAATTCAAGTGGTTAATTGATGAGGCTTTTGCTTGCCGGGAAGCAGTCGGAGAGAAAGGAAGGAGCTGGGCGCACGAGGCCACGCGTTTTTTTTTTGTTTTTTTTTTTGGAGTCAAGGATTTTGGTAATCCGTTTTACCATTTAATCGAGTATTTTTTTTTGAGGGGTTTTCTTCGAAAATTTTAATCGAGTAAATTTAGAAACAAGATTTTATCACCAACAATTTTCTCACCCACTTCTCACCGCACGACACGTGCTAGCAGGAATGGTGAGGATCCAAACCTCAAAAGAGACGGGACGCATAAAAACATCTAATAAAATATTTATTTTAGTATTTTCTTTGATATGAAATTATTGGTTTCAGAAATAAAAATAAGTATTTTACATTAACTAATATTTCCAATAATGAAAAAATATGAGGGTGAAAAGAGTGAAGTATATTTCTGAACTATAGAAAAAATCAATTAGAAAACTACAACAATATTTGAGAAAAATATAAAATATTATAGTTTTATTGAATAAGTACACTTCTATAATAAATACAGTCTATTGCACAAAGTGTATGGTAAGGCTACATACATCAGATCGCGACGCGATCCAATTTCTATCCGTACAATGCGCAAACACGAACGCCTAATGCACCGAAAACACCATTTTTAAGTAAATATATTTATATACAAGGATTAATGAAGAATTACTTTAATATACTAAGATTTTACTTATTCCATAATACTCCTATGTTCCAATCTATTTTTATTTGTCTCAAAATTGTTGTCCATCTTTTAAAGATAATATATATATATATATATTGTGTGTATATATATATATATATATTTATCAATAATACACATATGTGTATATATATCTCATGTCATAATCATTTAAATATATTGTTTGTAAAAATAAATTCATTAGGCTACACTTTATATATATGGTGTGTGTGTATATAGAGAGAGAGATAAAATATCAGAATAACCCACACAAAATATTTTTTAATTTAAATCAACAATATTTTTAAATATAAAAAGTATACAAGATTGTTTTTGCTGCGACCACTTTAAATGGCCTAAGTCAGGCTTAACAAAAAGGTGAATTAAGACAGACTTAACGAAACGGTCTTAAGACTGTGCGGCCGCCTTGCACTTACGGTGTATTTGCCAATGCCGCATTAATGTAATACGAGCGGGTTCAGATCTAGAAATATCAATAATGAAACAAAATATCAATCACGTGGTGTTATGTATACAAACTGCTTTTTAAAAAGAGATTTTAAATTTTAAAAAGCTGATCAATTTATACACGTAACGACATATACTTGGAGGCTTCATATTTTAATTACCGTTGGTCTCTTTAACTCAATATGGTAGTAGTTTCAGATTTGAGCAGTTGTTTTAGTCGACTGAATTGCAGTAAGTCGAAAGGTACCTTATACATTAAACTGTAACATTTTTTTTCCCGACTGAAACATTTATGGAATCTTATACATCTACCATGTGGTCATTGGTAAACCATAATTAAATCATCCGTTAGTTAACAACAGTCCACAACTTAATTTCAGTGACTCAACGTTCCAAGTACTGCAGTTCAGCAGTTCAGCGCCTAAGTACGGCTGTTCAGCCTCAATGGCACTTCAGCATGGCATTATGGCGTCCGTATAAAGAATGTGCTAAGGTATGCACATCGGCATCAACGTCATCATATGTCTAGATACCGCACTTCAGACCACTTCTACGAGATAAGGTCATGTCACGCACTTCGGCAAGGTTCAGCTGTGTACCACATCAGGTCGTGCACTTCGGAAGAGGTCAACTGTGTACCACAGCAAATGAACCCATTACGATAATACTTCGTGGGACCCTCAAACGGAGATACTTCTCAAATATAGTGACTACAGCTGGTTAGTCTTCCTGAACACGCCAAAGTCACAACAGCCGGTCTATCAGTTACATCAACCAGGCCGACCTATTGATCATATCAGTCGACCTATTGATCACATCAGCAGACCTATTATGTCTTAGGCTTTCTGCCCTAAACAAAGCGTCTTCTCCAAGCTATCATTAGAGTCTTAAATCTCGAAAGAGATCTATAAAGGCAAGCGGACCAAGACAAAGGCGGGGATCGGGATCCAGAATTAAAACATTCATACTCAAAAGCAAGCTCTCACCCTTTGTTCCTCGGCAGATACTGTGAGAAAATACTAACTCACCCTTTACATTATAATCTCAGTGAGATATGGCCCAAACTGACTTGAGCGTCAGAGGGTTTTTCTCGGGGCCAACCCCCCGGGACTTCTGACCTGTGCTTACTTGTGCAGGATATTTGGCGCTATTCCAGCTACACATTTTCGATCCCAGTTAACAACTCTTCAAGTTAACTGACGAATCTGTTTCGAGGTCATCTAGACCCTTGGTGAAGATACGGCTTCATCATTTGGTACTAGAAGGAGGTCCCCTTTAGTCCCTTAACCCAGAAAACAGCTACTCAAAACTTTTTTAACGATTACTCAGAGCCTTTCTAATTGCTCTTGGAAGCTATTAATAGAAAGATGAGTAAAAAGGATAGTCAAGGATCCAAGCAACCTATAACATCCATGAGGAGCCAAAGGTCTTCTCAGCAACAAACTGATCAATTCTTTACGGAGCCAGGAGAATCCCCAACTCCCATTATCATCACATATGAAGAGCACAAGCGAGCCATTCGCTATGTGGCTCAGAACCCAGAGGTCTTCCAAGCAGTAGTAAGGTAGATGAAGGGAAAGACCTCTGCAGCAAAGTCCAGCGGGTCCCATTCTGGTAACTCTTACCCACTGGAACATCTGGAGTATTCTCCCACTCGGCCTGGTTATTCCCCCAGACGTCAGACCGAACTTATGGCCGAGGCAAGACGGCCAGAACAAAGGTTTAGCTATCAGAGCCTAAGGTGTACCAAAAGGCCTCCTTGCCATTTAAACATGGCAGAAAGATTGACAATAAAGGCAAAGCTCCGTTGCAGGAAAGATGCTCTGTCAAGATTCGGTTAGGAGGCCGAGGAAAGGAAAGGAACTCTCTGCTAGCTTCAAAAGCCCATATTCTTTTCTACATGAGGAAAAAAATCTCTAGTGAACGAACCCCAGCCCCTAGCTGGACCAGTTCGCAAAAGAAACCATCAACTGTACTGTCTTTATCATCATGATATTGGTCATGGTACAGAGGATTGTAGGCAGTTCGGGCAAGAGATTAGGCGTCTTATTGAGCTAGGTCACCTGCAACGTTTTTATAATCCAAGGTCTAGGCTCCACAACAGGCTAGACTTTGGTGGACCTCTTCCAGATGAAAGTTATAAACATGGGCCTTATCAAGGTTTTCTAAGGGATGAGGATTCAAATCCTGATGAAAAGGGGTTACGGGTTCCTGAGCATATAAGGCTGATATAACGGCAATAGTTCCTGATTCAATCGAATCATGACTCATTTCTTCCTGTGCACATCTGGTATTTTTCTGGCTCAGCCTTATGTTATCAAGGGACCAGTTTCTATTATTCAACTGGATATTCTTGTTTGGCATTCAGCCAGGAAGGTTAAGTCACCCTATTGGGCATGGATCAATAATATGCCTATATATCACCCACGGCAAAAGTGGGGGCATATTTATCTTTACCCAGCAGGTCTCAGCAGGATGGGACATGTTTCCCGATATTCTTACTCCAGTAGGTCTGGAAGGCTGAGCAGGTCTCAACATTATCTTTACCCCAGCAGGTCTGGGAGACTGATCAGGTCTCAGCAGAGCGGGATAAGTTCTCTATATCTTTACCTCAGCAGGTCTGAGAGGCTGAGTAGGTCTCAACATTATCTTTACCCCAGCAGGTCTGGAAGACTGAGCAGGTCTCAACAGAGCGGGATAAGTTCCCTATATCTTTACCTCAGCAGGTCTGAGAGGTTGAGCAGGTCTCAACATTATCTCTACCCCAGCAGGTCTGGGAGACTGAGCAGGTCTCAGCAGAGCGGGATAAGTTCCCTATATCTTTACCTCAGCAGGTCTGAGAGGTTGAGCAGGTCTCAACATTATCTTTACCCCAGCAGGTCTGGGAGACTGAGCATGTCTCAGCAGAGCGGGATAAGTTCCCTATATCCTTACCTCGGCAGGTCTGAGAAGACTGAGTAGATCTCAGCAGAGCGGGATAAGTTCTCTATATCCTTACCTTGGCAGGTCTGAGAAGGTTGAGCAGGACTCAACAGCGGGATAAGTTCCCTATATTTTTGCCTCAGCAGAATTGAGGAGTTCAGCAAGTCTCAACAAGAAGACAAGTCTGCCAATCTTCCAGCTCAGCAAAATTGAGAGTATTGACAAAGAAGGGATAAAGACTTTCCCGCTTTTGAAGATTCATTAAGGCATGACAAAACTGAAGAGCTAAGTACGAAAAGCTGAAGCTTAATACTTCGGCAGAGAATTTATATACCAACGATAATCTTTTGGCATAGCTGAAGACAGATACTTGCAAATTATTAGCATAGAGCAAGTTGGAAACAAGCATTTGTGCAGAGCAAAACTGGACTTAGCAATGCTAAGGACAAACACTTGCCATTTATGGAAAGAAGGCAAGTAAAGCTTTATAAAACTGAAGACAAATATTTGCGTTCACTATGAAAGAGAAGCAAATAAAACTTCACAAGATGAAGACAAAGACTGTTAAAGAAGCTAAAAGAAGACAAGGAGCTAACATTGGAAAAAATAGATTTTCATTAAGTACAAAATCTATTACAACTACAATTGTCTACAGGAAAAAATCCTATTCTATTGTGCAACTCTCTTTCTCTTCTATGAGATCAATTCTGCTCCGGAACTAAGTAATCTGGATACAGCTTCAGCCTTAGAACCATGAATGACGGCAAACTCAGAATGTTCCTTATACAAATCTGGGTGGATTTCTTAGCAAGCATCCCCCTCTATGGTTACATGGCAGAACAAAAATTTGCCGCATTGTTGCCGTATTTACTTCACTGCTACCATGTCTTGAAGATGGCTTGCGAAGAATGTAATCGCAATTGTTTATTGCTTCACTGGAAAAAGAGGGATTTGCGCGATTGAAAGACAGCAAAGAGAAACCTTTGCTGGAAAGGGACGTGTTGAAGGAGAGTCCCTGTAAAGAAATGACTGGGGCGCTAAAGCAAAGGATGCGACAGTAACTAGAAAAGGGCTGTTAGAAGGGCGCAACCTCCATGAAGGAAGATTGTCCCCATCAGAATCAAATTATTCATGAAAGGACTGGACCTCATGGTCACCTTCCAGGTTCTTAGGGTGAGAAAAAGTGTACATGTTTTGGAAATGTTTACATAGAAATGAAGGACTGAATCGAAAGGAAGAACACTATGGAAACCAAGGCAGGCATCAAAGACAGGAAAGTTAAATGGAGAGTGCAGAATAAAGGGAGGAAAACGTCTCTATTTATAGGCAGGGGAAGACAAAAATGTGCTCCTTTTCATTTGAATTTTGAAATTCGAAAGGGCGGATGATTCACGTATTTCCCCCCTTGGGGAGTGGAATCGCCGAAAAATCAATAAATGGAGCATTAGAACTATCACTTACGGAAGCTACCGCATAAGATAACCATGTAATTAATGAAGATTTGCCACGTCATGAGAATAAGATTTGTCTGCCTTCTCAGTTCAGCTCAGCCACACAAAATCTGGGGCAAATGGTAAACCATAATTGAACCATCCGTTAGTCAACAACAGTCCACAACTTAATTTCAGTGACTCAACGTTCCAAGTACTGCAGTTCAGCAGTTCAGCGCCTAAGTACGGCTGTTCAGCCTCAATGGCACTTCAGCAGGGCATTATAGCGTCCTTATAAAGAATGTGCTAAGGTATGCACATCGGCATCAAATCCTATGTCTAGATACCGCACTTCAGACCACTTCTACGAGATAAGGTCATGTCACGCACTTCGGCAAGGTTCAGCTGTGTACCACATCAGGTCGTGCACTTCGGAAGAGGTCAACTGTGTACCACAGCAAATGAACCCATTACGATAATATTTCGTGGGACCCTCAAACGGAGATACTTCTCAAATATAGTGACTACAGCTGGTTAGTCTTCCTGAACACGCCAAGGTCACAACAGCCGGTCTATCAGTTACATCAACCAGGCCGACCTATTGATCACATCAGTCGACCTATTGATCACATCAGCAGACCTATTATGTCTTAGGCTTTCTGCCCTAAACAAAGCGTCTTCTCCAAGCTATCATTAGAGTCTTAAATCTCGAAAGAGATCTATAAAGGCAAGCGGACCAAGACAAAGGAGGGGATCGGGATCCAGAATTAAAACATTCATACTCAAAAGCAAGCTCTCACCCTCTGTTCCTCGGCAGATACTGTGAGAAAATACTAACTCACCCTTTACATTATAATCTCAGTGAGATATGACCCAAACTGACTTGAGCGTCGAAGGGTTTTTTCCGGGGCCAACCCCCCGGGACCTCGGACCTGTGCTTACTTGTGCAGGATATTTAACGCTATTCCAGCTACACATTTTCGATCCCAGTTAACAACTCTTCAAATTAACTGACGAATCTGTTTCGAGGTCATCTAGACCCTTGGTGAAGATCCGGCTTCATCAGTCATCTTTAATCATAATCAGGACATTTATTTCTCATATTTATTAATGCATTTTCATTTTTGTCGAAGGTGCAATACAGTCAAAAGTTAAACCCAAAAAAAAAAAAAAAAAAA
>AP025061.1:4633654-4646910 GCA_036186865.1 Eustoma russellianum | reverse complement strand
AAAAAAAAAAAAAAAAAAAACTGCAGAATTCACTAAAATAAATAAAAATAAAAATGAAGGCTTCCAGTAGTTGTTATACATGAGTTGACTCCCGAATCTAGATCCTTACTTAACGTGTATAATTTGATATATTTTTTTCAAGTTATTTATTTGTGAACTTGACTTAATTAAAGTTGATATTTTTTCGCTTTAGTGGTTTATTAACATAAGCCGAATATAAATATTATGTTTTAGGTCTAGGAAATTTGTAACATTTCCTTAATTATGATCTTCTGGTGATAGATCAGTATTTTATTAATCTTCTACGGATATACTAGTCTTTCTTTAAAGGACCGAACTGCAAACATGCATGTTAATTGATTATAATAATATTTGCGGGAAGAAATATGACTAGGTAAAAGTTAGATCATGCATGTTTGCACTTCGGTCCTTTAAAGAAAGACTAGTATATCCATAGAACACACAATTTCTTTACTTTGTAATATGATTGAATAAAGCAAAATGACTCATTGATTGGTTGTGCTTCTTATATCGTAAAGTAGCAGTTGATCGACACAGCTTGACGCGTCATTATGAGTCATCGGGAAACAAACTCTGTGTGTTTCTAACACATAGATATAGTTGCGTATATCTGACACCCCATACTCTGCAATAGGCGGAAGCCTATATGACAGTGGAGTAATGTTGTTGTTTTTTTAAATTAAAATTGTACATTAACTCTCTTAATTTTGAAGCGTACTAATCTTCGAGCGGCCTTACATCTTTTATGCAACCCAAGTCTTTCCACACTATCAATAAAGAAAATTCACTACAAACCAAAGTGGATTTACAAAACAATAAGTAGAAAAGAACATACCCTCGATACAGCACAACATTCATTCTCTTCTTTTGTCTTCTCCTGAAAATTTGGTTGCCATCAACCTGGTAAAACTATCTAGCTTGGCTTTAAATGCACTGTTCCTTATCTTTAGGGAAAACTACAAAGGCCAAATAAATAACAGAAGATTGATGCTGTTGCTTATGCTGTTGTTACATGCATTACGAGATTGTTCTTGGGTATAAAGCATTACGAGATTGTTCTTGGGTATAAAGTATATGGCGTCTTTTGGTGCAACCGGAGGATAAACAGGCATTCTTTCATAATGGGGCGGGTAGAGAGTGGATACTTTTCAACTAGCAAAGTTTACGACGTCATCTGAATTTAGATATGGAGTGGCATTATGTGTTTCGGAAAAGCATATGTATCATATGGTATTTGCGCAACCAAGTTCGGCACAACAATATTGCTCATTGCCTATCGTCTCAGTCATATTCACAATGATATTATCTGGAGAGTAAAAAAGCAAGAGGTGGCAGTGTAACTACAGTTGTATGATAAGAGACCAAGCTACTACGTGACATTCAGATATATCCGAGTGGTTCCATAATATTCCCAGGACATATCCCAGTGGTTTTAGGGAGAGGGTTTCGAAAGGAATGTCAGACGTTCGAAATTTGCCAAAGGCAAGAATGTTTGAACCCCTCCAGGCTAGCTGCATAGTGTGAGAGCACTATTGGCCTGTGGAATCACCTGGTAGACTGAAAGGTCAGCCTGTCGGTTATTCCTTCGGTACCAATGGGCTCCTTGTGTTATGACAAACTTCTACTAATGTGTTCTGGAAACCTGATTGATATCTCTACACACCCTGTGAGACTTCTACGAATGTACTCTGGAAACCTGATTTACATCCCTACGCACCCTGTGAGACTGAGGTGACATAAACCATTACTCGTTTGAGTTCAACATTTGATATAAATTTTTTTTAATAGGTTGCCCCGAGGTATCCTCTCAACCGAAAGCCAGAAGATTAATCTACGGTCAGCACACGAAGTGATAGAGGAATGACCAAATGCTTTGCTCTATTCACATGAGAGTGAATCGAACCCCAACAACATTTGATATAAATTTTTTTTCCCGAGGAAAAGGATCGGTTTCATTAATATATAAACAAAATAAGTACATCCAAATGTAAAGTGTGCAAAAAGACCTATCTAAATAGGTACACTATCATGATCAATACGGAAAGCACATTCGAGTTCCCGCACTCTCCTAATTGCCTCCCTGACAAAAAAACCCGGCGGACTAAGAGTCTCCCCACGGTTATGCGCCACAAAATTCCGCCAATACCAAATACCCCTAGCCACTTCGCGAAACAAGTAACTCCACGTAGTTTGACTTCCACAGTAGCTAAAATCAAACGCCAAATTCATATCCACCCATCGCATTGTCGTATGAGGCCTGCAGAAAATATCCCACTTCCTTCCATCCACGATCAACTTCCAAATATTGGTTGCCCATAAGCAATCCCTCAAATCATGCAACCTACTCGCACCATATTCCCCACAAATCGAGCAGACCGAATTGATGCTAATATGGCGCCTCAGCAAAAACCGTGTGGTTGGTAGGACATCAAGTCTCAATCTCCACATGAACACATTTTCCCTATATGGCCCTTTCATTCTCCAAATCCGGTGCCACACTTGACTTTCATTAGCCTCAGTGGTAGACGTTTGGGCCTCGTACGCATTAGCCACAGAGAATTTACCGGAAGGATGCAACTTCCACCGAACGCCAGCCTGCCTACCGTGATCACCACTAACTCCGGAATCGTCAAATGCAACACCCTCCCGCAAAATCTGACTACACTTGCGAATGCTCCGCCAAGTTGCCGAAGCATTCGGTCTCGGCGTGTTATCAACTGGTGACCCATACTTAGCAAGTAAAATGCGGACCCAAAGAGGCTCCCTCTCACTGATAAGTTGCCACCCCAACTTAGCCATAAACGCGACGTTCATCCGATGAAGCCGCCTAATGCCCAAACCACCCCGGTCCTTCGGTTGGCAAATCTTCTCCCAAGCCATGTAATGAACATGCTTGCTCCCATCCAACTCACCCCAAAAAAAGTCACGAATATGCTTCTCCATCTCACAAATAATCGATTCCGGAATCATTGTAGTCTGCATCACATAAGATGGCAGGGACGTTAAAACCGACTGAATCAAAATGGCCCGAGACGCTTGGGACAACACTCTGGTTTTCCACGCCGCAAGTTTCCCCTTAATATTATCCTCTAAAAATCTGTAGGTAGAAGACGTGGCACGGTTATGTAGAAGTGGCATCCCCAAATGTCTCTCCAGGTTATCCGTAGTTCCCATCTGAAGTTTACAGCTAAGAGCCTGAATAACAGTCGGATTAGTGTTCTTGGACGTAAAAACCACTGATTTCTGGAGACTGATGCGCTGACCTGACACCTCGCAAAAATCCTTAAGGACAGTATCCATGATCAACGCCTGCACATTTGATATAAATTTGGTTACAAGAGAATGCAATGAGATCTTTGTTTCAAAAAGACGTGAAATTGGCCTGTTAATACAAGAGAAAGATAAAAAATAGTTAAAACCCTAAAATTAAATGCTCGTTCTCTCTCTCCGCCTACACCATCTTTCGGCTCCGCTTTTCTTCATCCGCCTTCTTTTCTTTTATTTCCACACTCAGATTCTCCATTCTCACTCTTCCAATTCCTAAATTCTGCATCCTTTACAATTCAATAATAATAACTCACATCCCGACCAATGGATTCTCAAGGTTCTTCTGGTGCACCACCCCCACCACAACCCCCCCACCACCACCAGCAGCCACCTCTGCAACGCCACCACCAGCACCCTCAGAGCATCATGGTGGGCCCACCTCATCATCAATCCCACCCTCAACAACCAACCCCTCTTCAACACCCTAACTCATACTCCTTCCATTCTCCCGTAACCGTTAATAACATCATGCCACATCAGCATCATCAACAGCAGCAACAACAGCATCAGCAGCATCAACAACAGCAGCAATCTTCTCGTTTCCCCTTTAATTCCATGATGACGGCATCACCGGCGCCTAAGATGCAGACGGATTATTCAGATGGCGGTGGTGGAGGTGTTGCCATGTCGGCGGAGACTGGTGGTGGGGCTTCTGGGTTCAGCGCTGATACTGCTAAGAAGAAAAGGGGAAGGCCCAGAAAGTATTCTCCTGATGGGACTGGTAGTAGCATTGCCCTCGGCCTTTCCCCCACCACCCCTGTTTCCAATACGGTGGCTGCGGCTACTGATTCAAGCGGTGGCGGTGGTGCTGATGCCCTTTCGTCGGAGGGTCCGGCAAAGAAGCACCGTGGTCGTCCACCTGGGTCTGGGAAGAAGCAGCTTGATGCTCTTGGTGATCCACATTTTTCTTTAAATCATATTGTTGGATTATATTTTGTCGAGATGATAACTACTATGCTTGTCAGATTAATTGAAGATAGATATGCTTGCTGTACGATGTCGTGATTGTGTTTGTTAAGTTCTTGTTTTTCTTTGTATTCAGGGACACCTGGAGTAGGATTTACACCTCACGTTATCACAGTCAAAGCTGGTGAGGTAAATGTTGCTTCTTTCTTTATTGAATTTTTGGTTAACCTTTTTGTTCTTTTTTCAGCCTTTCGTTTTCTTGCAATCATGCTAAATAACTGTATAAATATAGGAAACCGAAGGAAGCAGAGAGATGTATCTTCTTGAATAAAGTTTATCTTCCTCATTTTCAAAAGAAAAGTGCTTCCTCTTCAGTTGATGATTACGGATATTGTCTTAGAATATCATTGTTAGTGTTTGAATTTATTGAACTTTTATCACCTGTAGATGCGAATTGTATTGCTTATGTAGTATTACTGTAAGATCATTATTCCTTTCGAGGTTAGCTTTTTCTTTTCTTTCACGCAGTTAAGGTGTCTGAAGACTCCGTTGCAGAGTGTATCCTAGCTTATTGTCTTTCTTGTAGATGCAGGATCAGGCTGCTGATCCTTCAACGTACGTAAATTAATGAAGAAAGGAGTTTAATTGGTTGTCATTTGTTAGTAAATTTAGATAATTTCCACTAACCTGGAGTTTAATCACATCCTGAAACTGTTCAGTTCCCTGTCAAGGATGAGAGAGATTATACGTTTTTAACAATGCTAATAATGTATAGCAGGTTAAATTAAGATTCACAGATCTATAATTTTGCTGACTGGTTTTACTTCTTGTCTTGAATCTAACCCTGATCAAAATTTGTTTAAGTGATTATAGTCATGCCCATTTGACTGCACAGCGCTCAAAGAACTTTTAACTCATCTTTTTCTCCCATCATACTTTTCCAATGTATGGAAAAACATAACACATGCGCAAAACAATGATACTATGTGCAAAAACCAATTATCTTGTTTTAAAGAGCATCACAATAACGAATCACTATCCAAGCATGATTTATGTTAGGAGTCTCATATCATGATTTGTGTGTGTATTTACATATACATATTTTTTCATGTTTACACATTTTCACAGTTCTTTGCTTCTTACCTTTTATGAACTTACCATAAGCCGATTGCATCGTGAAGAAGGAAACATTATGTATTCAGTTATTCCGACATCTTTTGGATGTAGTGATTGTCATCTATTTGGATTGTTAATTATGTGAAACCTGTCGTTTCAGTCATAGTTGTTTCTTAAAGGCTTTTAGTAGTACCGTGATGGAAGGGTGAAAAGAACCCCCATCGGGGTGTGACCGTAAGCTCCCAAGCAGTGGGAGGAGCCCAAGGCTCTGACTGTGTGTCTGTTGAAGAATGAGCCAGCGACTCAAAAGCAGTGGCTTGATTAAGGGAAATCCAACCTGTTCTTCCTGAATATTTTGATTCAAGGCCAAAGAATTTCCCGACCCTACCTTATTGTATTCATCTATACCCAATGATAAATAAAGTATCCATAGTCCCGTTGATCTCTCAGAAATTTCATATAATGGGTTGTCAAGAGATCCCCAATGACCAATCTTCGCATGAATTGTGATCTTTATTGTTTTGAAAGAACTTGAGCTCCTTTTTCTTTTTCCCACATTAGTTGCGTGGCAATCTGCTACGGGCTACTCTTTTTTTTTTTTTTGTAATTAACTACGGGCTACTCTTGCCAGCACATGATTTAGGATGTCTTGGAATTACGTGTTATTGCATTACTTAAAGACATTTTTTCTAAGAAATTTGTATGTTTGATTTTCTTGCAGGACATAGCATCAAAACTAATGGCCTTCTCCCAGCAAGGGCCTCGTACTGTTTGCATTCTATCTGCAAATGGTGCCATCTGTAATGTTACCCTCCGACAACCAGCTACATCTGGTGGCACTGTGACATATGAGGTGAGTGAAATTTAAATTTAAACGGCAGCTAATCAAGGTATATATGAGCAGGGGATGTCTATGGACACCCTTTAGAGCTGCTTGTCACGCTGTCCTAGGTGATGTCAAAGATCAGGTCTTTGAGCTAAACATGGATACTTGATGCTTACTAAATAAATTTAGTGGATATTAGATCAGTAGATAAGAAACGTGTGCTATTACCCAATAAATGGTAATCTTTCAGAGGAAAGAACTACTTTTTGTGTTGAGTTGTCAGAGTTTAGATGTTTAGTTCCTACCAGCAAGGTTGCTGCATTTTGCTACAATCCTTCAGGAGGCTTCATACCTTAGCTTTTCCCTATGATGTTTGATTAACTAACCATTTCATAATAAGAAAAATTAAAAAATATACCAAAATCTTCAGTCTTTACATGTCTTTTAAGAATTAGAGCAGACATTGGAGGTGGTACTTTAGCTTACATATGCATCTAAAACTTTCCTTCAACGGATCGATTTGGTGAGCAAATGTTGGTCGTTTGATACTGCTTGCAATCAGTACTCGAACTTCATGATCTGTAAATTATATTGTATTAGTCTGTCAGTTGACAATTAGAGTTATTGTTGATGTCCTCTTCTTTTTCTTTCTTTTTTGTTTGTGTCCTGGGCTTTCTGAACGAAAAAAAAGAAGTGTCCTGGGCTTTCGTAAAACTTAATCAGATATAGTACAGGTTGGGCTGGAGTTGTCATGTTAGAAAATTTATAACTGACGTTAGGTGCTTCAAATTTGTACTTCGGATAAGTACGATATTTTGAACTTTCTGGTGTTAAGCAAAAAGTTCTGTTATTGTGACTTGAGGGCTTATATAAACTTGTGCTTTCTGGTTAAATCTACTCTCCTTGTTGCAGGATTTTTAATCTTTTCTCTTTTCCCCATTGTGAACTATTAATGTTTTGCTTTTTGGTTAAATCTACTCTGTTATTGCTACTTGATCAATTGATGATTCTATACACACGTATCTTGCACCAACCTTTTAGACGTCGTGACAGTTACCAAAATCATCCCTTCTAATGAATCTAGATTAGTCTTCTGAATTTATTTAAATTATCATTAGTCATGGTTTCTTTTTCACCTTTCCTTCCTCATTTCACATTGAGCAACAACGTAAGTTGTCAGTGCCTTGGTTAAAGGATCAACGGTCTCTTTTCTTTTTCTACCGAAATGCACACCTGGCTGACTGTTTTAACCTTCTGAGAAATGTTCAAATGGATATCAAGCCTGAATGGATTTTCTGTTGAGCTTCTTCGGCATGTTTTGGCCAAAATTAATCAAGGGACCGGAAGAACAATTAGATCAAGCCAAGATTGAAGCTTTTTGTCAACTGATTAGATGAATGCCCTTCCGTAAATAATTAGTCGGGGTTGGCTTTATTACTGGGAGCTAGTGGGATTACATATGTGCATATCTCTGCTAAGTTGAAAATTCACATCTGTCAAAAAGAATTATTAAATAAATCTTTAAATAAGAAGAGGAGAAAAGTTGACATTTTGGATTGAGATTTGACGACCTTTTCTGGTCATGAAGGTTATTTCCAGGAGTCCCGAGAATAGTGAAGTTTGGATATGATTATAGAAACTGTAAAGTTCTGCTTTCAAAATCAGCAAAGAAGAAATACCAGATCTAGGAAAGTAAGGAGTGCTTCCTTAGATTACTAAAACCAATAAAACTTTATATTGGGGAACCAGTTCTTAAATTTTCTAAGCAGTGGGGGGGGGGGGGGGTTAGAGTTTTTGGCTATACGGACGGCCATTGACTTGTGGTGCGGTGTTCGAATGTTGGCCGATTAACTAATGAGCGTGAAAGAGATGAGGGATATCTAGTCATGTGAAGATGGATAAGGTCAGAAACGAATGTATTAGGAAGAAAAGCTAGGGCATTTACCAGATGCATAAAATGAGGAAACCTAGATTGAGAATTGGCATGGTTTGTCATGTGCAGAAGTGAGTTTAAGATGCACTGTTAGGTGCTCTGAGGTCTGAGAAATTACCCATTCTAAACTGGGGAGGGGAAGGCTGTAAAATATCTGGAGGGAAATCATGAAAATGGATAATTTTCATATTTTATGTAAATAGAGTATCTATTTAAATGCGCTTGAATGACCCCTTCTCATACTGAGAATGTATAGAACCCTATTCCGGTCTGGTCCGGTATGGAATGAACTTATAATCGGATGATCGAGTCGATTCCATGATTATAAGTTCATAACCCATTCCCATTTTGGACGGAACAGGTCTACTAATTCTTTGATTCCTGTTAGTAAGAGAGATCTTGAACTAAGAACTAGACCCTAGAAGCTAAACATTGTGAAGGACTGGGCAAATCATATGAGGTCCATTTGTTAAAAAAAATTAAATCAGGATTGTGACTCAAAAGTATTTACTAATACATAAACATTAATCCAAATTTCCACTTATTTCCTTCTAGAAGATCATCCACAATTTTTACTCTACTAATTTACACTAAACATAATATGATGAATTCATATAAACGAACATATTCTAAGGATTAGTATGAGTATCATATTGCATATTCTGAATTCTCATATTATTGGTTTATATTAAGTAGTACACATTCCAATAAACGAAAGTTTACATACAAACAACGAGTTGAATCATGATCCTACTGAAGATTTGTTTGGATAAAAGTGACTTAATCACTATCATAACCACCTCTAATTCGCAACCCGAGTCTGCTTAAAAGGTTTCCTGTAGCCCAAGTCACTTGTAAGTACATTGCTTCTCTTTTTTTTTGTTCCTCTTCTTCTTCTTTTTTTCTTTTTTCTTTTCTTTTCTTTTTCTTTTTGTTGTTGTTGTGAAGATTCAGCATCTGTTTTATCTGGACTTGAGTTTGCCAAGACAGTTTCCTTGTACCCTCTGTATATCAGTGTTGCTCTTGGGTTTAAGGTACAGTTATTCCAACATAAATATTTTACAGCTGGGGGATAGTTTGAGTATGCCTTTGAAGTGTATTTATTACTTGTCTTTCTTGATAAATTTGATCTAGCTTCCCTATGCAATTCAATGGTTCAGTGTAAGTTGGATGTGTTACACCCTTTGTATCTGGTGATTCGTGCATGGACTTGTATTCTGTTGTTTGAAAAGTTTCTGCTCGATTCCATTTTCATGACTTTCTTCTGACCTAAGCAGCTAGCGATGATTCAAAATTGTTTCTTTTTGCGAACTTTCTAGCTTGTCGTGTGTAGAGCCAAAACATGCCTTCTTGTTTCAGTTGGTTTAGGTTCTTGATTTCTTGGAAATTTTGCGTGTGCAGCCATTTGCTTCTTCCAGTTGATTGCTTTTTCTCACATTGGCTTGCTAGATATTTCTGATAAAACCTTGCTCGTAGTTAGGAACTATTCATTTTGCTCAATAATGTGGCTAGAAGGTCTAGGGACTATTTTAGCGTCATAATCATGGACGTGATTAAATGACCTGAGAGTCATCTGAACAGTCCTATCATATTTTATTTTTCAGCTAAATTGAAAAGGAAACACAATAATATATTAATGTAGCATACATGAAGCTCTGGAAATTATGGATTATATCGGGTTTTTTGTTACTTCATGGAGTGGTGTTCAGAAGAACAAGTCGAATTGGACCATGGGGGTTAATTGTTTTGATTTGAAAATATTAGTAAAGGATAGGAAAGTGGTTATTTTTGTTTTTGCTGGAATCAGTAAATAGGTATGGATGTTGATACATGATCTTGATTTAATTACACCTTGTGTATACTATTTGTTTATGGTATAAAATCTCTAAATGACTCACAGAAAAAGAAAAGAAGAAGATTGAGTGCAATGCGACTAATCTAACTGAAAATATTATAAGCTGGTGGTCTCTTTACAGGTCTCTGCATAGGAATAAACATTGAGCTCTCTACTTATATGCCGCCAGTTAGGCAATTCTATAATCCTTGGCACATGCATGTGCCACTTTCTCATGCAGCATGTGTATAATCCTTTAATGTTGCAAAAACGTATCCTTGTTACTGTTTTTTTATTTTGTCTTCACCTATGAGTAAGTGTAAAAATATTGGGATGACTATATTCTCTTATTGCTACATTGTATTGCATGTTAGTCTATAGTCGTAGTGAGACAATAAACAAGAGAGTGTTATGTCAAACACGTGTACTAGTGACCATTAATATGATACAATTGGCAATACTAGATGTGAACAAGATTTAGACATCTTTCCTTATTCTTCTAACTGCTTTCATGCTTATGAGAGTCCTACGTTAATCTGAGGCTCTTAGCAATGTAGTTCACCTGTTCTTATACTCTCTAGACACGTTTTCATTTAAGAGAGAAGGGGTAAGGGGTGGGGTGGGGGCGATTTGTCTGAAAATGGAAGAGCGCGCTTTTCCTTTGGTTATTTTGTTTTCTTTGCAGGGCCCCACAGTGCAATTTTTAGATACATATAGAATATTAATAGTATTAGTTATTAGAGAGTTGGTTACAGAAAAAAACAAAAAAAGGAAAAATGAGAGCCTGAGGCTGAAACAGAATCAATTGTACCTACTAGTCCAGAATCAGTCTGTCTGTGTCTCTTGGTTCACCTGGCTAAAAACCCTTACAGGAAATGCAACGTTCGGTTCAATTAGTGTGGTTTGGAACTGAGGATATTATGAAACATACAATAGTTCAAATGCAGTTTGAATTTTAGCCTCTTTAGACTTTTCTTCCTTTCAAGTCCGTGGCTGGGTGGTTGACAGTTGCAGGAACATACAACAGTTGACCTTTGTTACTCAGGCGCGTAATTGACCTAGCACTTACATGAAAGGGAAGTGATCAAATAATATACATCTCTCTGGAATACTATCTCAATCCCACAAGTGTAGGAAAAAAAGTTTGATGCTATAGTGCTGTAACCAGTGTATATGGTGAACCCTGATTTGCATTAAGAGTGCAGAAGAGATAAAAGTCTAGCTTAATATTGAGTGATGGATCTGATGGCAGATGTACCCTCAAAATACAACATCTAACCCAGCGCTAGGTGCTTTTATGAGTTTTTGTGCCACTTAGTATCATCTGTTTTAGGTATTTTGATTTTGGATCCTAGAGTCAAGTTTTATTACCACGTCATCTTTATTCTAACGAGAGAAATTGGTTTACATTTTCTGAAAGAAACTCTAGTGCGGTTACTAACATTGCATTGCTTAGCCTTATTGGCTTGAAAGTTTTGCCTATATTATGTGGGCAAGTGTGAAGCCATGCAATGATCTTGCTCGGTAATCCTACTCATGTTTCTTGGTACAACAATCCATTATTAGCATAGAACCTGATTTACCAAACTTTTTGTTGGAATGAAATTATTACACAAAGTTTAGTCATTACAAGAAAAGCAAATGGGTGCTGGTAAACGAATCATCATTGCAGGTGTCAAGATAAAGTACTCTTCTTTAATTTACAGATAAATCTCTCAATTGAGGAAAGCACCATGTTATACTGAATTCTGTCTCCTCCTTAATCTTCCAATATTCTGGTTGTTGCAATGATCTGTACTTCTTCAAGGATTGGATCGTTCAGCTGATTTGCTTATCAGGTTGAAAATCTCTCTGCAGGGTAGATTTGAAATTATTTCTTTGTCGGGTTCCTTCTTGCTGTCAGAAGATGGCGGGGGGCACAATAGAACTTCTGGTCTGAGTGTCTCCTTGGCAGGGTCAGATGGGAGAGTTTTGGGAGGTGGAGTTGCTGGTATGCTAATGGCAGCCTCCCCCGTTCAGGTATTGTGTTTTAGTTTACAATCTTAACAAAACTCAATTACCTAATTTAACTGTATCCTTATGGAACAGCTCTTGGTTGAACTTACTCTGTGCTTAGCATGGTAATCTATATCAGTAGTAGGGCTGTTGAACGAACCGAGCTGTTTGAGTTTGGTAATTATTTGTTAACGAGCCAAATTCGAGTAGGTATTCGGGTTTGTTTAGTTAAACGAGCGAATTGTTTCCGAACTGTTTGGCTCGTTTAAACAGTTATAAGGTTATCGAGCCGAACTCGAACCAATTTTAAAGTTCGTTTAGCTAAACGAACCAAGCCAAACAGTTCGTTTAGCTAAACGAATCCGAATTCGAAAACCTAATATTCGGTTTGGCTCGGTTCGTTAACACCCCTAATCAGTAGGTATCTATCTCTTCGAAGTTGGTAACTTTATCGCGAGCCTGTGCTTGTTTCTTTCAGATTATTGTAGGTAGCTTCATCCAAGATGGGAAGAAACCAAAATCTGTTCCAGCAATCTCACCAGCACCAAACATGTTGAGTTTTGGTAATGCCACAATAGAAGCCAGTCCACCCCCCCAGGGACGCTCGAGTGATTCTTCAGATGACAACGGTAGTCCAATGAATCAGGGAGCTTACATGAACGCTGGTCAGCCGATGCAAAATGTTCAAATGTATACAAACATGGGTTGGGGAACTCAACGATGAAGATGCATCCGAACGGACACTAGCTTTTTCGAGACCATATCGTAACTTCTTGACTTTCTGCAACAAGATTAGAAGAGGTTTAGCTTGTAGATGCTAACATGCACAGTATAGGTGCTCATATAATCCTTTGTGGATCTTCCCTTGCCTCCCATGCCATTTTTCTTAATTGTATTTTCTGCTTTTCTGTATTCTTTTTTCTTTTATTTTTGTCTCCCTGTTGTTACATATCGAGTATATGGGCTGTTGCCTGAGCATAATATCGTCGTCGCGTATTCTGTGTAGCTATGTTGGTTATATAGCTTCGAGCATTTTACTTCCTACTGATGATATTGAGTCACTTGAATTGGGAATTTTTCTCGTTTTCTGTTATAAGTACATGTTAGATGTTGCTGCTGTCGTGACTGACTGTACTGACATTGTTTCAGCTTTCAGAATGTGCTCCCATAATGAGGGAAGTCGCATCTGCTTGTAAACAGGGAAGGAAGAGATTAATATTTTTGTGATGAAAATACAGAAAGGATTCACATTGTGAAGACTCTACGTAAAGACTTTTTTTTTTTTTTTTTTTTTTTTT
>AP025061.1:4590658-4633644 GCA_036186865.1 Eustoma russellianum | reverse complement strand
TTTTTTTTTTTTTTTTTTGTTTGTGAATAATTTCCCTCTTGTCACATGTCAACATTCGGTTGCTCGGAGGAGATGGAAAGCCTTATTTCATTATGCTTAATATCACCTTCATTAGTCGTTGGCAGGTCAAGTTCAATCGCTTTAATTTAGAATTCAAGACTGTCTTTCTAAAATACAAGTATTTAATCACTATACATTGATGTGGTTGTGGTGGGGAAAGAGAAGAGAGAGTTCATGGTGGATCCATTGGTATTAGAAGAAAATCCTTTGTGGGTTTAATTGATATTCTCAATAAAGAAAAGATAGGAAGAATTACTGTGGATGGAGCTAAACGCGTGATATTTGTGGATGGTGATGCAACATTGTTTGAGCGTCTGATTTGGTTGATGCAAACTGATTCTTCTGCTCTCTTTGATCTTAATCTTTGAGAGATTTTTGATTTCTATGCTCAAGATAATTAGGCTTCCTCCAGCAAATGAAGGTACTAAAAGGGTCTTTGAAATCATTTTTTTTTATTTTAAGAACGTACATATAATTATATTTTTTTAGGTGAAGTACGGGCGGTGTCGTCCAAGTATTTTATTAATATAGAAACCCTCACTTGTGGCGGAGGAATACTGTGATTACATCAACGCTTCTATCTATGGAGGGAGCCTCTCCCAAACTAAGCAAAACAGATGGATGAATACGCATAAAAACTTTAGAATACAAGAAAGCAACAGACTATGAACTGAAAAAACTATCATTGAACTAACTAATCCAGAGCGAAGATATAGATCACAGGGCCTTGATTCGCTAAGTAGATATGAGCAGTGACCAGTCTTCAAGGTAGTAAATCGGCCTCGTTGGTATGTAATGTACATCGGAAAGACAAACATGGAATGTGTCATGCATGCAAAGAGCCTATTAAAGCTGAAATTAAGATGCAAGACTAAGGATAATTGAGTACCCAGGTTGCCCGTAACCAATCTAGGTACGAACAACAATAACTGTAGTGCGCTCCAGCAGGCTTCGGTGAGACCGCAGCCATCAATGAATAGCGAGGGATGTATCATGAACCTCAGCAAGTAAAATATATACGTCATCAGACAGCTAACAGATAGTGAAACAGATAGAGAATAAGCAAAAGACGAAACATACCCGACCGCCCACATCAATGCGATGCAGGCGAGAAGATAGTTGAATGCTTTCATGAATCAGCTATGTACGAATGTATGCTGTATGAGTATCCGTCTGCAAGCTACCTCGTACTAATGGAGGAAGCTCCGATGGCGTGGCAAAGACGCACGTTTGTCTCCGCATAATACCATGTTGTACTAGAAAATGTGCTATTGAATTACCCTCTCGGGGTACATATGCTAATGTAAATCGCATGAGGCTCAAAAGCTGTTTTAGCCGATCGTAATCTTTGCCTAACCGTGTTGACAGGGAGACCGAGCCATTAATCAAATTTAACAGAGCCAGACAGTCTATTTCAATATGTAGCTCAAAGTAACTTGTGGTGGAGAAGAAAATAAGAGAGAATAACAGAGCCTGCAGCTCGGCATGCATTGGCGGCAACATCGGTAGGGAGAAACAAATGACCTGGATCAAGTGTCCTACATCATTCCGCAATACCGCCCCTCCAGCCGCCCCTCGATGACCAGTTGCAGCATCAATATTAAGCTTTAGTTTGCCGCTGGGTGGTAATCTCCATCTTATAACTTGTATCCGTCTGGAACGTATTGGAGGCCAATAATGTGCCCCTATTAATTGCTGAATCGAAGCTGCAAATTTTCGTCCGGAGATAGACGAACACCATGTAAAAATGGCCATCCAAAGTCACTCCAGAAGACGAGATAATGAAAAACAATCATCCCCAAATTGTATAGCTGCATATTCATTTCAGATGGCCCAAGAAGCAAGCAGTGGAACCACCGCAAACAACTGTCCAACCATAGTGGTGCGACGTGCTTGGAGTCACCACCCTCGTAAATACTATCTGAACGTCAATTCAGCGAGAGGTGGGCCGTCGAATATAGAAGATAAGAGGAGCCATAATGTCCTGATCGTCAAACATGTGTAAAAAATATGATTCTGCTCAGCTGACGCACCCCGGCAAAAAACACAACATGTAGGAAAATCTACAGACCAAACAATGATATTATCCGGCATAGGGATGACATTATACCATAATCTCCATAAAAACACCTGACTTGCAGTAGGAGTACCTGTCCACCAAATATATCGGGCTAGTGGAAAGTAGGTGCCCTGCGGACGACAGGATTCATAGGCGTTGCAAAGACTGAATTGTCCATGCGCATCATCGGACTAAGATAGACCATCCTTTGAGTCTTGTACAGGTATGGCACAAAAAGAATGAATACGACATAATCTCTTCCAATCCGCTGAACTATAAATATATGCATGCATTCAAGGCCTAGTCCCATAATCCTGCTTAAGATATTGTGCCTATAACGAATTTGATGTATTATATGCCCACCATAATTTACATTTAAAAGCCTTTTGTAATGCACCTAGACTACGAATTCCCAAACCATCCTCCTCCTTTGGATAGCATATTGCGGCCCATGTCCGCCAATGGTGCCGCTTTCTCCATAAAAAATTGGACATTTTCCGATTCAATTCTGTTATCACACTTTTGGGAGCGGTGATGATATGCAATGGCATAGCGGGGAGGACCGATTGAATAAGGGCCAATCTTCCTGCCATACTTAATAGCCTTTGTGACCAACCTGTCAATCTCGCATCAAAATGATTAAGTAATGATGTACAATATTGAGAGCGATTAATACCTTTAAGAAGATAGGAGCCTAAGTATTTTATTGGTAGCGTAGAAATCCTCATGTTCAAGTCTGTCGCCACTCGCTGAGAAGAGACTCCACCACCAATCACTAATTGACTTCTGTGGTAATTAACTAATTGTTCCGATACCCGCTGATATTGCTCTAGAAATGTCTTGAAAGTTTGCAGATTGCCTATAGAGCCATTCAAAAAGATTAAAAAATCTCCGCAAAACCAATATGTGAAATCACCGGAGCTCGACCACTGCTGAATCCCCTTAAGGTGCCTGTCCGAATTAAAGCAGTTAGGCCCCTAGAGAACCCCTTAGATGCAAGAATAAAGAGAACGGGCGACAATAGATATCCTTGTTTTACTCATTTGGTTGGTCTAAAGAAACCACAAGGTTTGCCGTTAATCAACACTGAACAACGCGTAGCTGCCAAATTATTCATAATAAGGCGCACAAACTGAGAGCGAAAACCAAAATGCAAAAGTAATTTTTCCAAATACTGCCAGAAAACGCGGTCAAAGGCCTTGGTCATGTCCAACTTGATCATAACCTGCTCCCCGCGGCATTTACAATCTAAAATATGAACCATTTCCTTCGCCATCAATATCTGCTCTGAAATACCACGCCTGGCATAAATCTTGATTGTTCTGGAGAAATCAATCTAAGCAATAATATATTAAGGTGAAATGTCTTGTGACCACCTTAGAAAGAAAATTTGTCAAACAAATAGGTCGAAAATTTGCAAAAGTATCCTGATTTAGAACTTTAGGAATCAAACAGATCAAGGATGCTGTCATTGCACTGGATACATGAATACCCAAGAAACATTCATGCACCACGAGTAGCACATCTAACCTTAAGTCATCCCAAAAATGCATATAAAAAAATCTGGAAAACCATCTGGTCCTGATGCACTGGATGGACTTAACTGCCATACTGCTGTCCGAACTTCATCAGCCTGCGGTAGCACTAATAAATGTTCATTATCAGTCTCTGTCAGAATCTGGGAAACATTTCGCAATAGAACGTCATGATCAAAAGTCGGCTCCTCACTGAATAAATGCTCAAAAAAGCGTATTGCCTCAGTCTGAATAGACTGGTCCGTTTCACATGCAATTCCGTCTTGCCTATTAATTGTGACAATAGCTTGTCGTTGTCTCCTTGTCTTAACTTTTTGATGGAAGTAAGCGGTATTGGCATCTCCCTCTTTTAGCCACTTAATGTTGGCTTTCTGTTTCCAATACATCAATGCGCGACTTTGTATCTTCAGGAGATGGGCTTTGGCCAAGTGATATGATTCATGAGCGACCTCCGATGGTGAGGTATCATAAACCCTCTCTGCACATATGGTCTCCTCCTCTGGCGCCATTAAATCGCTAAAGATATTACCAAAGACACATTTTATTCTATGTGCGCAGATCAGTCTTTAGTCGTTGTAGCTTATCATAAAGTCTATATATACCACCCACTGTTGGGTATGTCTGCCAGTGTGTGCGCACATAGCTATTAAAGTCATCATATGTTAGCCATGCATCTAGATATCAAAAAGACGCTGGGCTCGTAAAAGCAGCCGATTGGCTTTGCAGCAACAATGGAGAATGGTCAGATATAGCTCGGTGGAGGTGCCGTACTAAGCTAGTATTGAAGAGATCCGAAAATTCCCGAGTACAGAAGAATCGATCCAATCGCCGCCACACCTTAACCAGGCCACGCCCATCAGATCAAGCAAAGCGTGACCTTTGAAAAGGCAGATCTAACAACTCACAAGATTCATGAAAATGTTTAAAGGTAGCTAGCGTCCGCAATGATGGCGTAGAGACCCTCTTATGCTCGTATAAAGAAAGAAATGTATTAAAATCATCTCCAATTAGCCAAGGTATAGCAGTCCCTGTCCGAAACAACGTCAAGAAAACATAGGCTGCTTCACTTGGCAAAGAAAACATAGGCTGCTCCTTTGCTGTTGATTCTCTTTCCTTTTCGAGGATCATGTTATAGTTTCTTGTGACGTGGTGGTCTTTTTTTTCTTTTTTTTTCCTTTTTTTTTTTTTTGTGTTTCAAAAAAGGGAGCCGATTTAATTCAATCCCGTATGTAGTTTGGTGTTAGGCCGGTTACACGTAGTGTTCGAACAAGAAAACAGCATAACAATGCTAGGCGGTTTATACGGCGATCTACCGCCGCCGTCCTCCTCCTCCGCCGACGACGACAAGTCGAATACCTCAGCCACCACCAATGTCTGGTCTAGCACTGCTAAACTCGCCCCACCAACTCTCCGGAAACCGTTTCCCCCACCGCAAACAATCCTCAAATCCCAAACAAAACCTAGACCTAGACCCGAATCCATACCCAAATCCGCAACCGACGAGAATTCCAACCCTAACCCAACCACCTTTTTGAGCACGGCGTCGTTTCCACCCGCTCTTGTCGGGGTCAAGAGCTCTGTTATTGACGAATACGACCCGGCCCGACCCAATGACTATGAAGACTACAGAAGAGAACGTAAGAAGAAGCAGGCGGAGGCCGAGATGAGGAGAGAGTTGGAAGTGAGAGAAAGGCGGGAGAGGGAAAGGGAAAGGGAGGAGAAGGAAACGGAGAGGGATTTGAATATCTCCGGCGAGGAGGCGTGGCGGCGAAGGGCTGCGTTGAGCAGAGGCGGAGGAGGTCAAAGATCGCCTTCGCCTCCGGCGTCTGCGGGTGGCGGGGGAAGAGATAGTGGGTTTCTGATCGGGAAGTCTGAGAGTGGGGGTTTAGGGTTAGGTGCTGAAGGGAAGATGACGGCGGCGCAGAGGATGATGGCGAAGATGGGGTGGAAGGAAGGTCAGGGATTGGGGAAAGAAGAGCAGGGTATTACTGCTCCTTTGATTGTTAAGAAGACGGACCGACGGGCTGGCGCGATTGTGAATGCTAGTGATTCAAAGCAGCAGCAGCCACCAGAGAAGAAGGTTAAGAGTGTTCAGTTCAACGGGCCACCAACGAGGATTTTGCTGCTGAGAAATATGGTACGACTTCTATATCTTTTTGTGTTTCTGGTCCTTTTTATATATGTGTATTTCTTTAGACGATCAGATTTTGGCAAGATTGTTGCTTTATTTTTCTGTTATGTTTGAGCTAAACCATTAGATAACTGGGAAGAGAGGCTAATTAAATAATGAGAATTGTTGCAGAAATAGAAAATCAACATTACTTGTGGTATAAGATTTTCAGTAGAAAAAAGGATACATTTTCTTTTATATGAATCAGAAGTTGTGTTGGAGTTGTGAGTTGGTTTTGGACTCATAGCTTGAACTGGATCCATTGAAGGCATTTGTGTTGGTTTAATAGGAACTTAGATATGGTTATTGTTTTGGTAGAGAACAGTTCCCTTTCTGTAATATGCTTAATTTATATGTTTGCATCTTGTTATGTTAGTATAGTTTTAATTCATTGTCTTTGAGATGTTGAAAGTTGGTTTGGGAGCTCTATTTTATGCTTGTGATGGATCAGTAGTTAGAAATACATGAACCCAGAACTACCCAAGACCATATAATATCTCTAGGTGCTCTCCACTCTCTCCCTTCACAAGTTTAAAGCTAAGTAGTTTTATGATCATCCACATCTTACTGTATGGGAAATTCTTTTCCTTTTCTTCAAAGATAGGTTAGATGGCAGATGTATAGGATGTTTTGTAAACATGAATTATTGTTAAAGATTGTGATAAACATTTCTGATTACAAATGTGCTTCTCTCGCGGATCAGATTAACATATAAGAAAAGGCCTGGGTGTTCTCAATCTCTGCACGAGATACTGCATATGCCTTGCTTTTCTTTTTTTTCCCCCTTCCTTTTTGTTAGAATTCTTATATGTCGCTATCACCTGGCTTGTTTATGGTACGTTTTGGATGGATGCCTGTAACTCAGCTACCTTTCAGGGATCTTTTTCTTTACACCTGCTCTATCAATCTATATGTTATGATCTTAGAATTCTCTTGGGCAAGTTGCCTGTAAACTAATGGATTACTTTTAACGTAATCGACTTTGAAGGTTGGGCCAGGTGAGGTTGATGATCTTTTGGAAGGTGAGATTGCAGAAGAATGCACCAAATATGGAACTGTCATACGGGTGTTGATATTCGAGATAACAGAGACGGGCTTTCCATCTGAGGAAGCAGTTCGAATATTCATTCAGTTTGAGAAGGCAGAACAAGCAACCAAAGCACTCATCGAACTGGAGGGCCGCTTTTTTGGAGGGAGAGTTGTCCATGCCACTTTTTATGATGAGGAGAGGTTCAGCAACAACGAGTTGGCTCCCCTTCCTGGAGAAGTCCCTGGCTTTTGAACAAATCAATGTCTAGGTTATGAAGATATGATTCCCATGCAACATGTACCATTCATCATAGGGCTAGTCAATAAACTTCTGACTAAAGTAGAATTTTTTTGTCTGCACTTATGTTGAAGATGTGGATGCTATTGTACTTTGGCAATCTGCAAAAACTTGCCGGTTGGCAGGAGCGTGTGATAGATGCAGATCTTCTAATTTGGGGTGAAGGTCCTCTTCTTGTCCTTCCTCTTTCGAAACCCCTCTCTTAACAATTTCTATCTTAAAAAGACACACACTGTCAATATGTATTCCTCTTTCGAAACCCGTCTTAACAATTTCTATCTCAAAAAGAGACACACTGTCAATATGTATTCCTCTTTTGAAACCCCTCTTAACAATTTCTATCTTAAAAAGACACACACTGTCAATATGTAGTGTGTATGGACCCACTTGCTATACATTGAGTGTTTGTTTAGGGCAGAAATTGTTAGGAGAAGGGTTTGGGAGAGGAAGGACTAGAAGATGATCTCCACCCTCTGACTTGGATCTGTACTTTTTTCCCCTTTATATTTTCAAGGAACTGTGATTTGGTTCTTTGATTGATGTGAAAGATAGATGTAAGAATGACTGAATTAGAGCATAATGTAAGGTTTTTAGTGTTGTTTTTTTTTCTTTTTCCAAAGCCATCTTATTTTTGATATTTATGGTTTGTTAATGAAGGTAGTTTTCAGCAAGAACATTGAAGCTTTTTTTTTTTTTATAGGGTGATATGGAATATTTATTTTCCTTGTGTTTTATTTTTTTATTTTTTATTCTTTTGAGTTGTAACTTAAATTCTACCTTTCTTGTGTATTCTTTAATAAATAATTATGTCTTTAGATTATGCATCTTTTAAAGTATTATATCATTTCAATTGTCATTTTAAGTCTAAATATCTAAAATTTTCAATTATATCTTATACTTTTTACACTAACATCAGCTAAATGAATCAATTGTTTTCACGCTACTCTATTAGCGATCATAATATTTTCAATTGTCTTATAAGTCATATCTTTATTGTCTCTTTACATGTCTTTTTTGATTTCCTTCTCATACGTTTGAAATGCATCTTATTTATTGTCTAGTACCATCTAACAGGTTAATCTGCATGATCTCTTTGCACATGTCTATACTATTTTAATATCGACTTTCTCATCTTTTGATGTATAGAAGTCACTCCAATTCTCCTAATGTGTTCATTTATTATTTTATCTTTCCTTGTCTGTCCACAAATATCTTCATTTTCTCATTTCCACCACTCGCATCATTTGTTCATGCTCATTATTGATTGGCCAACATTCAGACTCGTAAAGCAGTGCGAGTCTTATTGTCGTCCTATAAAACTTTCCGTTAAGCTTTAAAAGTATTTTTCTATTGCAAAGAAGATATTGCGCATTTTTTTCACTTTAACCATCTCGTCTGTACATGTGATTCACATCTTTGTCAATTCGTCTATCTTTCTCTAATATAAGTCATAATTACCTAAAACTCTTACTTGTGTGAGTCCTTTGGTCTTTTAGTTTCACGTTCAAGAATATTCATTTGTTGTTAAAATTAAATTCCATAGACTATTTGTCTTACGACCTAATTTGAAACATTTTTTCTTTACTGTCTTTTGTCAACATTTTGTTTAGCATTGGTTTTTTTCACTAGTCTCATCAACTAATATAATCTTGTTTGTAAATAACATTTTTTTCGAAGCTATATTTTGAATGTGTCAAAAAATACAGACGAGACATTTCAAGCTATGGAACGCAACGCCTATGCATGACTTTTTTACACATTTCAAGCCATCCTTGTACATTTTAATGCCATATAATTAATACCTTGTTCGTAGTTATGACTATATGATGCTACCTCCACTTTTAAGACTTCAATGTTCAACTTTCAGCTGTGCCTACCTATAAACTGCATGCTATAAGTAGCCTCATAATCGTTTTGAAGTTCTCCTTTCCAGCTTCAGCTGTCGAACTCTATGCGGTAGACGTCGACGGTGATCGTTTCTGGCCGAACCAATGTTGATAAAGGCAAAAAATCTTTCCATACGTACCCAACAGAGGTAGCCGACGAAAAGCTAAAAATGGAATTTATCCATAGTACGGCATGTTATGGGGAACAATGCCTCTTACTTCAATATAAAAATTTTGCAGGACAAAGATGGAATACTAAGGGGCTTTTGGAAGTACAAAAAATCAAAGAAGACTTATTCGTCTTCAGATTCTAGTCTGAAGTGGCAAAGAAATGAATCCTGGAACTATTCTCCTATGCAATTCATGAATAGGGTCCTATTTTTGTGGCCTTGAGACATGAATAAGCCAATTCAGAGGCTGAAATAGAATAGCGTACCTGTTTGGGTGTAGTTTCCCAAACTGAGACCCCACTATTTCAGCGCTCGTGTCCTTGGCGGCCTGGGAACTATAATTGAGAAGTCCATGTTCATGGATAAGCTGACAACAACTCAATCACAGATAGCTTTCGCAAGGATTTGCATCGAGATCAAAGCTAATGCGATTCCACCCACATGTATCAACTACACGGAAAAGGATGAAAATGAATGTACTCAAGAGGTTAAATATGAGCGGATGCCTGCTGTGTGTAAATTATACGACTTTTGGACATAATTATGACACCAGACCTTCACACGTAAACTAATATGATGCCAAGGGGCCTCAGAATCAGGTGACGGAAAAGAGAAACTTCCAAAGCTTCAAAAGCAAACACGGTCATTTGAACACGCAAAAGGGGCATGATGATAAAGTTGCTGCGATTGCCAAGAATAGAAAAACAAGAAGGACAAGGACAAAGAAAAGGTCGAAGACACAAAAAGAGTAGTGAAAGTGAGGAGGAAGATGTCATTCGTATATCCAAACCTTAACAAGGAAGCAAGGAGTAGCTTTATGACTGGGGTGACAGTCACTTCTAAGAACAAGTCCAACCTCTCCCCTGTCTACATGATGGACAAGGGCAGTGAAGCTGAAAGAAGTAATGTTGCTCCGCCCTGTACTTCATATTTAACACCACAGATATACCCTTAATTGACTTGAGTATCGGAGGGTTCTCCCTTGGCAGTAGTCCTGAGACCTCTAACGTCATCCTTCCCTTGCAGGTTACAGGAAAGATCAACTCGACGTTCTGACGAGGCACTAACGACGTTATTCCGCAGGTCACCTTCGATCCTTTGATGAAGATCCGTCTTCATCAAGCAGAATTATATTTTAAAAGACTCGATTTATTTGAAACTTGATTCAAAATACTATTGCATGTATCTAGATATGTCTCAGAAATTTTTTTTCAAAAACAAGTAATTAATTAGTATCTAATGTATTGTATAAGTTTACATAGTAATAAAAAAAATGGGTCGACGTATCTCTTCTTTCCTATGACCTTTTCTTTACTTTCTTATGAAGAAAATATCATTTTTTGTGCTTGTCAGCAATAACAATTGCAACATATATACAATATATATAAACTTTCTAATAGATTCAACAAGGAAAAAGAACTTTTTTTCTCATAAAACAAAATATTGAAGTTTGTGTTTATTCACAACACAAAATATACACACTTCTATAGAAACATTATTTATCATTTAAAAGTTGTTGGATAAGTACTTAAAAATACTTTAAATCTTGTGATCCGACCTTGTATAATGTTATATGATCTATTGATAGGGATTGAGTGAGGTTTGGAGTGTTTTATGGATAATGGAAAGAAGTGGGAGCGTTCCAAACATTTGAAGCGCCTAATGTAGGCGTTCGAAGTGTTCTGGAATATTTTCCAAAACACTTGAAGCGTCTAATGTAGGCATTCGATGTCACGTAAAGCATCTGATGTAGGCGTTTGAAGTGACATGAAGCTCCTGATGTATGCGTTCGAAGTGTTCCAGCACACTTCCAGATAGGGGTGTCAAACAGGTCGTGTATCGTGTTTCGTGTTTCGTGTTTTTCAGGTTTTGTGTATCAAAGTACCATACCCATACCTTACCCGTTTGCTTCGAGTGTATGGATGTAGATACTCAAACCCGTACATGTCAGGTTTCGTGTCGTGTATCGGGTATACCCACGAACTTGACAAGTACAAATATTTCAAGTCATGTACATGTCATTTCATGTACTTTTCAGGTATTTTCAGATTTCGTGTATTTTTCAGTTTTCATGTACTTAAACGACTATTGATACAATGTATGAAACAACAATAAGTACACAACCAAATGTTAAATATTAAAATGAGTGAGGTCCTCTAAACTCAAATCACTTGACTCTCAATAATAGATTAAAGAAATGAAATCTAGGAATGGAGGAAGGGGGAACCGAACAGGGTTACTTAGTAGCGCGGTAGTCTTTTTTTTGGAAAAAATTATTTTTTATTTTATTAATTATAAATTTTATTAAAATACATTTTTTTAAATTTCGTGTATAAACGGGTATAAACGGGTACCCACGGGTATACCCGGATACGACCCGCCATTGGCGGGTATTTTTCAGGTCTTACCCGATTTGTACACGAAACCCGCCAAGGTCATACCTATACCCGCAAAAATTCGTGTCAGGTTCGGGTCGTATTTCGTGTCGTGTCTGAAATTGCCACCCCTACTTCCAGAACACTTCGAACGCCTAGAAAATCTGCAGAAAAAGAGTCTTTTGAACTTGTAGTTTGTGAACTCAAAGCCTATAAATAGTAGGCTTTGCTATCTTCAACATATACTTGAAAAACTTTTCAATTCTTGTGAAAATTCTGCAGCACTTTCTTCTCTCATTCTCTCTACTATCAATCTCTTCTGCTATCAAGTTCAAACTCTCTATAGTAGAGCGAACTAAAGAGAGTAAGCTGTTATATCTTGGGAAGCATTAGCCATTGCAGTCTACCTTGCTCATCGGCAGAGGCTAAATTGCTTTAAGGACAAAGTTATCCAGAAACTCGTCTTGGTTTTCATTGTCTTTGTTGTTTTGTTTTACTGTGTCATATACATATTTACTAACAATCTTAAAGCAAATTACTATGGCAACCATACAAGCTCTTCCGGATATGCCAAAGTTGGAGCCATTTGATGGCAAGTTCTACAAGAGGTGGGCAGCCAAGGTGCTATTTTTTCTCGAGATGCTCTCTGTTTCATACATGCTCAAGATGGACAAACCTAATGATGAAATAGAGGCACGCAAGTATGATTCGGACAATACAACTTGCAGAGGTCATATTCTGCACTTTTTGTCCAACTCATTGTTTGACATCTATGTCAAATTTACTTCGGCTAAAGAGATATGGTCAGCAATTGAAAGAAAATATGGTGTTGAGGATGTCGGTAAGCGCAAATACGTGGTGAGTGAATTCATAAAGTTCCAGATTGTGGATCATGTTCCAATTAATTATCAAATCCATCAATTTCAACAACTGGTGGATAATCTAGAGTAAGAAAGGATCAAGATCGATGAGACCTTCCAGGCTGCAGCATTACTGGAAAAACTTCCTCCTTCTTGGATCAAATACAAGAAGAGAGAAAAGTATGACGATGCCAAGTTGTCTTTAGATGCTGCGATCAAGCACATACGCATTGAAGAGAAAAACAGGATGGAAGATGAGTCTCACACTGAAGAAGGAGTCAAGGCCAATGTTGTTGAGCATGCTGCGAAGAAAGAGAAGTTTCAACCCAACAACAGTGGCAACTACAATGGTGGAAACAAAGGTAAGAAAGTTATTGTGTAGGTCCAAAAGAAGATCAAAGTAGTCTGCTAGGTGTGTGAGAAGCCAGGTCATCGAGTAGTCAATTACAGGAGAAGAAAAGGCCAAACCAGCAACCAAGCAAACCTTGTGGAGGATACGGGCGCAGCAGATGATGTCATTGCAGCAGTCATCCTAACGGAGGTAAACGTTGTCAGTAGTGCGACGGAATGGATGGTAGACACACGGGCTACCAGACATATTGCTACCAGTAAGAACATATTTTTTGATTATCAAGAAATTGAAAACGGTGAACAAGTCTTCTTGGGAGATGCAGATGGTACCCAAGTTCTTGGAAAGGGTAGGGTGCTTCTCAAGTTGACCTCTGGGAAGAAACTGGAGTTAAGCAATGTGTTACATGTTCCTGCTATGCGTAAGAACTTGATATCCGACATACTACTGAGCAAGGCCGACATTAAACTTGTTCTTGAGTCTGACAAACTTGTCTTATCTAGATATGTGAAGTTTTTTGGTAAGGGATTTTGTAATGGAGGCTGCTTGTTCTTGACGATATCTGTTTATCTAATAATAAAGAAGCATCCAATTATGTTTACTTTGCTGAGTCTTTTGACACGTGTCATGCTAGATTAGGATATGCAAAAATAGAAATCATTAAGAAACTCAAAAACATGAATGATTTCATATGATGGTGAGAATTTTGATAAATGTGAACATTTTGTTGAGGCTAAACATCATAAGAAATCATTTAAGAAAGCTGATAGTGTTTCACAAAAACTTGGTCTAATTCACATTGACTTAGGTGATTTTAAGAATCATATGAGTAAAGATGGTAAAAGGTATTATGTTACTTTTATTGATGATTACTCTAGATATGCGAAGTTATATCTGTAAAGTCATAATGATGAGACTGAGTCTATGTTTATAAAGTACAAAAATAAAGTTGAAAATCAATTAGATTTAAAGATCAAAAGGCTTAGGACTGATAGAGGTGGTGAATATAGTAAATATTCTTTACAAAGATTTTGTGAAGAAAATGACATTATTCATAAGGTCACATCCCCGTACACACCTCAATCTAACGGAGTAGCCGAAAGAAAGAATAGAACACTCAAAAATATAATGAATGCGATGTTAGTTAGTTCAGGATTGCCGGACAATATGTGGGGTGAAACAATCTTGACGGCATGTCATATATTAAATAGGATACCACATAAGACGTTAGATAAAACGCCTTATGAGCTATAGAAAGGCTACGCACCAACCTCAGTTATTTGAAAGTATGGGAGTGTTTAGCCAAGGTTGTGATTCCTGATTTCAAACGAAGTAGAATTGGGTCTAAAACTTGAGATTGTGTGTTCATCGGATATGCTCAAAATAGTGCAGCATATAGATTCATGGCTATAAATAATAGTTCTATATTGGAATCTAAAGATGATGAATTTTTTGAACATATCTTCCCTATGAAAAGACAATCCAAAGTTGTTTCCAAATTCGAGATAGGCGAGTTTAGTAGGTCCGTTGTTAATCAAGAGATTGATCTACCTAGAAAAAGTAATATGCAAAGAATTGAGAAATCTTTTGGGAATGATTTTACAACAACGTTCATTTTAGAAGATGACCCCAAAAATTATGGAGATGCCATTAAATCAGTAGATTCTAAGTTTTGGAAAGAAGCCATAAATAGCGAGCTTGAGTCGATTTTAAGTAATAACACTTGAGAATTGGTAGATTTGCCTAGAGGTTGTAAGTAGGTCTTTAGAAAGAAGCTAAAGCCAGATGGAACAATTGATAAGTTTAAAGCTAGGCTTGTCGCTAAAGGATTCATGCAACAAGAGGGTATAAACTTCTTTGATACTTATTCTCCGATTGCTAGAATCTCTACCGTAAGAGTGTTAGTAGCTCTTGCTTCTATTTACAAACTTGTTGTTCATCAAATGGATGTAAAATCAACGTTTTTAAATGGAGATTTAAAAGAAGAGATATACATGAAACAACTGGAGGGTATGATAGTTAAAGGCTAAGAACATAAAGTGTGTAGACTTAAAAAATCATTGTACGATCTTAAGCAAGCACCTAAACAATGGCACAAAAAATTTGACAACGCTAAGGTCTCAAATGGTTATGTAGTAAATGAGAGTGATCGTTGTGTGTATAGCAAATTTGTTTGCTGTAATGGTGTCATTGTTTGTCTTTATGTTGATGATATGTTAATATTCGGTACCAACATAGATGTTGTAAATGACACAAAATCATTTATGTCTTCTGTTTTTGACAAGAAAGATATGGGGAAGGCATATTTGATTCTTGGACTTAAGTTAGAGGAGAAATGTGGGGGTTACCTACTTTCTCAAGAACATTATGTTGAGAAAATATTGAAAAAGTTTAATTATTATGATGTGAAACCAGTTAGTTCTCCTTATGATTCACATGTGACATTGATGAAGAATAAATTTAAAAGCGTGTCTCAATGTGAATATGCTAGGATAATTGGTAGTGTAATATACTTGACGAATTGCACTAGACCTGACATTGCATACGTCGTAAATAGACTTGCAAGATATACTCATAATCCTAATGAGAAACATTGATGTGCATTTAGACAGTTATTGAGATATCTTAAAGGTACAATGAATTTAGGACTCATTTTTAGTGGTTCACCCGCTGTTTTAGAAGGTTATTGTGATGCTAATTGGGTGACTGATAATGATGAGATAAACTCCACTAGTGGATATGTGTTTACATTGGGGGGAGCTATCTCTTGGAAATCATGTAAACAAACTTGTAGTGCTAAATCTACAATGGAGTCTGAATTATTGCGTTAGAACTTTCTAGCACAAAAGCTGAGTGGTTAAGGAATTTACTTGTTGATATTCCTTTATGGTCTAAGTATATGCCTTTTGTGTCTAATCATTGTGATTATCAGGCTGCGATCGCACGTGCAAAGAACAAGATTTATAATGGGAAGAGCCGGCACATCCGTCTAAGGCACAATATTGTGCGCGAGTTGATACGTTTAGGGGTGTTAAACTTGGAGTTTGTAAGAACCAAGTTTAACCTTGCTGACCCCTTAACTAAAAGACTAAATAAGAAATTAGTCTATGAAACATCAAGGAGGATAAGACTTATTCCATATGTAGAGAATTCTTCATGACGGGAACCCAGCCCACTATTAGTAGAGATCCTACAAACGGGGTTCAATGTGGTAAAAACAAGTCATGAAAGAGTTCTATGTTGCACTATCGAAGTGTTCCTCCCTAAGGTGTTGTTGTCGATAGCGCTCGCTGTAAAAAATCAAGGGTGAGATTTCGAGAATCTCTTAATGAAAATTCATATCCATGTTGAATGGTGGTGTGAACAGTGCACACTTGATGAATTTCACCTATATAAGCATGGAAGTGGTGCCGCTTCCTGTGAGAACTTGAAAAACTCTCTAGAGAGCTTATGAATCCCGAAATAGGTGCATGGCCGATATCGCACCAAAACCGTGAACTTGAAGAAGTAGATAATGATATGTCTTCTTGTTGTTCATATAAACAATAGTGGAGTAAGATTCAAGACGGAGTTCATCTTACTTCCGCTTATATAACTCAAGTTGTACTACTGGCGATTCAAGACCACAAGTCATCGTATCCGTTATGTATCATTATCTTTGGTTGATAGTAGAAAGGTTGGTTTATGTTCGTTCGTTTGTGAGTGTACAAGCTTGGATCATGTGAGGGATTGTTGGAAAAGTACTTGAAATCTTATGATCCAACCTTGTATAATATTATATGATCTATTTATCGGAGATTGGGTGAGGTTTGAAGTGTTTTATGGATAATAAGAAGAAGTAGAAGCGTTCCAAACACTTGAAGCGTCTAATGTAGGCGTTCGATGTCACATGAAGCGCCTGATGTAGGCGTTCAAAGTGACATAAAGCTCCTGATGTAGGCATTCAAAGTGTTCCAACACACTTCCAGAACACTTCGAACGCCTACGTAAGGCGTCTGAAGTGTCCCGACTGTTCATTAAAGATGCAACTTCTGCATCAAATGACATCTCCTTTCATATTGAACGTCCATAACCGATCCAAAGGGAAAAAACTGTAGAAAAAGAGTCTTTTGAACTTGTAGTTTGTGAACTCAAAGCCTATAAATAGTAGGCTTTGCTATCTTCAACATATACTTGGAAAATTCTTCGATTCTTGTGAAAATTCTACAGCACTTTCTTCTCTCATTCTCTCTATTATCAATCCCTTCTACTATCAAGTTCAAACTCTCTCTAGTAGAGCAAATTAAAGAGAGTAAACCGTTATATCTTAGGAAGCATTAGCCATTGTAGTCTATCTTGCTCATCGGTAGAGGCTAAATTGCTTTAAAGACAAAGTTTTCCGAAACTCGTCTCGGCTTTCATTGTCTTTCTTGTTTGATTTTACTGTGCCATATACATATTTCCTAACAAAATTACACCATATACTATTATGATTTCAACTTGATGGTCTATGAACTGAGATTGGACCTGGAGTTCACATGTATAAGCTTTGTTAAGGCAAAGGTATATGAACGAATACTTATGTTGTACATCAACAACAACAATATTACCTTTCGATTTAGAGACTCCTATCTATGTTAAGGTATGGAGGGATCAGATGTACGCAACCGTACACATATGTTAGAAACACATAGATGTTATTTCTTGATGTCACATAATGAAAATTGTATCAAGCTTTGTCGATCAACCTACTTCACAATATAAGAAGCGCAACCAATTCAATGAGTCATTTTTGATTTATTCTATCATATTTCAAAATGAAAGAAGAATGTGTCTTTTACTCCATTGAAAATAGAAACTACTTATGTTGTACATGAATTTGAATTTAGCAAACTAGACAACATGAATTTGAATTTAGCAAACTAGATTTTTAAATGCCGATTTTAACCCTTAATTCTGAAAGGACAAAAACTTTGAAGTCATGACGCAGTCAAAGACGAAAACAAGACACAGAACAAATACGGTTAGAAAGAGAATTTAAACGACCTCATAGAAATCCGAAAGTCCATTAATTCTTCTAATTATATGTCGCTTTCATGGGTGTTTAACTTTGTTATCTACGCTCGGGGTTAATACTTAATGGAAAAAGCTCGAAAATGATACAGTTCACGAATAGTTTGGCTCGTTTTAGTAAACGGATCTAATTATGTGTTTGAACTCAGCTGATTTAATTAAAATTAGCAAACAAACTCAAACTAAATACGAATCAAACTCAAATTGTTCGTAAACAGTTCGGTTCGTTAAACACCTCTATTTAAACATGGCTTTAAAAGTAATTTATGCAATTATGATTCATTATTTTCCGAATATGGCGGGGTAACGTAAAGCAAAAAAAGGAGAAAAGGAAAATACAACACGAGAAAAAAAGCATGCTAATGAAAAGGAGTCTCTAGATTCGAACTCATGACTTTTTATTAGTAATCTCCAACTCGATTACCAACTGGACTATATCCTGGGACGGCTCGGGTTAATACTTAAACATACTCCCTGAAAGAATTGTACAAAGGTTGAAAACAATTTTGACTTTGAGAAAGCTTTTAGATATTTTTAGACGTACATGCTTTTTCATGTAATATTAACATCAATTTCTGTAACTATAGTCCTATTCATCCTCTTTAAGTATGTTAAAGATAGCTTGTTATGCATAAAACAATGTTTAAGAAAAAATAATTCAATGAATGAGGTATAGCTCTAAGACTTAGTTTATTATATTAGTTTTCACATTCCAAAAAAGACGTATTTTTAGTTGCAAAATGTTATATTCTGATTTTAGAATTCTCCATTGTTTAGTATGATGAGTTTCATGGAAGATACACATCAAAAACTAAGCGGTCTTTTATATTGGTGAGGTTTTTTTTTATCAGAAAACATATACAAGGTGCCCAATGCAAAACGGGCATGTATCTATGTTTCAATTGGGTCAAAGTCAAGCATTTGACCTCCATACATAGATAGCAGTATCTCACATACGCTGCGTATTTTAGTAGCGAAATGCATTTCTTTGTATTTCTTGAATCACTCACTAACACACTAGCACAACATAGCTCTATTATCATGTCATTTATGCAGGTAGAGCCGGGGGTCTCACTGGAAGCAGACTCTCTATCCCTTGTGATAGAGGTATTGTCTGCCTACCACTTACCCTCCCGAGACTCTAACGATAGCTTTTGCTGTCGTTGGGATATACTGGGTTCGGATGATGATGATGATGATCTCACATACGCTGCGTGTATCCTGGGTAGGGGTATTAACAAACCGAACCCAACTGAATACTAGCTTTTCGAATTCAGATTTGTTATGCTAAACGAACTGTTCGACTCAGTTCGTTTAGTTAAACAAACTTTAAAATTGGTATGAGTTCGGCTCGATAACACTATAATTGTTTAAACGAGTCAGATAATTCGCGAATTTTTTGACTCGTTTTAGTAAACGAACCCAAACAGTTGTTCGAATTCGGTTCGTTCACAAATAATTACCGAACGAATACGACTCGAACTCGAACATTTTTCAAACTGTTCGGTTCGTTGAACAACCCTAATCCTGATTCGAACTTACATCTTTTTAGTTTTAATATCCCAGCTCGAGTATTAACTCGACTATACATTTGTAAGGAAACATAATTTAATGCAGTGATAGTCATTAAAACTAAGTTAAACATAAATATTTACCTTTTAATGCATTACTTAATGTTATTAATGTATTATCTCATAGGTTGAAAAAATGATACATTTGGATTGAAACCTAAGTTGAAAAGTTAATTATAAAAAAATACAAAATTTTGAGATGACCTAAAAACAAAAACAGACTATTAAGAGAGTATAATAAATCCTAACAAAAAAAAAAAAGAGAGTATTGTTATAAACTCAAGCAAGTATAGTAAAGAGAAAAGAGAAACAAGAGAGATTTGTATCTCAAAAGGTGTCTTTCATATATGATATCTGGTCCTATTTATAGGACTCAATGGAGTGAAGATAAACTTGGACAAACCCTTTTGAATATCTACATCTAATCTGATATACAAAAGAGATTCAAATACTTTGGATATCCACATCTACTATAATGTCTATCGCTACAATGTATATCAACATCATGTTTATCCTTGAGATTCCAGTATATCCATAACACTCCCCCTTGGATATCCAAACTTTACAGAATATGCCTCGTTAAAACCTTGCCAAGAAAAACCCAGTGGGATAAAAACTTGGTCGAAGGAAAAAGAGTACACATTCGTAAAAATCGGTAAGTGTGATACACTGCCTCGTTAAAACCTTGCCAAGAAAAACCCTGTGGGACAAAAAACTTGGACGAAGGAAAAAGAGTACAGTGTGCATGTAGTAATCACACTCCCCCTGATGCTGGCAAGAGATCTTTGAGTCGACGCAATCCAATGTTGTAGATTATCTCTTTAAATGTAGCGCTTTTGTGAACAAGTCATCAAAAATCTGGCTTAATTGTATCTGCTGGATATTAATATCATCATTCTTCTCGAGGTCATAAGTGTAGAAGAACTCTGGTGATATATGCTTCATTCTTCTTGGATGTAGCCATTTTCAACTTGAACAATACATCTTCCATGATCTTCAAACATTGTTGTCGGTGTCTTCAATATGCTGAATCGTCGACTTCAAGCAAAAGCATTCACATCTTGCTTCATGCAATGCCAAAATCTTATAATGATGAATACATGGTTGTAAATGTCTGTTTCACTCATCTCTATAATATGACCGCACCAAAACATATCCATTCTGTGGTATTCCCTTATGCGAGTCAAATAGCCAGCATCAGCATAATCCACTAATTGTGGTGGTACCTTCCTTGAGTAGTATAAACACCCATATGGTGTTCCAATAAGATAAAAATGTGTTTGACATTATTTCAATGTCTTCGTATTGGTGTTGAACTATACATTCTCAATAAATTCACTGAAAATGCTATATATACAGTATCGAAATTCGCAAGATACTTTAAAATACCAATAATACTAAGATATGGTACTTCAGGACCTAATAATTCTTCGTTATCTTCTCGTGGTCGAAATGAGTCTTTCGATTATATCACGCTATGACTACTCAAGGCTCGATCTGCAGGTCGAGAGAACATTTGATCTTCTCAAAGTCTTTCGTCTCAAACTTCTTTTATGATACCACTAGAGGTTTTAGTAAGCTCTTCAGGAGTTCCAACAAAATTTAGATCATCAACATGTACATCCTGCCATGTTGATTTAATCCATACAATGATTTCTATAATTTGATTGAGTATAGTTCATTCATTACATGCTGCAGGCAATTTAAATCCTTCTGAGATTTTGCATCATCGTTTTATAATTCATATGAGTAAGCGGTAACCTCGTTCATTAACCGCATATCAAGATTTAAGTGACTGCTAGGCTGACTGAATATTGTAATGTTATGGCATCAATTATCGGGGAATATGTTTCATCATAGTCATGCCTAGTTCTTTGTGAAAAACTCATTTATATCAAATATGTTTGATCCCTTCAGGGGTTTGACTACAGGTCAAATAATTTGCGAATGCGACTTTCCCTTCAAGGGTTTTGGACTACGGGTCCAAATGCTTTGCGACTTTTCCTTCAGGGGTTTGGATTGCATAATTTTGGCCAATGATTTATGTGTCGACACTTTTCAGTTAACATTGGTTCAGGATCCTGATTCTTAACTTCACATGCAATCCCTCAATCAATATATGATCAATAATGATCATTTGTCTATCCCAATTTTCTCTTATAATTTAAACAGATCTTTTCAAAATTGTGTTCACTTGCTTCTTCAGGAGCAACTTGTCTATTGACTTTTAGACTGATCAGTTCTTATTTCTATAGCGCTTTCAAGTTGTGAACATCTAATCTCTTGTAGAGTATTCTCTTCTCGAGTATTATTTGTACCACTCTCTTTCGAGGGCTTTTATCTTTTACACCAACTGGGCGTCCACGTTTTAGACTTGTTTTTGGTATACCATTATCATGTCCTTCAGAGACATCAAGTCGAATCGGCGTGTTCATCGCCAAAACGTGGGATTTTGTTATCACTTTACTTCTTGCTCGCATTGAGTTATTCGTGTGTTAAGGTGAGATAGTGAAGGAACGTTCCATGTAATTTCACGCCGTTCTTCAGGAACCGGCACTTTCTCTCCCCCTAACGGCGGGAAAACTAACTCACCAAATCAATACTGATACATGTATAATTAGTTGTATGTCCCCAAGCTCATGTGGGTAAATTGGTCCTTACAATCAAACGTCAAGCTATCAGTTGTAAACGTTTAATAAATGACACTGCTGGGCCATTTTAAGTGTGCACACTTACAACTGAATGCTCAACGCCAATCTCAAGGCATACAATAATCATTGAAAGCTTGGGATATAAATTCATATGTATTATCAATAATTAGTAAATTTAATCGGATAATCATATAATCTGAGCAAGAAGCTTGACAAAAGCTACTAGTCTTTTTGAAAGCAAACTCACATGAACAAGCAACACACACAAAATCATGTAATCTTTTTGTTCATGAAAGAGTTTCTAGAATCTTCTGGTTCTTTAAAGAATGCACATGTGAATGTTGTACAATTGTACGTATCATTATTCTATCTGGGTGACCAAGTCGATTATGTCATAAATGACATTTATCATCGAACTTCTGGTTCATCACAATATCATATTCGATTGGATGTATAGTCGCATAATACAATCCATAGAGAAAATTGGGAGTTTTTCTTTAACAAGATTCTGGCTTGAATTACTGTCTATAAAAATTTCATATTCCCCTCGTTTATGGTTCAATATGAACCACATTAAGACGTATATCTTTTAAACTCAATAGTTTTCTTTCGACTTGGTGGAAAATTATGCCATATTAACTAATACATATATCACCCATTAATAAAATGGTTGCTCTTCTGAAACCCTCGATCGATGTCGTTGTACCTGAATAGGTACTAACATTTGCTTTTGCCAATTAGAACTCTTCTGGAGCCCGTTGTGTGTGTCATTCCACTGTCAACTGGACATATGCCATATCATTCACTTTGGATGATATGTTAATATTCAAAATACTTTAAATAATGCATAATCTAAATGGGCATTCTGGATACAATAAACAATATAATGATTTCACATTAATTCATGCTCTGCAAAAGATTATGCCAAGAGATAGACGGGGTAATATTCAAAAGGAAGGACAGAGACAATGTTATCAAATCAGAATTCTCAATAGAACAATCCATAGTCGAGTTAAGGATAATCGACTTAAAGATACACATGCTTTAGGTATGGCGATTATTCATGCTTCCGGCATGTCGACTACTCATGCTTCAGTCATAAGATGATATATCCACTCAAAACTACATGTTTGAGCTAAATGTCCACTCAAAACTACATGTTTGAGTTAAATGTCATATGCTTCTGACATAAGATGCTTCAGGCATAATAAATAGATCATAATAAAATCATACTAATAAAATGTAATAAAAAAACTGTATATATGACAAAATTAAATATATGCAAGAACATAACAATTAACAAGCTTGATCACCTGTCATTGAGAAATAACTTACAATAAGTAAATTAGAATTGTTGCTGCGGGCATGTCCACTACTCATGCTTCAAGCATGACAACGATTTGTGCTTCAGACATATCCGCTATTCATGCTTCAAGTATGTTGATTATTCATGCTTCCGGCATGTCAACTGCTCATGCTTTTGGCATGTCTATTATTTATGCTTCATGCATTTTATGACAGACTTGAATGTAACATCAATAATTATTGTCTATGATAACTGTGAATAAGAAGATAATGGCTCTGTGTAAGTATGCTTAATGAACAAACAAGTTGTTGCGACCTATTAGTACAGCTATGATTAACACTGCCTAATGTTAATCATTAAGTGCACACTTGATATGTATCTTAAAATATAAGCTGTGCAAACCATAGGTAGTTACAAAACTATACACAATTGTAGAGAAACGTGTATCACATGTTACGCTACTCCCATGTAGCCCATTGTTGCAAACATGTGTTGAGTGTCAAAATTATACTAAAATTACAGCACATGATCTGTACTAGTATAATTATGGTGAATACATGCATGCGAGTACAAAATACCACTACATGTACATACATATATGACATAAGTAACAATGCATTAAATAGTGCAAAAATTCACTAGATTAAAAATAATTACATGTAAAAGCATAGTATGCAAGTAGTAAGAAAATGTAATGCTTGCTTAAAATTAGTACACTACACTCGCATAAAAAGACATACATATACTAGGCCAAGTACGCGTAAAAAAAATCAGAAAGCTTAATTACATAACTAAGTGTATAAGCATACACTTGTAACAATGTAGAAATATATAGCATAACTAACGTTATTGGAGTGAATATAAAATTATGCTGTGTACTAACTGATGATGAAATCATTTTAATCACTCAGTCAATACATATAGTAAACGCATACAATAATAGTGCAGCATAAATTGTGAAATTGTAACACAATTATGAGAAATTGACATAAACTTAACTTGTTGAAAAGTGCTGTAGTAGTTGCAACCACGTCAATGTATAAATTGCTAATGTAAGCACGCAAAGATACAATAAACAACAAGTTGTGCTAAAATACGTGCTGTAATACACTTACTATCCTGCGTCAATGTAGAAATATATTTACTACATCACAATCTGCAAATGCATATATGTGAATAAGATTCCACAAGCGATGGGGAGTACACAAGAAAGATAAATAACTTCAGGTATACTCCACCTAGTCATGCTTTTAGGCATGTTAATTATATCAATTATTCACGCTTGGAGCGTGTCAATAATTCATGCTTCGGGCATGTCAAACGATTCATGCTTCGAGCATGATAAAGCGATTCATGGTTTGGGCATGATAAAACGATTCATGGTTTGGGCATGATAAAACGATTCATGCTTCGGGTATGTTAACAATTCATGCTTCAGGCATGTTAACAATTAATGCTTCAGTCATGTTAACAATTAATGCTTCAGACATGATCATTATTTAGTCATGTCATGCTTCAAGCATGATAATAAATAATGCTTCAGGCATGTTAATTATTTAGTCATGTCATGCTTCAACCACAATAATTACTTATAACAACGATTTGTGCTTCGGGCATAATGACTATTCATGCTTCGAGCATGTCGGTTATTTAGTTATGTCATGCTTCAGGCATGATAATCATTCATAACAACGATCTACTATTTCAGCGGTTAAAATAGACATAAACAAAATCTGCCAAGTTGCAGATTATAGCCGTTGGCAGTTTTGCCAACTAGGTTGGATTGATGATGGCCGTTAGAGGCTATGTCACAGCCTCTATATAAGTGAAAACATTGTATATTCAGAGTATGTTGATGATTAATATATCTTCAAATTTCTATAAATGCCTGCAGCAATCATGAATCTAAAATCTTCCAAAACATATCAGAAGAACTTCTAAGGGGAAAAGAAAGATACTATGGTACTCATCCCCTTAGCTTCTCATACTTAGATCAAGAGAGATGTTTATGTTCTAAGACTAAAGTAGAATACAAGCCAGCACTATAACATATCTAGTCGATTGTTTAGACAAGGAGAAATTACACCTCTGAACAGGAAAAGAAGCATGTTAAACGATTCATGCTTCGGGCATGATAACAATTAATACTTCAGGCATGTTAACAATTCATGCTTCGGGCATGATAAAATGATTCATGCTTCGGGCATGGCTACCATATGCTTCGGGCATGATAACAGTTTATTCATGTGGCTGCAAGCCATATATTATTCTTCTACCTTCAAAATAAATCTAGACTTCAGGCTAGATTAGTTCTTTTATAAATATTTTGAATATAAGATAGAAATAGGTAATAATAGGAACACAAAAAAAATGAACAGATCATAAATCCGAAAAATATTCAACATAAAAGTTAGTCTCAGAAATTACCTTTTCTGAACTTAATTGCATTCTTATAATAGAGAAAATGCTTTGATATCGACAAGAATGCTTACGTCAATAATGGCCCATAAAGAATCAATCCAAGTTCGCAATTTCCATACAGAACGCTTGGATTTAACAACACCTCCTTCAATGTATGCCATTTATGCTTCGTCAACGTTTTCCAGTCGCTTCGATTGTATCAATTCTCGGGGATACGATCACCAAGCGCGTCCTCTTTTTCTTTCGTTTCTTTTTTTGTTTCCCTGTAAGTAATGGATGCCGCTGAAGTGGCAAAATAAATACTACTGATAGCACCTTGGAAGCATAGCCGGAGTCGGCAGGGCTTTTCTGATGCTATTGTGCAGGTCTACAGATTTTCTAAAAATTGATAGAGTTATCGTGCTGATAACGTGTTATAAACTCAAGCAAGTATAGTAAAGAGAAAAGAGAAACAAGAGAGATTTGTATCTCAAAAGGTGTCTTTCATATATGATATCTGGTCCTATTTATAGGACTCAATGGAGTGAAGATAAACTTGGACAAACCCTTTTGAATATCTACATCTAATCTGATATACAAAAGAGATTCAAATACTTTGGATATCCACATCTACTATAATGTCTATCGCTACAATGTATATCAACATCATGTTTATCCTTGAGATTCCAGTATATCCATAACAAGTATAATAATTAAACCCTACTGTTGAAGTATAATAAGTTTGTTGAGTCTTAAATGATTAAAAGAAAGATAGTAGGAAAACAGATAAGAGTTTCCCATAAATAAAACGCAGGGCTCGTGTATAAGGACTGGTTTTTGTATAAAATCGAGAATCTTTTCATAGCTGTGAATCTGTGATGAGAGTTAGAGGGCCAACAAAGGGGGCAGGAAGCAGCAGAAGGGCGAAAGTGAGCCTTTTCCAGCCGCTCTAATTCTGAAAGTTGTAGCGTTTCTCTTTGCAGCAATTTTTTTAGGAATCTTTGCAGCATTCCGTCGATCGGTTGGTGGGTTTCAGAAGCAGTTACCAGAAAGAAATTACTTGAAGTCGGAGCACTCGGTTTCTAATTTTAGCCTGAATCCTGATATTGCTTAGGGAATTGTCGGGGTAAAAACTGGATCCCCCCACCCCCCCACCAAAAAAAATACGTATTTTTTTATTCAGTCGATTACTCTATTTTTTCATTATGGTACAAACCCTACCCAATCGTCGCCGGAATGTATTTGCACCTCCCTCTTTCGCCTCCGGTACTATATGGGAAAAAAAGCTTGCTTTGATTAGTTTTCTAAAGGTTGGACGCAAAGGGTTTTGTCGAGTCGAAAGAAATTTGTTGAAGTTTCGAAGGAAGCGAGGAAAATGCGTTTTTCCTTTCCTCTATCTCATTTTCTCCCCTTGTTATTCACTTTATTTCTTCTTTGCTTTCCCCCTTTTTTATTTTTTATTTACAATTTCTCTTTTTACAGGATCTCCTATGGATTCTGGTGAAGCATCTTCTTCTTTGAGAAATGAGATAAATTCAGCACACCTCCTGGACCATAAGGCGGAGAAGGCTTCAGTTAAGGCAGCAGATATGGAGCAACTTCATCAGCCTTCAAATTCAAGGAGTTCTGATGATGAGATGGGTGCTTTGGAGGATGTAAGTACTGATTCCTTTTCCAATTATCGATTACATTATCTTAGTGATATTTTGTGGATGTAGTCTGACAACTGGTCCATGTGTAATGTGCAAATATTGTTCTGCCTTGAACCAATGAATTCTTTTGACATGTAAACAGGATAAAATTTGCAAATGTATACAAAAATTCTGTAGAAGGATGAATGTGCATCATCACCTGATTGGGAAGTTGGTTGTCAGCAGTTTCATTCCATAGTTCGAGAGCCCATTTGACGCAGATGATAGATAGAAGGACGCTAGTGAAATTACCACCAAAATGAAAACTTGTTACACTGTGTTTAAAGTCAAAGTGGACTTGTATATTGGGACGGAGGGAGTAGTTGTGAGTTACACATATGACTATTTAGATATCTTGTGATACACAAGCCTTGCAATAGCTTAGATAATAGTGTAACGTTACTGATTTCATTGTTGATGCTTTCTCTGTCCAGTTAGCTTTAGAGTTTAGACCTTAGATGTCTACCGAGTCTAAATGACCATTCTTTGGGTGGCAAAGTTTCATTTCAATGAAGTCTTCGTGGATAAAGTCGGATATGGTTTGTCAACTAGAAGTCTTTTTGTCATTTGATACACAAGTCTTCATGTGGTGTGCAAGACTTCTCTGTGATACACAAGCACTCCAATGTTTTTTTGTGGAGGATATTTTAGTTTCGAGATCCTCTGGTACACAAGCCTTCCAATGCCTTTATTCAATAATCTAGTGATTACAGTTTTCAAGTTAGCTTCTTCATTCCTGGAGTTGATGCTTTCTCCATCCATTTAGCTTGGAACTTTAGATTCTACTGTGTCTAATTGGCCATTGCTTTGTTAGAAATTTTCATTTCAACAAAATCTTTGCAGACAGAGTTGGACGCTATTGGTGAATTGTAAATGTCTTTTTGACCTTTTTTTTCTGGTGGATATTTTTTTTATCCACCAAGTTGGGGTTGGAGAGGCTGTAAAAGGTTTCGGGAGAATTTTTTGAGAGAAGATATTGCATATTTTGGAATATGAGAGGATATGAAGTGCGTCATAGTTGGAACAGGAGAGTTTTTTTTTTTTTTAAAAAAAAAAAAGAAAAACAATGAATATGTGTAATGGTGATATAGGATCTGCATATTGTCTGCCCGAGTTACTGGAAAAGAGGATGGAGTGGTGGTTGTAGAAGAAATTGTTTTAATAGGGAATAGAAAACCTAGCTGATGGTCAGCAATGAAATTTCACATTGGTTAAACTCATTCAGGAAGCCAATTTTCGTTGTCAGATCACATGTAGGCAGCTTACCACATGGTTCTAGGGGTGCTTCTGTTGTCTTTTATTTTTCAGTCTATAGATGAAAAGATGAAGTCAAGGTTAAGATGGTATGGACATGTGCAAAGACTCTGCAGATGCACCTGTTAGGCGGTGCGAGACAATGAATGGGGTGCATGTTAAACGTGGGAGAGTGAGATGAAAAAAGGCATGGAGAGAGACAATAAAGAATGATATGACTTATATGACAATTGAAGATCATATAGTCAGTGATAGAGTATGTTGGATGCGGTTGATTCATGTAGCTGATGTCATATAGAGGATATCAGATTTAAGTGAGAATTTTAGGTACTTAGGCCTGAATCACGGTTGAAATATTATGATATTTTTGAAAGATGCGTATTCTAAGTTCTAACGACGCATATCATGCATTAGGTGTTAGGAGGCACAAGGAGGGTAGACTTTAGGCTACGACTTAAAAAAAGCAAAAAAAAAAAAAAGAAATAAAGTTAAAATTAAAAAAGCGCAATATAAATGATCCATATAGTCGACCCCACATAGTGGTAAAAGATTGAGTGTTGTTGTTTTCTTGGTTAAGTTAGCATTAATGGTTGCTGCCATTTGGAAGCAGGTAACTATTTGCGATGTCTGTGGGGATGCTGGTCGGGAAGACTTACTAGTTGTGTGTAGTAAGTGCAGTGATGGCGCAGAACACACGTAAGTTATATAGCTTTGTGAATTCCATTCTTCAATTTTTGTCTTCTGAAGGCTTTTTTCTATCCTTTATTTAGTTTCTGAATGATGATTATCACCTGCCATGGTATTTGCTCTCTAATTTATTCAATATGTATCATTGATATTTCTCCTTCCTTTACAGTTACTGCATGCGTACAAGGCTGGACGAAGTTCCTGATGAATGGATATGTGAAGACTGCATGAATCTAACAGATGACAAGAGAAGTCAACCTGAAATTGAGAAATCCGATGAAAGTACAGAAGGCAGTATTCTAAAGCAACCGCCAGAAGTTGTTGATATGTCAGAGCAGTCCGTTGTCCAGACATACCAAGTAGTAGGGACTAAAAGTTCAGGTGCTAAAAGAAACAGAGGAGACAAAGAAAGTTCTTTAGCGTCAGCCGAGGCAACTATAGGCATTGTAGATCCTGCCTTATTGACAAGAAAAAGAGCATTTGAACCAGAAGACGTATCAACTAGGTCCAGTAAAGCCCTTAAGACTCAGGACACCATAATGAAGCAGAATGCTGAGTTGTCTTTGCCGAATGATGGTCCCAGCCGAAAAATGAGACAGAATGGTTCTTTACCTCCTGTTGCTGCTCATGATTTGTCCAAATCCAATCAACAACTAACAGAAGATGGTATTTTTCTTGCACCCTCAAATTTGTGACCGAACATCACTTTTCAAGGTTAGGCGTCCTAATGTATTATTGATTGTGTCACAGGCGGTTTCACTAAATCAAAGTCATTCAGCGTTTTTGAAAAAAGACCAAAAACTCAGTTGTTGGATAAGCATCTCGTTAACCAGAAAAGAAAAACTTCTGCTATCAGATCGCTAAGGAAGTCTGTGTCATTTGGTGATTCAGGACCCAGTGATAGAAGTTTGCGTGATACTAAGTCATGTCTCATTTCTCCGAAAGTTTCTGAACTTCGTGATTTGAAAAGATCAAGGAGCATGAGGACAGGTGAGTCTTTGGAAACGGTGACTAAGCCAGAGCTTGGAAAGCCTTCTCCGATTCTCTCACCAGATGGCAGGCCAATAGTTGCTGTATCATCAGATGAGAAGAAGCTTAGATCTTCTGATGAAACTAGATCAGTACACGGAAGTAAACATTGTGACCTGAGAAATGCTAAAGAGTCAGGTATTTATCCATAATGAAATGTCAACATGGCCCTTTGTCTCCTAACCCCTACCCTGTGCATGGTTCTCCTCTCCAAAATTGCTCGTTTGTCTCCATCCTTATATGTGTTTCTATCGTTCATGGCTGATATTTACTGAATTTCCTAAAGAAGTCGCTGCTTTTGTGGTTGAACTAGGATTGGATCTTGCCATCGAGGTTAAAAAGGTGTCCTCAAGTGCTATTTCCTCAAAGTCGAAGGAGCATATTATAAGTCCCCGCGAGCATATTACAAGTCCTCATGAGCATATTAGAAATGCTCATGTTGTACGAAATAAAGTTCCAGTGCTGGAGAAGCAGCAAAGTGCAAAGAATCCTGATTTCATTTCGAGTGGTGTTGCTACCGCAGATGAAAGATCAAGAGCATACTGTTCTGAGAAAGTCATAGTTGATTCTTCTACTCCTTGCCTCCCTAAGGACAATCCTGCTGGTCCAGTTCTTGATGTGGGAAGAATGAAGCATATGCATAAAAGTAGCTCGACAGATCCTAGTCTCCTATTGGATTACCTTAATGCTAATCAGTTATTGGCTGTTCCCATGTTTGATTACATATGGAAGTAAGTTTTCGAAGTTGCATTGCATTGTTGTGGCTTCTTGTTAGAATCAACTGATATGTTTATTTTTTTTTTCCAGAGGTGAATTCGAGGTGCAAAGTAGTAGTAAGGGGGGTCGTCTCCCACGACTTTCGTACAGGATTCAAGCATACTTGTCTTCTCTATCATCACCAAAAATTCCTGAAGTTGTGAAGGAATTTCCTGACAAAGTTGTTTTGGATGAAGTTTCTCTCCCTAGTACTTGGCCTAGAAAGTTTTTGGAGCATCCACCCCAAGACGATAGCATTGGGCTTTATTTCTTTGCTGAAGATATTCAGAGGTGTGAATTGCTTCTTTCCTTCTTATGTTAAGTTAATGTGTCACCTTGTTCTATTTCTGAGAGTTTTACTTGTGGTGCAGCTACCCGAACTACAAAAGTTTGTTGCGCTGCATGATGGATTATGAATTGGCTCTTAAAGGAAATTTCAATGGGATTGAACTTCTTATATTCTCCTCCAATCTGCTTCCAGAGAAATCCCAACGTATATACCAACATGCATTACTTTGACTTTGATGATAGGCTTGACAATTCGGTGGTTTAGTTTGATTTCATTATTCCTTGCGTATCTTTTCCGGATCTAAGTTTTTTTATTGGTTTCCAGGTTGGAATAATATGTTGTTCTTGTGGGGAATCTTTCGACTGAGGAAGGTTGCTGAAGTGTAATGCGTGAACTACACCCATGCAGAGAGTTCTGCTGCGTGGGTATTGAACTTATGCTCTGGTTTTTCATTTACAATGTACAAAACAATACACTGATGCTAGTAAGATGGGAGGAGGCAACAGCCATTGGAGGGATTATCCAGAGATGACATCAGCCCATGGATCATAGGATCCACTGGAAAGACTGGTTTCCGTCTTTACTGCAGAATTTAGTGCGCTATAAGAGGGGCTGCATCTAGCTTGGAATTTGGGGATGAAACAAGTCATTCTTGAATCAGACACTGGATGTGCAGTGACTGCAACTAACAAAGGAATGAGAGATCAATCTTTTATAATCTATCATAAACAACAGCAGACACATGCTCTCAAGAGTGGATGGTAGGAGTTGTCTACCAACATAGAGAAAGAAAATAGAACAGCTGATGGTTTATCTTGTCTTGAACATGACGTTCAAGCAGAATTAACGCGACCCCACCGACCACTGCACGAAATGGACCAGATAGTAGGAAAAGGTCCTGGGGAGTTGAAAATGCTTAAGGATTGTGTCCATGGCCTCCTTTTTGTGACAAAAAGGAAAGAGGTTGGACTCAACAAGGAAGAGACTGGCTAGAAGACAGTTTTGTTTTTTTTTTGTGACAAATTGGTTCTAGAATACTACCAGAATTTGGAGAGTCAAGCTTGTTCTCCGCTGATTCCTGAGTGAAATGCTGAAACCCTTTTAAGGCTGAATACTCTGCAGAAGGAAATCTGGAAAAGTAGGCTCCTTGGTCTCTTGGAGAAGCTTTGGAATACTATTCTAATCTTAGTCGCACCCAAATAGACGAGCAGAACGTGTGGATGTAATTATATTTTTACTTGGTATTTATGTGTTATGGGTACAAATCATTTTGGGAGGATTTGGGTCAGGATATTATGGTGAAGATGGACAATCCGTATAACTGATCTTATTTAGTGGAACTAAGGCGTGGATGGTGTTGTTATTATGGGTAGAATTCGAGGGAGCTCAAACTTGAGGAAAAGTCCATTCCCTGGTCATGGGGTCTTCTAATGTCTTAGTCCCAAAGAGCATTGTGGAGGATGTAAGGAGTCCCTCAGCCTCTAAGGTTGGGTGATGACTTACGTAGTGATCCACACAAGGTGTACCTTCTAGCAACAGTGGAACACCTACACTGTGAGTGTCTTTGAATTCAAACTCTTGATCTCTTGAAGCAACTCTTAATCTGAGTATCAACTGAGCTATGTCTTGGGAGCGATAGAGCTCAAACTTGATTACATGTTTTGGACCAATGTGATTAAACTGGAACCGGGAGGGAAAACCGGAACTGGGGTAAGGGAGAATCAAGATTAAACTGTAATTTAAACCTTAATAATAGGTTAGGTTTAGGTTTATGTTAAAGGTTGGTGATTTTGCATACTTATACCGGAACCGATGGTTTAAGTTGAACAGAATTGGAAAGTTTCAAATCGATGGTTAAAACTGATTGTTTGCTCGTGATTAAGAAAATACTTTTTATATTTGTATTTTATAAATTGTCGTATTTTGTCATTCATAAATTAATGTCAAAACTTCTTGTAAAATTAGTTTTAATACTATTTAGGACAAAATTTAATGAATAATAATACAGGATTTTCAATCCTAGCAGGAAAGGGATTCTTTCTTTTCATTTCCGATCACTCTATAATTTCCACAGTACCTGCAGAAGACCAAGAAACCACCCGACCCCGTGAGTAATTAATGCAAAAACAGCCAATTGAAATTTAAAGATTTGATTTTAAATAATGTTTGATTATATTTTATCGTGACAACATTTTCGGGAAATTTTGACTTTTATCATTTTTCTTGAACGTTTTAAATGTATTCTGTTTTGGTGGTTTATTTCAATTTCTAATATGTTTATACTTGTTTCTTCATTCCTTTGTGAACTAGCATATTGAAGTGTGAAACTAGTTATTTCCTTTTTCCTTGAAGTATCTATAGTTGAAAACGATCGATACTTTCAAGTAAAATACAATAAGGGATAAGAGAGCTACGTCGCTTTACTTCTTTAAAGCAAATAGAATACAATGATGTTTTATTACAGTGATTAAATTTTGAATTATTTTGTCATCAACATTGAGTTTAATTTTTCCCCTCTAATTGTTATTTAAAGCAAATAAGTGTCTCGCATGTTAAGAAAACATAAATGCAGCTCAAAGTTAAATAACAGACCCAATCAGGAAAAAAAAACAGTTGGAGACGGCAACCGGATAAAACCGAAACTGAAATCGTCAAAACTAGAATGCATAATGTTGATGTTAAAGTTTGTCACGACCCGAGAGCATACTGAGTTGGTATTCGGATTGGATTTGACATTAAGAGATTGATAGTTTGATTCTACGAATACGCACAATATGAGTTTTTCTATTGCTATGCCTTTGTGGGACACATTGTTTGGGTCCTTGTATAAAGTTCTCACCAATCTAAGAGGTTGTTGAATTTTTGATTTACATCATTCATAATACTAATTGAGGACGGTTAGATCCTCAGAACGAGTATGACCTTTTGTTAAAGTTTGTCATTTTCCAAAAGACGCAGTTTGAAACCTGTCATGTCTATAGATTCTTCATAGACAATGTAAGACGTAGACGTATTTCTATTTTACGTCACATCAGTTCTTTCGACTATAGCAAACTCTGTGCACTTGATTTAGGGGAGAATAATTTCCTCCTTTTCTTTGATGAGAGAGTGGGTTCTCCCCCTATCTGTACCAGAGGCCCCTTAGTCAGGTGGGATGTAAATCGAGGGATGTGCTCCACCGGCAACCCTGCAAAAGGAGAGGACACATGAGACTCAGCCAGCCCAGAGGCAATCCTTGTAATATTTCAACAAGGATTGTCTCCACACGGACTCGAACTCGGGACGTCGGGGTTCTAGCCCCAATCACCTTTGCCACTTACCATTAGACTATGCCCAGAGGCAACCCTTGTAATTTCCTCCTTTTCTTGTTCAACAAGTAACTTTGATCTTATGCAAGTCTATTTTTCTCCTGAAGTTACTTAGCCATCTCTTGAATAAGACATGGTTAGTAACATTAATTTCTCAAAATATGTCAAAATGCGCATATGTACACACACATATATATACATAGACATACATATATATATATATATATATATATATATATATATATATATTATGTATATACATGTATACATATGTGTACATACACACACACGCACACACACACATATTTGTGTGTATAAATACACACACACACATATATGTATGTATGTACGTACGCACACATATATACACATAGGCTCATATATATACTCATGCACATAGATATATACATATATCTTCATAAATATAACATTGAGCAAAAAGCTCTTAGAAATTGAATGTTGTAAAATTGTTGAATATTTGATGCATGTATACCAGAATTTATGCAAGGTATATAATCCTCCAATCAATATACTATGTTCAAGATATCATGATAACATAGTTACCTTTTATTTGAGTGTGGCTAAGTGTGATTATTATAGTCATCATGGTTGAGTGTAAAACATGATGTTGTGTTGGGACCTTTGGATCAGTCAATCTGTTTGCACCCTTGTTCCTTTCATCCTCAATCATGTGATCATAGTTACTCATATTATGTTGAAGTTGCATTCATCCTTTGAAGAGAAGTGAATCAGGATTACACACAATCACAGGCTCCCGCCTATGACGAGGTATGGAAGGTCGTATGTGAGTGTGTGTGTGTATATGATCCAGCGAGTTGGATTTCTGTTATAGATGTATAGTTGTGTTCAATGTAATGTATGTATAGTTTGGCTCTTGGCTGCTTTTGTTGTGGCTTTGATAAAATATCATTGCATGAGAATTTAGTGGTCGATGAAGTCATATCCAGTTTTCTACAAGCAATAAACTAGATTCATTTTTCTAGATGTTGCATACTTCATATGTAAAATTTCTATGTTTGTTCGTATTCCGCGGGCAAAAAAAAAAAAAAAAAATTACTCCCATGAGAGAAAAACTTGGGCAAGAAGAAACACGTGCAGAGGCGGAAGGAAGGAGGGCCTGAGGGGGCACGTCCTTCCAACGTCGACGGAAAAAATTATATAGATATATATGTCAACAAAAATTTGCTGACATATATGCACGCACAACATTACTCCTATGAATGGTTTGAATTTACTGATAGCTCCTATCTTTGTTAGAAGGGATTTAGTTTCGAACTTTTTGTATATGTTTAATTATATACACTATCAATTTACATCCTTCACAAATATGTATGACTTAACACTACAATTGAGGGATTCAACATCTAGAAATTATAACGGTTAATGTTGCTGTTTTGTGATCTTCAGATCATAGATTCAAGCCGCATAAAGAGCCTCTTGCACAAAATGTAAGGCAAAGATGCATACATCAGATCGCTTCTTTTGAATTCTGTGCAAATGCGGAAACCTAGTACACTGAGAACGCTTTCTTATGATTTTGTATGGTCACACACATATGATTCGGTAAACGCGCTCATTTCTACACTAGATTTGTCTGTGTTTGAAACATGGCTGCGACTAGGCCTGTAAATACACCGAACCGTTTGGTAGTTTGGCTCGTTCGGACGAGTTTGAACCACTTTTTCTGTTCGAACTCGGTAAGTGACACCGTTCGTTTAAGGTGTTTGACTCGTTAATGTTGTTAGTGAGTTAGACGAACCAAGCTTGAAAAAATTAAATATGTTCGTTTAAATAAGCGAACAAGCTCAACTCGATCGCTATGATACCCTAGCTGCGACTCCTTGACTCCCAGTCCCAGTTCCCAACCAAACTTATGATGATGGAGGTAAATAAATTCTCAGAGACCGCAAAACATGGGATCTGTCTTATTCCCAAATAACCAATTTGGCAATTTTCTTTATGTTTTCTTTTAAAATAATGGTTTTCCTTTTCTTTATTATATATTGGCAGTGATTTTTTTTTCACATGTTTCTGGATGATATAAACTAACAAAATTTAGGTTTGGTTTAGTAACCATTAAAGAATTATGAATAAGAGTGTTATATTTTATGGCAAAAAAAGTGTTATACTTTAATAATTATCGTAAAATGCATCAGGAATATTAAAAATTCTAAAAAAGGGCTCAAGATCCTTTTTAATTCTAACAACGTTGGAGGCTACTTCTCAGGCTTAATACACGAATAAACATCCAGCAAGAACTAGTATGTTAACTTTAATTTGTTCTTTTTGCGCGTTTAAAGACACTTGTACATAAACTTTTTTGAACTTAAATCCAGTGCAGGCAATTATAAAATTTGCAAAAATAAATAAATAAATGGAGGACCAAATAAAAGTTTAAAACCATAAATAAAACATGAGAAAGATATCAACTTCTATTTATTTATACCGATCCACCATGCTTCCCTAGTTCTTCTCATTAAAACACATCATTTTATATACTAATATGCTGCAACTTTTGTAAAATCTCTATCCCTTGAGATAGGAAGTATGGTTTGTTTGTCTCTCACCTTCCCAGACATTAGCAATCGCTTTTGATGTCATTTGAATATACTGAGTATGATTGTTGTTTGCAACTTTTGCACCCTAAGAAACACCAACAGCACAGTGATACAGTGACAGGATGCACCATCCTCTTATAGAAGGGATTATGGGCTTGTATTAATCTACAGCAAAAGGTTCCCTACAAAGTCGATCACATCCCTTCCTTTAGACACTACTTCTATCTGGAAAAAGCCAAATACACTGAAGAAGCCAACTGTTAAATTCGGGATAGGATCTCCTCACCCATTTTCTCTCACCCCACACGTCACCACACGACACGTGGCAACAAGGGAGTGGTGAGGCTAAATGAAGGTCACCCGCATCTAGCCTCACCACCCCACCCTGCTGCCACGTATCGCGTGGTCATGAGTGGGGTGAGAGGATTGAAGGTGAGGAGATCCTATCCCTGTTGATTCGTACTTCTGCCAACCCTTGTAAGTAAACTGCCACAGAATATACACCCTGAACAAAAGTGCTCACAGGACAGGCCTCTTTAGACAGACACTGACTGACTTTTACTCTTCTTTTGTTAATTAACCATAAAAAGCCCAGCAGCTAAACCCTTTTAAGCAAAATGTAGATAAACAGAAATTTGGCAAGCAATGCAAGAAACACAAAACCACCCAACCAATCCCTCTCTCTCTTCTTTCTGTAAATCTTTGCACGATCTGAAGATGGGAAAAATAGGATAAGCAAAGAAAAGGCTAATGAAGCGACTCAAAAATATTGGCTTGATGAGAAACAGAAAAGACTAAGACACAATGTGAAAACAAGTAAACCACCATAACATACATAGGTCACAGTTGCAAGACATAATGCAACCGATTACTTGTTCAAGAAATGGACAACTGGGAGAAGTGTAAAGCCTGAACCTTGTGCCACACATCCAATGATTCTAAAATGAAGAATAATTCATCTTGCTTCTGGATTTAAGCAACAAATTTTACATTAATAAAGAAAAGCTCAACATCTATAATCTGCTCTGCCTTGCCTACCTTCTTACATGATCTAGTTCGTGTTTGGTTGAGTTAAAAATCTTGATTACATCATCTCCCACACTAATGCTTCTGCTTTCTAATTAAAAGACTGTAACTTGTTATACAATCTAGCTATAAGTAATAGACTAGACCAGCTATAAACAAATTAAATACAAGTACATGCATCTAAAAGGATCTCAAAAGTTGACAGTATACAACAGATCCCAATCCAAGACCTAGGATTAAGCCACCGGCAAAGCTCATTGCAGCAGATCAAAATCTGAATGCCAAGCAAAGAAATTTTTCTGGATTATTGATTCCTCCATCTCGGGCTAACAACAGGAAAAAGTCCATTTGGAGATAAGGGAAACCCATAATTGGGGGAAGGAAGAGCTTGAGGGCTGAGGCCCAAAATTCCTGATTGACCCGTGGGGGAGAATGAGAAATTTGGAGTGAACCGTGGAGGTTGCTGAAATCCAGGAGAAAGCCATGGATAAGGAGATCCCATATTCCAGAGGCCATTAGGTGAAGGTAATAAAAACTGAGATGTAGGTGAAAGTAATAGAGGAGGAGCACTCATTCGGGGAGAAGGAAACAAGCTTGAAGATCCATTCATATGTGGAGAAGGAAGATGGGGTGGAGGACCATTTTGAGAATATGGAAGAGGGGGACCGTTCATTCTGGGAGAAGGGACAGGAGGAAGTCCATGAAATCGTGGAGATGGGAGAGGTACCATTGGAGGATTAGGAAGTAGACCAGGAACAGGCTGTTGAGGTTGACTATAAGGTTGTGAGTGCTGTTGAGGCTGACCCTGAGGAGTAGTAGGCTTAGACCCTGGATCCATTATAGAATTTTGAAGGTATCGCATATAAGCTGATATAGGAGATTCAGTATTGGCCCAAGCATCACCAGGAGTAAAGGGCGGCATGATTGTGGGGGATGGTTGTGCATATTGTAGTGGTGGCCTCATATAGTTGTCATTGTATGGAACCACAAGATGTGGTTGCATAGTGGCAGGAACAGGTACTGGAGCCTGAACTGGCACATAAGGCCGATGGACTGGATTCAGTGGTGGAGGGCGGATCTTCTGCAACCTCATACTGGAGGGTTTGGAGGGTTTTTGAGTCGGCCTAGAAGCCACTGGTTCTTGATGATGTGAAGGTGAACCTGTCAGTTGTTGCACCATATTCCGGAAATTGTTCTTGTCAATGTTGTATACATGAGGCTGAGGCTGTTGAGGTTTAGCAGCATTAGCAAAATTGGGTTGGTGTATTGGGCTTTTCTTAATATTCTTTCCCATATTGTTCACTCCCAGGTTGTCATTAGCCTTATTCATTGGTCTATCCGGATTATCCATTTCAACAATGCCAACCAACTTGAAGGCCTCAGAAGCAATTTCAACTTTTCGGTGTTCAATTGAAATCAGAAATTCTATAGCCAGAAAAGCTTAATTCGGCCCCTCTCCTCTGTTCCATTAAGATCAGCAATCCAAACCAGTCTGAAATTTCAATCCAGCACTTGCTAGTGGCGAAAACATAATCAAAATTCGGAAAACAACTCGGCAGTATGGATCGGTTAGAAGCTCCCGGAATACAACCAATAAGCAAGATTCAAACACTAGCACATGCCTAGACTTCAATTCAGAGATGGGAATCCTGTGAAGTGTATAAATGGCAAGCAAACCTGTGAAGTCTAGAAATGGCAAGCAAATGCACCACAAACCAACGAAGTCTTGCATTCGGGAAACAGAAAAAAAAAAGAGAACCAGGAAATGGACAAGCTGGACGAATAGAAATTTCTAGTAAAACTCCGAAACCAACTTATCTTTCTGCAGAGAAAAAAAATCACCAAATGATTCAATCTTTCTAGAGGATTCTGATATCCCAGATTCAAAAATTACGAAACTAACAAAGCCCAACTCTTTTTCCCCCTTCTCTTTTCGGCTTTCCCCCCACTTAGTTCGAACTTCAGGCTCCTCAAATAAGTAAAACCCGATAGTAATGGGAAAAAGCAACAATCTTTGCCAAAAGACAGAAAAGGGCAAGAGAATTTACTCCTTAACTTGCGGAAAGTATCAACATCCCTTGCAGAACAAACCCGATTGATGTCTTCAATTTCCGATTTCTTGCAACCCCTTTTTCTAATTCCTCCAAAAGGAAACCAAAATTGTTGCTAATCGCGATGAAGAAATAAAATCCAGGAAAATCCTAAACATAAGGGTTTGAAGGAGGTGATAGTATGGTCAAACGCCTAAGAAAAATCGATTCGGAAAAAGGAATGGAGGGGAAATGAAAACGGGATTACAAAAATCCTTTTGGTTTGGGTGGAAAATCGGATCCACTTTATGGAGGGACGAACACATGGGATTGACATTGCCGTTCCAATCCTATAGTTCCCTTCATTAGCTTAATGCCTAATGGGCAGATAAGTCAAATCCGTACTTCTTTGGATCTAACTTGCATTATCTAATTGGGATAGTATCCCCAACCGCAAGGGAGTACGGTAACGCGTGATCGCGCGACACGTATCAACAAGAGGGAGTGGTGAGGCTAGATGCAGGTAACCTTCATCTAGCTTTACCACCTTCTGTTGCTGCTACGTGTCGCGTGGTCACAAAAGGAGTGATGAAAATGGGGGTGAGCAGATCCCTCGCCATGGCCTCACCTGTCTTTGATTTACATCAATTAATTCTTCGAGCAAAAGACAAATCCCTTGTCATGGCCTCACCGCTTCAACCTCAAAAAACATTGTGGAGGATGCAAATTAAAAACTCGGCGGTTTTCTAGGTTGATGAAGACTTACGCAGTGGCCAATACAATGTGTCTCCTGTAGAGACCCCAGCCTCAAGAAGCATTGTGAAGGATGCAAATTAGAAGCCCAGCGGCCTTCTACGTTGGTGAGGACTTACGCAGTAACTCACACAATATGCCTCTTATAAACCAGGCCTTCGATCTAGCAGCTGTGGAACACGCACACTGTGCGTGTCTCTGAAATCGAACTCTTGACCTCTTAGAACAAATTCCAATCCAAATACCAACTGGACTATGTCTGGAAGCTACAACACTTAATTCTACATACATATAAGTAACGATAGATTTTATGCTTTTAAAATAACTAAAAGTTCACAAATGTCATACTCGAACGGTGACAAATAAAGATCTACATATAAAAAAAATAAAAAAATAGTGATTAGTCATATAATAAATTCAAGTATATCTTACAAATTGATTAGAAATAACTAGTCGTGAATGAGTATTTTAAAAATCTTTCATAACGATAAATAGTATTTGAGTATACACATATATATACATACACATAGACGCGCGCGTGTCCACACGCACTTATATATATATGTATGTATGTATGTATGTTTGTCTTAGAAAATTATATGTTGTCGAGATTAATAGTTAATTTTGTTGTTGTGTAGTATTTCAATCGGTTCTAGTACAAGTGAACCAAAAATACATTCTAATAACTGATACTTCAGCTCATTCGCTGTTTAGGACCTTTAGGTGGTCCAAAATAAATCCATAATGAGCTTGATTTGGTCAAATTATAATGCCAGATGACACTTGACTTGGGATTTTATAGTCAACATAGTGATATTCATCTTTTAAATATCTAGATGAAATTGTAGTTAGGCTCCTCTACACTCCATATTAGCACCCTTCTCTCTCTCTCTCACACACACACATATATTATAGAAACATACATACATATATGTCTCTCTATATATATGAGAATGCCTGATAGTTTCAAAAGAGCTACCAAAACATATATTCAATCAATCAAATCAATCATATCCACTATATCCCAACAGCATCAAAAGCTATAGCTAGAGTATAGGGAGGGTGATCGACATGGAAAGAATAACTCTATCCTAAGGGATAGAGAATTTGTTTCCAGTAAGTCCCCCGACTCTATATATATCTGCATAACGAATGAACAATCTGTATTTCTTTGAATTCTGTTTTATTTTCTACTCGATGTTTCACTATATTCATAGCTAAAAAGACTCTTTCTATATTAGAAAAGACAAAACCAAATCGAGTTTCAAGAACATATACACAATAGATAAACTATATCTCCTTTAATCTCTACCAACTTTTGAAACTTATTAGTAATTTTATTTTTATTTTTCGATACTCTATTGAGTTAACTTAGGACGCCTTTATTTTTCTGGTAAAGTATGTCTACAACTTTTACTAATATCACAACTACAATTTATTCAAAATATTATTGGAGTTAAATAAAATGACTAGAACTTATCTAAAATGATATGGAGGTTAACATGAAATGATAGAATAACATTGGAGGCACATGCCCCTGGTGCCCCTACAGTATACCACCCCCGTTGCAAGTATTTTCTATAAGTAAAAAAGATTATATTGTGCCCTAGTGCATAGTCCACTTGGTATTCGGGTTGGGATTTGCTCCAAGAGGTCAAAAGTTCGATTCCAGAGACGCGCACAGTATGAGTGTTCCTCTGCTACTATACAGACACTTGGTACTCGGGTTGGGATTTACACCTTGTGTGGGTCACTGCGTAAGATCTCACCCAACCTAACAGGCCGTTGGGCTCCTGATTTGCATCCTCCACAC